>CM062263.1:13285449-13740426 GCA_031216405.1 Syzygium malaccense
AGGGATCAGATGTAGGAGAAGCACCAGCTCACTCAGCTCGCTCTCCTTTATCGGAGAGGCTCACCGGAGTAGACCCATTTCCTAAATCTCCTCTAGGGTTCAACAGCAACAGCTACATGTCAACCCACATTTTACCTCCACTGAAATTTCACTCGGGTCTCCTCACGCCTCACAGCATTGTAGCTCCCCCTCTGGGAAAAGGCGATGATGACGATTGGGGAAGTGATGAGGAAAGTGTGGCTTCTGTCCTGGATGATATGGATTGCTCCTACACTGACGAAGAAGACGATTCATTGAAGCCAGTTCTCCACCGATATGACGAAGAAGAAGTGTTTGGTCATATGCCGCACACGAGAGTGAAGTCCGGCACAGGGCGACCTTTGAACAGAGGGTTGGCAATGGAGAAACTCAAAATTGAAGTGCCCAGGACTAGTAGAAGACACACATCAGATGGGGCATTAGGAATGAGGACCTGTGCTCCGAGTGGCCTGACATCTGCCCCTGCAAGCAGCCGTATGCTTCGAGAGCGAGTTCTCCTACGCAATGTGGGTGTGAGATGATCCTCCAAATCACTTTAACTGATGTAAATATTAATGATATAGCCATTGGACTGATGGTTTTCAATTTGTAATTGATTGCAGAGAAACCCGACTCATGTCAATGTTGTGGAAAGTGGCGTATCAGACTTGGGGACTCCTAGTGCACCTCCTATAATGGATCGTGGAATAGAAGAGAAGAGCTTTGAAGCTGAAAGTGAATATGAAGAAGCTTTCAGAGGATCAGTAGATATCGACAAGACTGGTAATGGACCACGTTTTTCTGAAAACTCGGAGGTTATTGAAGATACAGCAGATTGGGGAGCAAGTGAAATATATGAAGAGGTCGGCGAAAGGTACTTTGTGGATGTGAAGTCCTTGATAAGAATTTTATCTTACTGTCTACCCTTTTGTGCATTGCGGTACGTAACCAAGATTCCTTAACAAAACACAGAGTGAGAGAAACCATTCAGGATGAGAAAGAAGTACAGATACCACACCAGCAGACCAACTCACTGGAACATTCACCTTATTACAGTGCCAGGTATGGTTCCTATTCACAATCACAGTTCACATCTTCTCATTCTGATGGTAGAGATTATAGTCCGAGCTCTTCTGGGTTCCACTTAGTTTAGCAAATGTCTGCTTCATATTAAGTATCAACCTTTTTTAATTCTTCATTCTACGACACACCAGCTTCTACCAGTTCCCGGCATTGTGGTAAAGTGATACTGCTTTTATCTTTCTACATGTCAGATTTTATCTGTTTCCTAATGACATAGTACTTGTGATTACTGCAGCGGTCAATATGCTTGGCAAACACTCGTAGCATATGATGCATGTATTCGCTTATGTCTATATGCATGGGCAAGAGGTTGTACAGAGGCACCTGAATTTCTGCGGGATGAATGCCTTGTCCTGCGCAATGCCTTTGGGTAGCCTAATTTTAGCTTTCCTCCAAATGTTATTTATTTATGTAACTACTTTATTCACTGTAATCTCAATTCAAATTCTACTTTGAAATCTGAACTGTTCCATGTCCATCATCCTTTAATTATGCAGACTACAGAAGTTTTTGTTGCATCCGAGGAGTGTAAAATTAAGAGAAGGGAGGACTACAAAGAATGTGCAGTCTTGCCCTTTGAAGGGAAAAAAGATTGTTGGCAAGATAAGAGTTGAAGGTGTGGTTTTGATGTTTCCATTGCAGTAACTTAAAAATATATGCTTGTCAAATGCGGATCAAATTCGAAAAATTGTCACTTCAGCTCCTTCTCTTCTCTAGATTGATATTTCAAATACCAAAGTTTGGAGCGAAATTTTTTCCACATGCCTGGACCTTGTGGATGACCAAAAATAAAGAAAAATAGACGTTCTCTAATTTATCATCATCTACAGCAAGCAATCAGTGTAAAGATGCCGTGAGACTGAAGCGTGTATTTGTTTGATGTGTCAGTTAGAAGACTTCGAGTTGTCCCGAGGAGGAAGCTTAAGAGCACATATTCACAGCGAAGTGCTATGTATCTGCAAGCAGGAGCAGAGTACATCAGACACGTTTCCTCGCTCGTCAAAACTGGCATGAATTCTCTTAAACTAGCCTCATTTACAATCACACCAGAAGGTTCGTTATCTTATATTGGGAATTTCAAGACATGTTCGTTTTTGTTCAGAACTTGTCGTATAATTAATATCCGCATGCACATAAATTAAAATAAAGAGCTTCAGCATATGTAGGATGATTTGCACAAGTACAATAAAAACTTCTATGGGCTTCGTTTCTCATTAAATTCTAACTTTTGCCTCAATCTGAACAGCAGAATTTCGTTATGCAACAAAGAAGTGTAAGTGAGATTTGAGCAATAAATGGTAGTTTGAGTTTGCCACTGAGTATAATCATGATATCAGGAACTTAATTCTTGAGTTTCTGCAGACGTGTACATGATGTTCTTGCGTCTTTGCAGAGCCCCTTTCTTGCTTGTTTCAACTCAAGAGTTCTTCAGATGATTCTCAAGCTGAAACCGATTCTGGAATTTGCTTGCACCCTGGATGTGGAGATTACCATGTCTTGTAAGTGGTTGCTTTGTCTTTTTAAGTTGTGGATTCTAGGAGTGCCAAAACTCATTTATCTATACACAGTGGAAATTGTGGTAATGGGTACTTAATTTTAATGTCAATGGCCAATGTAGTAGTGTGATTATTTATAGATGTGGTCTTGGGCTTGTTTCAGCTTTCCAGAGAGTCAAGGGGATGCTCTTTTGGTGGAAGTGCAAGATACGAAAAAGTCAGTCCTTGGTCGGGCTACCATTCCAATTTCATCCTTGACTGATAATCCTGTATGCATATATTATCTATGTTTTAATATCATGTGCTATTCTTTGCTTCCATTACATGACTCTAATTAAAAAAATTTCAGAATGACAAAGTAAGATGGTGGCCAATATACCACGATGATCATGAATGTGTAGGGAAGATCCAACTTTCCATTGCTATCACCAGTACATCTGATGAGACTCACCATATAAAGGTTTGAGTTATCTCTTAGCAGAATGTGATTCAATTTTCTCATCATTCTTTTTTCATTTCGGTTCTTTTTCAAGTTGGAAAGGGTCAACTAACAACTGAGACCTTACATGAGTAACCTTAGATAACTGTAGAGCACTTTGAAGTTCGCTTCATGTAAATTTTGCAGACCTGACTTGCTAAGAGCATTAGTGAACCATTAGCACAGTCGATGCCTAATGGCCCTTAAACAAGATTCCTCCCCCTTTAGAGCATAGCCAGATATGATGTAGATTGGAACATGTCAATCACCAGACATCTACATAGATCAATTGATACTTATGGGACAACTCCATCCATGACAATACCTTTGAAAGATCATTTTGATAGCAAAACATCAGTAATTGCCGGGTTCATATCCAATTGATTGTCCTCCACAAGCCTAAATTTCCTTACAGCATCTGCAGTAACAACAGTTGACTATAATTCTTAACATTGCCACGGTACTAGTCATTCATACTTAGTGTGCACCTATTTGGGCTTAATGAAATTTTACTCTTCGTATGGCGGGTTCAGATAATGCTTTTCAAGTTCAACCATGTGCTGGCATGGAATGTTCACTGGAATTTAATAGAACACTAAGAAAGATATAGGAGACTTCGTTATATATAACCATTCTTAGAGCAAGAAGAAGCAGATCTAGTTAGACTTGAGCAACAGAGAATATCTCAGGCAAGTGCTTTCTAATTCTATGATTTCTCAGGACTTGAGCGTTGAAGAATATCTCTTAATTCTCTTCCATAACTTACTCATTTGTTCATTTATGCATGTCCCTTCTCAGATAGGAAGCACTTAGACTTGGTCAGGTTGAGAAGACAAAAAAGGAAAGAGGAACAAACATAATGAAAGGTTGAGATCAATTGGATATTTTGGAAGGAAAAAAACTTGAAGAAGATAACAAGAGAAATCATACCCTTTCTCACATCTTTCATGATATTTTAGTACTGTTGTGCATTTAAATGCCAAAGTTCCCTAAAAGCACTCTTGCTGATAAACTGTTGATGCAACTGTTTATGTAAATGTTACCAAATTCCAGAGTGGACCTGTTGTGGAAACTTTAGCTTACGATTTGGTGCTTGATGCTGCTATGCGGGCACAACATTTTCATTCTCGGAACTTGCGAATCGATGGGCCGTGGAAGTGGTTGTTGGCTGAATTTGCAAATTATTATGAAGTGTCAGATTCATATACTAAGTTGAGGTAACAATTGAGCCCACTTGAAAGCAATATTTTGATCTGTATTTTGCTCTCTACTTTCGACTTATGCTAATTTCTCTCCACTTACACTGACTTTTCTATCAGATATCTTTCACAAGTCATGAATGTGGCAACTCCAACAAAGGGCTGTTTAGAGCTTGTGAATGAATTACTTGTACCCATTATAAAGGCGAAGGGTGAGAAGAACCTGACAAGGCAGGAGGTGAGTTTCTTTAGTAGATATTGAACTTCCAACTCGCTACTTGATCTGTTTAGGCTGATTGCTAGGTCAAGTTTGTCTTACAAAACTTTACTTTGGAGAGCACCCTGAGAAAGCCTTATATGTTTCATCTTTTGCCTGTATTGCAGAAAGGTATTCTCTTGGATTGTGAAACCCAAATCGAGGGTCTACTTGCAAGTGTTTTCGAGAACTACAAATCGCTAGATGAAAACTCAACCACTGGTTTGGTAGACTTGCTTGGTCCAACGCAAGAATCTGCTGCACCAGCTCTTGCTCCTGCAGTCCAAGTATTTACCCTCCTTCATGATATTCTTGCTCAAGATGCACAGAATATGCTGAGGAACTATTTGCAGGTAAATAGTGTTTCATAAAATGAGGTGGAAAATCTAGAGGGCCTGTTTGGTTTGGCATATCCAAGGGACTTTGGGCCCAAAGTCCCTTGGCCAAATGCAAATAGCGTTTGGCAATTTTTTTTGAGCACTTTGGGGAAATGCAATTGCATTTCCAATGCCCTATGCTGTTCATTTTCCCCGAGCATTTGGTTCAAAGGAGTTGCGTGACCCCGGCCACCACCGCCCGAGATTGCCCGACCTTAGGCGGCGGCGCCTAGGTCATGCGACCCAGGCAAGGCCACCTGTGGTCAACCCCCAGGCGGCGGTTGCCGGGGTCATGCGACCTAGGGTACACCAGAGGTTGGGCGACCTCAGGCGAGGCTGGTCGACCTGAGGCGAGGCTGGTAGGCGGCGGTTGGCCGGTGGCTGTTTTGGCCTGCCGGTGGCTGAGAGCTCCACCTCAATTTTTTTTTTAAATATTAGCAAAAGTCCTTTACAAAATTAGTTTCTACCAAATGGTATTTAGGCCAAAATTGCTTTCAAATGTGATTTTAAAATACACTTTACCAAACACTAATTGCATTTTGGAAAACCTCTTTAGCCCAAAAGCTTTTGCATTTTGCCAAAGACAACCCAAAGTTGAACCAAATGGGCCCTTAATGGTTTGACCTACAACTTCAGCTACATATTATGAAGTAGGGGGATTCAGCTCATTATTAGGATGTTCATGGCCTAATACAAGTGGCCAGGGTATAGGTCATCATTTTCAAGATAAACTTTCTAAATAGATGCCATCAATTTGTTAGTTCTGCTGGAAAATATGCATTATTAATTTATTATGGCTTCGTTTTGTTTCAACCTCTGACAGACTGCTGCAAAGAAGAGGTGTCGGAAGCATATGTTAGAGACAGATGAATTCGTGTCAAGCAACTCTGATACCTTTCTAGTTGATCAAGTTACCATATCGACAGCATATCTAAAGATGAAGAATTTGTGCATCAATTTAAGTAATGAGATACAAGCAGATATCAAGATCCACAACCAGCATATACTGCCAAGGTACTAAAAACTTTTGTGAACTCTCCTCAGAAACTTGCTACTGACAGTAAATGTGATTTGGAGTTTGGATATAGTCAGTGAAATGGACAGTACTAGACAGGAATCAAGAAGCAGACAGAATAATTGCATATTTTCCACTGTCATTTAATTTAGTTGGTCATGGTATGGTTCGATACAAAGTTTTGTGGGAAGGGTGTGCTTGAGATCATAAATTCAAATTAATGTAAGCTGAAAAGTGTTGTCCAGACGTTCACCTGCCAAAAGTACATACTGCTTATGTCATTGGGTTTCTAACATGATTGCTCTGTTGCAGTTCAATTGACCTGTCGAACATCGCAGCTGCTGTGTACAGTACCGAGCTATACAGGAGGATTAGTGCTTTTCTTGCTGCATGGCCTCCATCTAGTCCACTGCCATACGTAAATGAACTCTTAAAGGCAACAGCTGATTTCGAGAGGGATCTCGAGTTATGGAACATCAGGTTTGTGAAAGAAAATTTGCTCTATCATAGAAAAGATTTGTGTAGTGAAGAAAAAGTAGGAGCACAGCTCACAAATGCATCTAGAACTCTAAGGAAGTAACTAATCATACTCTAAGGAACTCTAAGATTTGTCAAGCAATGTGGGATGATATTTCAACACCCCCACTCACGTACAAGTCGGATTATGAGCGGCATGTGAAATTTTAATTACACATATTCACATGGAATTTTGACCACGCACATTCGCGAAAGGGATAGCACTAGCTCCGATACCATGTTAGAAAGTCCAATTCAAAAGCTCAAGTTGATAGGTGGAGGGAGAACACATGAATATAAAGAGCATTTAGGATCTGTTGTCAAGCGATGTGGAATAATATTTCAACACATACCCTATTAGAAGATGGAACTTATTTTTGACAAGCTTGTACTGCAGTCCAGTGCAGGATGGACTTGACTCTCGGAACTTGTTCGACAGTTATATCATAGTGTGGGTACAGGAAATGCAACTGAACTTGCTGGACCTCTGCAAAGCAGAAAAGGTATTTTTCTTGAGATGTATCAGCTTCCATTAGCATATGTGCAGATCTCTCTAACCCGGCCAAGTTTTAGTTGGTGTGTGAAAGTAAGTAGTTACTTGTTTTCCAAAAAAGTTCATTTGCTACATATTTGCAGGTTCCATGGTCAGGAGTAATAACAAATCATTTCACCTCGCCTTTTGCGGAGGAGATGTATGATAAAATGAAAAATGCTCTTACTGAGTATGAAGTAGTGATCAATCATTGGCCGCAGTACTCTCTCATTCTGGAAAATGTAAGCACTATTTCTGCCTAGAGTTGAGAGCAAGTCTCAGATATGAATGCAATTCTTGGCTAATTAAAAATGCAATAACAACTTGCATGCTACCTTGTGATCATTGTATTGACTGATGTTTCTTTGACTTAATTAAAGGCCGTTGCGGACGTGGAACGAGCAATTATAAAAGCACTGGAGAAGCAATATAATGACATCTTGACTCCGTTGAAAGACAGTATCCCAAAGAGGTTGAATATGCAGGTTCAAAAGCTGACAAGACGACAGTCAACAGCAGTATACTCTGTTCCCAGCCAGGCAAGTACTTTAAAAGCATACGCCATCAACATGGTGTCGTAGTAGTTACCGTTACCTCAAGTTTTTCTGAAAGAAGGGATTACTTTCACCACAAGGCTGAGAGATTGGAATGTGGTTCTTTTTTCAGTTGGGGATATTCCTGAACACCATAAAGAGAATACTAGATGTTCTACACTGTAGAGTGGAGGACATGTTGAAGTGTTGGGCATCCTATCTACCTGTGACTGGAGATAAGAAGTCGCTGTTTGGAGAACAGATGAATGGAATCACAGTTCTACTGAGAACAAAATACAAGAACTACTTGCAAGCAACAGTAGGAAAGCTTGTCACCAATGTAAGTGTCTCTTACTTTCCCTAAAGATGAAGTAGTTGGGGAGATATACGTTAAGTCATCGAAGGAACTCTCGTATCTATCAACTTTGGACTTGGCCTAGAATAACATCCAAAGGAAAGAACTTAAAGTATTAAATGTGATGGAGCTATATTTCTAGGTTCCACTAATTACTGCTTCCAGCTTTTCTACTTAAATGTTTTATTACAAGTAAAATCCTGAAGGACAAAAATTTGAGAATGGCTACAATTGATTTGAGAATCTTTAAGCTCCAATTAGATACTAAACTAATGCTTTCGTATAGATGCAAGAAAACCGTAGTACACGGTTGAAAAGGATTCTGGAAGAAACAAAGGAAGAAGATGGAGAGGTTGAGATCCGTGAAAGAATGCAGATGCTAAGTTTACAACTCATTGAATCGATAACAAACTTACACGAGGTCTTCTCGAGTCAAATATTTGTCACAACATGTCGTGGGCTATGGGACAGGATGGGGCAGGTTAGTGCATTATACTTGATATCAATGTTTTGAACAATTTTATGGTAAATTAGATATGAACCGTATTTATACTTTTGATTTTATGGTGCTGCCACGCCAGATTGTTTTGAAGTTTCTCGAGGGCAGGAAAGAAAACCGAGTATGGTATAATGGATCTTATTATGCTCTTGTGGTACGTGCCTTCATCTATTTTCAGATCCCATCTACGTATGTCATTGCCCTGGAAAATTTTCCTTGGGTACAAAACATTAACATTTTCTTGATTCCTATGTAGTAATTGCTCAAACAAATGTCTAGTACGTATCAAATTACTGATTTTTGCTAATTGGTGGCCCTATGACGTACTCCGTCTGTATTCTAAAGAAAGGGCTATTCGACATTCTTATGAAGTTTTTCTTTCTTTCCTTTCTACACCGTAGATATTGGACGATACATTTGCTTCTCAGATGCAGCGATTACTAGGAAATGCCCTTCAAGAAAAGGATCTTGAGCCCCCTCGCTCAGTGACTGAAGCTCGATCGATACTCTGCAGAGACACGGCAAATGCTGCAGATTCATCGAGTTACTTCTATGTGTAGATATTATACCACCACCGGGCATCAATTTTTTGGTGAATCTGTCATTTCTTCTTGTTTAGCGGAGTGTACAGGACCACACTTTAGAGCCCAAGCTTTTTGAAGGTTCTTCCATATGAGATTAAAAGCTTGCATCATATCATATGTGTATCATATCGTCCAAATATCACAAATTTTTATGTCAATAAAGGTTCATTTTCTGTTTGTTGTGTGATGATCTACTTGTCTGCATAATGAACAGTACTGGCTACCATCAAAAGCCATTGTTAAAACTCTGCCAAGCTTTCAGCAGGACAAAGGGGAAACACGCATATGGCTCATTTGATTTGTGCATCATTTCTTATTTATTGATATTAATCCAAAGGTACTGGGACTCTCAGACTGCAGAGCTGCAGACTTCATTTGTTAGGGCACAGAAACAGACGCGGAGAAATTGAGTTTTACTGTGATGACCAATCAAAAAAAGGAATGGGTCGAAGGTGGAGTCTACTAATGAGATTTAGCCAGATTGAGAGCTAAGAGGACCAAAATGAACACTTATAACTTACTAAACCACTTGTCAGTCAAGCAAAAAAGAGAGAAGATAATCATCACCGCAAGAAGTCACAGCAGATTGACAATTAAACTATCCAGGGGAAACCTATACTTAGTGACGATATTTGTTGCGTTATTGCCATGCATACAGTTTCATCAACCCTTCTATGTCCTTAGCTGAACAGCATTTAAGCCCACCTAGATACGTGTTGCCTATTTAAGAACCTTTGTTGCCTTGTTGGATCTGTTGAAGAAGAGCAGCTGCAAGCTGCAGCGTTGCTTGGAGACGTTTCTGCGGATCTGCTTCAGCTTCTTGCGAACCACTACTAGACACCTGTTGACTCCCCTGAGCACCAGCCTTTAGTTCTTTTGACGCAGCAGATAGGTTTAATAGATGCTGTGGATGCTGCTGCTGGTGGAACGGCTGGACTTCACCATAGTGAGACACAGGAAGCTCGGAAGAAGTTGCCTTCACGTTCTGGGAACTATAACCATCTGATTTTCCTCCAGAAATGTTTGGAATGCTTTGCCTCTGTTGTCCAAGAAGAGATGCCAACTGAGAAAGTTGTTCAGGTTGTAGGCTCAGAAGAGGTGTTGATGATTGAACCAGGGCTTCCCTATCCCGAACAGGCATATTGTCGTTTCCAGATAAAGGAACTCCAGAGTTTGCACTCAATTGCACCATCCTTGGTATAGAGTCAACTGTGCTGCTCGGAAGCTGTGATTGTGCGCTTCTTGTGCCTGATGAGGTTGCCAGATAGTGCGAGTTTGATTGCAGAAGATTTTGTTGCTGGGGCAGATATTCATCCCTGTCCTCACTGCAAGTATCATATTTACTAGTTCCAGCATTCAGTGGTATTGAAAATGGAACAGATGGGACAGTAGTAGCTGCATCAACTGCAAAATATCGATTCCCAGGCCCCAGTTTACTTGTTTCTAGAAATTGTGTCCTTGAAGGTGTTGATGGCTTTGGATATAAAGAATGCCCAGGAAAGGGCACTAATTTTGGGTCTTCGAGCTCATCTGGGTGGTAAGCAGCACCAAATTTGGAACCAGGTTGCTCTAATCTCAGTACAACACCAGAAATGCTTAATTTCCCAGGTACTTTTAGTACCTTTTGCGAGAATTCAGATGGCGGCACAAGAAACAAAGTGTTTCTTTCATCTAACTTAGCAACAGCTGCTCGCTGCTTCTCCTCCAGATAATGCATAAACTCATTATAGAACCCAATATCAGCATCAGTTCCAGGGACGAAAAAGACAACCCAAGTAGCGGATGCTTGGTAATAATGCTTTGCCAGCATCTCAAGACCAGTCCTAGCTGTGCAATCCAAGAATTTAGGCCTGCATTACAAGAATATTAATTGAGATTCCAGATGCAGTGAGAACACTTAATGGGAAATTGACAGCAATTCCTTTAGAGCACTTTTAGGGTGATTTTGGGTTAAGGGGCATGGGCGCAGAAGCCCCAAAATACTTAAGGATGTCTGTCTCCAAGCAGTGTAAAAAATTCAAAAAGTAGACATCATTGACTTTTTACCCAAAAAAAAAGACATCATTGACTGAGAAAGACAATGCATGAGCTCCTTATCTAGGAAAAGCATAACTGGCTGACTATGCTAGTTTATCTTTGAAATAATCCGATTATCCACATTTTGCAGGAGGTAAAATGCAATTATGATTTAGTGAGATGACTCTTGGGAAAGTTTACATGTTATTATTCATTGAACAAAATATTGAAATTTAACACCTTCATTTTTAGAAGAATTTGCTTCATGAAAATGAGATCATTAAATTTAGAGAAGATAGAGAAAGTCGAGTTTAAAACCTTTGTAAGCTGAAAATTAGTAGGGCCCACAAATTCTCAAATAACAAACGCAGTTGAATTTAAAAGTCAACTAGAAGCCAAACAGTATTGAAAACATAGACTTCAAGACCCAGTAATATATATGCATGCCATGTTATGGTTGCCAATCTCAAGCCATCATTCTACTAAAGTGGGATCCAAATTGCAAACATTAGGCAGTGCCAGAGTAAGCTGCATGGGCAGCTCAAAAGACCATGGCATTACCATCTTAAATCGGAACAGCACTAATAAGGATTAATACACTTACAGCAAGATGTCAAGCACTTTTCCCACAGGAAAGCATCGAGCACGACATACAGGAGATCCTCCCTTTGCTATGGTACCTTCCCATTTCCACTCTTTTACTGAAGACTGTTTAATCTCTGGAGTAATTCTTTTCCTCTCAACATTTACTGTTGGCAGTGAACCAGAACCTGTCTGAATATTTTCGTAAGAGGCTCTTGGATGGTCACTCCTTCTAACCATCTGCTCATACTCGATGCCAAAGGGATCAGATCGAACAGAGTCAGATAATACATGAGAAAAAGCTTGATTCTCACGTCTTAAATCAGAGAGTTGAAACTCTGGTAGCTCATTGTCAGGAGGATAAGCATTACTCTTCAGTCTCTTTGGCCCACGAAGGACGTCGACTTCCTCCGGTATGTCCCATTGATCTTCGTAAAATGCAACTGTTTGAGAAAATCCTTGATTAGGATATGGAAGGTGAGGATCCCAATCTCTCTTTGGACTGCCACGGAATTCATACACACTATGTGATGGCCTCGATTCAGACTCCTCTTCTCCAAACCTTCTGTGCTCCAGGGAACTAAAACCATTCCTCCTCAAATTACCCTTTCTACTGAATTCATAACCATCGTGACCTTCGGAATCCAAGTCTGTGAAATTACGAGGAGACCTGACACTAGGATTTCCAGTTAAGCCAGCATTGTCCATATCGTACCAAAAGCTCTCTGAAGATCCATGGCGACCATTGGATTGGTAACGGGGAGAGAGAGGACCACTTATCGAGCTCCTTCCACCACTGGACGAGCCCGATTCATTTTTTGCAAAACATATATGCACACGGGGATTTCCAAATAACTTTCCTTGGAGAGTCTCTTTTGCCCTGCAAGCAGATATTAAATTTATAAACCGAACAAAGGCATAAGTGCGCCCTGGAAATGTGGTGATCCTCTCAATCTCACCAAATGGCGAGAAGGCCTTTCTTAATATTGTTTCATCCACCTTCAACGAAGCTGGAAATCCTATCCATAAAACCTCGCTAGGTTCTGCAGCTTTATCATTCATCTTGGGTCTATCGGGATGAAATGGTTCAGGACTAGAATGGCGAACTCTAGAGTCCTTTTGCAAGAGAGGAGATTCCCTTGACGAAGGGCGTTGTTCACTATGATGTTCAAAATACTCCTCATTGTGTGACGGGACAGAGGACTTGTCCTGGGATAAGAAGATGATGTTAAGTCAGAAGGAAATTGTACAGAACTTTTTGCCATTAGAATATAAAACCAAAAATTGGACAAGCAACATTCATTGTAAAATGGATCCGTGTTAAAGTAGCAAATGAAAACCTTGAAACGGAATGAGAGACCCAATAAAGGAACAAATGCAATCAAGACACATATCACAAGACTTTCTGAGATGCCGTAAGCTTTTGTCCTTGAGCAAATGAGAAATATTCTGATCAATATTATGAAGAAGCAATTGCTGTCTCTTCAACTACCTTGAACAAGTAGATCTTCAATTGACCAGCCGAGAAAAGTATCAAGTAAGAAAAGCAAAAAGACTATTAAACGAGATATTAGTTCTACCTTTCTCATCTTTGGCCAGTACATCAGTATGGATTTTTGTAAGGTGTCAATAGAGAAAAAAACTGTTCAAAAGATGAAATAATGAAGCATGTGTAATCAGAAGGAACATCTGTTCCTTTTCATCAACTTGGATCAAATGGAGAAAGTCTAATTGGTTTATTCCAGAGGAAAGAATGATGAAAGCCTCAACAAGTTGCCAAAGGGTAACACTAAGGAATTGCTTAAAATCTTAGCATGACAATGAAGGTGAGACTATTCCTGTAGAGAGTACAGCTAGTAATATTATATATTGCATGATAAGGCTAAATACAATGTGAGTTATTGGGAAACTTCGGACTTGACAGACATCTTGCTCGCTAGGAAAGTATCTGACAGAATTTTAACAGAAAATAACCTTGAATAACAAAATTAACATGGTTTTTTTAATTTATTTTTTGGGCTGGAGAACATGAATTACTATTACAAACTCAGATGCATTGCCAGATAAACAGTGTGGTTATTGGTTCTTCTACTGCTAAAAGTAAATAGACCATACGTCCACAGTAGCAGAGCATCAATACCACAAAGGTTTCTAACATAGCCTCCATGTTAATGCATCCTATCCAGTATTGTGTCCTTCACTAGGGACACATATCCAAGGTAATTCGATATAGTTTCAATAGCAGTCCTACTTGAGTTTTCTCTCACCCTTCCGACACGTAGGCCTACCACAGAGTTGTGTTGCATACTCACTGGAGCACCTTCATATCACGGTTCTCCATTTCCAAACCAGCTCAAAATTTGATGAGATTTGACTGACCTCTTCTCCAATCACTTACTTCCACAGGTTTCCTTTCTCAAATGCCAATATATTCTCATTCTGAAACACTTGATTCAACATCTTCAATAAATGCTAGAGAACAAGTCTTTTTTTTTTCTCAAGGGTCAGAAATCCTAAACTTGCAGTCCACTCTGCAGACCATGATAAGATATTCATCAGGGATAGGGACTCTACCCTAGGAACGAGGATTCTCTTTTGGTGCAAATATTTTATTTATCCCGTCATAAATCATTGTAATATGTGATTAAAAACAATTTTCTAATCTTTCCAAAAGTCTTGCTTAATACTAATAAAAAGAAAATTTGTATTAAACTGCAATTAAGCTGTGGCCCATATGTGTAACCCAACCTTAATTGTTACAAAACTCTTCTACAATATAAGCAGTGAAAAAGGGGACGAATATTCTTCAAAGGTTCTTAAAAATAATCTCATATGACTACTTCAGCACAAAAATGAATATCAACCTAGAAGATTGCAGCGCAAAAACCATTGAGTCATCTAAAGACTGATATAGATTCATTAGAACAATTGAGTCAGAGGAAAATTATACTTCCAAATCCATCCCATGAAATTTATAGCTTAAATTCTTCGGACAACAAGCAACAGAGAGGATCATATAAACCGAGTATACGGTTTCTGCTACAGTAACAATTAACAATAACTACAGCAAAGACACCGACTTTTCCGATAAAAACACAGCTTTGAGATTGCAAATACTTTGACTTTTGCATGTCATAAGTTCAGCAGCTCACTTATGCTAGATGTCTTGCTTTCAGTCATGTAAAATGGGACTCTATAGATGTCTTGCTATGACATCCTCGGTGAATAAACCCCAAAGGCATTGTCTTGAATAATCACTACCAAGCTCGTTATGATACATACTGATCACAACAGGAACAATTTTCCATGGACCACCAACAGAGAGAACAGGAAAGACATCTTTGTTCAAGAACAAGGAAAGAGCACCGGGTGACTTAAGAAGAAAAACTTATGAAGTTAAACACATTCAGCAACGACATTAAGGTCAACTAACAAATAAGACTCTAGGTTTTGGAACTGCCAGACAAACAAGAAAATTCAACAGAATCATTCAGAGAAAAAGCTTCAATTCTTTAGATCAGTTCTCTCAAACCCCCCCCCCCCCCCAAAAAAAAAAAGAAAAAGAAAAAATAAGTAAAAATAAATATATAAATAAAATAATGACTAGATAATTAGTTTCATTTCAGATATACAATCCACTTAAGACAGATTGCTACTACAATTAGGGCCAATGGAGAAAACCATTGGAAAACTGCGCTTTCTATTCTTATCTTATTAGAGTTCTTGGACACTTGTTAAGAGATTTTCGAGATGTGAAACAACGACCCAAATGGTTTTAGTGAAAAGAGAGAGGCAAGCCCTGGGGCCTCTTGACATTGCTCTTCCATAGCTGCTTTCACCTTCAAAATGCAATTGTAGTTCCAATTCATAACCATTCAAATATTGGAAGGAAGTGCATACGTCCATTAAACTAATGCTGCAGTAGTTCAAGAAACACTGTCCTACCTTCTTTTTCTCCAGCTTAAACATTTAAAAATTACTGACCAGTGTGTAACGTTCATAATCAATATTCGAGAAACTAGTTCCCTTGTCCAAACCTAAATAACATATGAAATACGCATACTTTTGTTCTGCCTGATGATAACAACAAATACGCATAGGCAGAAAGTACAGTCTCGGATATATGCATTTAATGGGGACCTGATAAATATTGGAAACAAATGTTGCCAACCCAGTAAAAGAAGAGGCTTGGGTAGCTGGTGGGTCGGTTGTTTGGTTGTTGTCATCATTTTTTAAAGTTGAAGAGACTATCATAATGAAGCTCAAAAGAGTCGGAATAGTCACAAGTTTCCTTACCCCAAATGAACTATTTCTATCTAGGACTCATCAATTAGAAAAAATAGATGTTTCAATACAGCTAAAGAAAAATCCCCACCGAACATTGCTATACGATTTAAAGACCGTGACTAAACTAATAACAACCAGCATCTCATGCGTTAGAATGTTGAAATTGGAAGGATAACTACAGCACACCTTCCCTCTAGCAACAAAAGTGGAGTCAAAAAGCTAATACTGATCTGGTCCTACACTCACAACAAAGGGTTAAAACAGGATCTTCTTGGAAAAGCTTGGTTTAAAAGAGTCAAGCATTCAACAGATGTCAAAATCAGTGACTACTAAACCATTCACATAGAGGCATCTATAATCAGCGTAGAAAGGTAAAACTTAAACCTACCGTTGCTTCCAAACAGGATTAAACTATCCGACTACATAAGCTGAGACTGGGCCATGAACAATGCCAATGTGCTGTGATCCCTCAAAAATGATATACAATTGACAAGGCAGTAGCGATCTAGAATCACAACTGAGCGGTATCCCCTTTATTGCTCCATCTTAACACGTGTAAAACACGCGCTTGCACACATGTAGAGACTATTAGACTTCAAGTTTGAAATTAACATACTTCATTTCGTGAGCAACTACAAGAAGCTAAAATGGTCCATATAATAGATGTTTAAATAAGAATGTTCTTTACTAGTACTTCACAAGTAACCTGATTTTCTTTGGCAAATGAGATGCAAAAAATATTGGAAATATGACTCCAAGCATTCAGTTCCGTATCACTTTCGGTTTACGAGCAAACAGTTAGGTAGTTGAGGCTCCCAAGCTCGATATGTTTTTAGGTCCTCCCAGAGAACCACATCCATCCATCCATCCATTGACTCGACATATTTTTGGGCAGAAGCCCATGAAATGCATAGCATTTTGTGCTACATCATTGGTTTGGAGGACAGGTGTCATGGTCCTCCTGGAACACCTAAAAACTTCTATCCAAACTCCTCAGGAGTCCAAGTCTTTTCATACAATAGAAGTGCATTTACCGGCTCATTTAGAAGTTGGGTAATCATCTAGAAGTTTAGGCGATTAAGAATTATATTAGTTTAGCCAAACACCTCCTTCTTTTCACGCAAATGGCACTTTCTATTGTTAAATAAGCTGCTTCATGTACCTTTTTAACTTAGTTAAAATGCAAGTTAACATTCAATCGGCGACTATGCCACTTCAATCACAAATACTATAAAGCATTTGGATGGCAACTCTGATCAGTCCCCATTATTCTCTTATCTTTTTGCATACGTAGTGTGAATGCAGATATACTAAATGCACATTATAGGTGTTTTGGCTTGTCAAAAAAAATATGCACTACAATGTAAGTTTAAACTTTTGCAAATATGAACATAGTAATGAATCGAAATCCTGACACACACACGGAGATATTTATGTATTTATATGCATATATTCTGACTTTCTATTCTTGGATTTTATTGTCAAAGTTTGTCTAAAAAAACTGTATCCTTTTAACATTGAAGTAGTCATGTTAACATCTAGCATATCACATTAGGGTTTGGCTTACGCATGAGAGAGTGTAGAGAAATTACATCTATATATAAGAGCTTAAGGTTTTTAAAATAATTGATTTGCTAACATGTTTCAATAACGAGGAAAGAACAGATAACTAGGACTGCTCGTGAGTGCCAAAATTATAGTCTAAAAAAATTTGAACATATCAAACTCGCTTTGTTTTGACAATTGGCTGCACAATTTCAAGTTTTGATTAACAAATGAAGGAACTAAATTGCCATAGATTGCACTGGTCCATTCAAGAAGAGAGAGTATAAAATGTGCTCTCACAAAACTTTTGCATTGTATTTTATCACCTTCTGCACTGCATATGTTCGTTGACTGGTGAAAAGTTTCAGAAGCTAACTAAGCTATGCGCATTGATGGCAGCATAATTAGTTTATGCAGGCAATGTATGTAGGAATTGTAACAGCATATAGTATATCTTAAGATTTGTGGGACTTTTTCTTCCAGCTGAATAACGAATTCATGCAGTTGAATTTAGCTCAAGTTGACCTACCATGTGAAGAACAAGTTCAATGGACCGGAAAAAACTCTGTTTTTAATTGCTTATATCAATCATAAAAAACATCGAACCACTTTAATGGCCCACTTGGACTGGAGCACACTTGCAACTAGCTGGAAGAAAATATTGGAGAGGTAGTGTGGGTTTATTAAATCAGATGCTGGTTGGCTACATTTGTTGTGGATATCTCAATCTCTCTTGCATGCTTGGTTTAAATTTTGGTGCTTTTTATTGTGACGAAGCTGCTTACATTCATCTGCAAAGCGATCAACTCACTGAGTTTTGGCATTAAGAACTTGAGTGACATGATTGATAGTTATATATGATGATGGTACCATCTGCATATACTCACAGAACTCCAGATTACTTGATCTCAGGAATATCCTTGAGTGATAATTCTTTTCCAGTTAACCTTGGTGATTTACTGTAACTTTACAACTGGAACTGCTAAATGCATGCTGGATTCATATTTCTCTCTCTGACCTGCATCTGTGCCAATTGAATTTACTTCAATAGGACCCAGATTATACGCTACATACTACAGCTCCCTTCATCTCTTTTCATTTTACTTTGGTTGCTATCTGGATTCTAACCGAACACTTCATTTTTTTTCACCCAATATTTTCCTTCACAGTGTGTCTCCCATTTTTCTGCTACTTTATTGAGGTCCTCCTCATAACGATGTGAAAGTAGACAAAAGAAAGCAGTTATTTGTTCTATAAACCACCGATCTAATGTCAAATCCCGATTGTTTACATTGTTGCTTATGCAAGAAAAGTAGTGATTGAGTGGATGATCCTCTTATTCAATTTGGGCTCATATTGTTGACCTTCAATTTTAATAATAGTTGTACTTTATGTCTTACCAATATTACAGAAAACTTTATATAAATTTGAACACAATCTTGTAAAATCATTCGCATAGCCAATCCCAATTAGTGAAATAAGCCTTGATTTATTATTTCTGTCATTGCTGTAGTGTAGGCCAGGTCATTCCTGAGTCTGATGGAAATTCTTTCTTTATGGAGAAGCTCAAGAGTTTGAGACTTGATAAAAGAACCAGTAAGCCTTTACTACTAATCATTACACCAAGTAGCTGGCACAAACAAATGGTAGAGTTAATGAAGGACAAGAACCACTAGCAGATGCAGGGAAGTTCATCATCCTCAATGCTGGAGCTGATTGGGTTTCAGATTGGATTGGTTTTGATTCCTCCCTCGTTTATGTTAAGTGGAGATTTCTACACTTGCTGCAGATCCTTTTTTGCATCTGTATCTAGTGCAAAACCTGTATACTGAGACTAGCCATATTTCTATTGTAATGGTTCAATTGTCCAAAACAAAATCCCCTGACAGGACATTATCAGTTAACGCACCATGACTGTATAAGTGGCAGTTCAAATGAAGTTCTTTTTACAATGAAAAATGGGTGCATGTATAAGCAGATCACAGATGGTTGACCTTTGATCGAGAACAAAAGACAATCATAACACTATTTGAAAAATGTGTAAACATGGAATGACAAGCTTTTGCTTCAAACACTTCCCAAGATGATTCTCCTAGCATTTATCTGAACGTTTCATTATCTTTAGGCCAACATGGTTGAAAATCACAGCTTCATAAAATTTTAACTAATTAAGATGTTGTGCTTCTCATATTTCTTCCCAAGATTCTTCTTGGTCTTCTAATTGGAGCTATATGCATATTGTGCTGACATTGATAACTTTCGATGAAAGTAAAAGCATGTATTCAGCATGTCATGCTGCATTTTTCATTCTGCCTCTTAAGCAATAACAACCAAAATTTCATTGTTGTTAGTTAATATCTAAGCACCGTGCACCTGATCAAGTTTCCCCTTTCTCCTGTCTTAGAGATGGAATGGAGATCATTAACAATTTTTGACCTGTAATCAAATGTACTTTTAAAAACGCAACACCTTTTTTTCATGATTTGTAATGGAGCAAACCTCTCGGGATACGCAATATGTGGATTAGGTCAACATGTCGGATTTTAGAGATGCTGTTTGGTTGTGATGATATTGTCGGGACAGATTCTTGATAAGCACTTGTGAAAGATATTGAGAGACATAATGGTCTTCAGGCAATGAAACCATTTGATTGATTGAAAAACAAACATTGAAATATACAGTCATAGACAGATACGACCACACAACAAGGTGCTTGAAGTTAAAAGAGTAACAAAGGTTGGGGGCAAGACTAACCACCTTTGCAAACTCAATTCTAAGTGGACTGCCAGCGAGAGGAAAGCCTTGGAGCGCTTTCAAGGCAGCAATTGCTCCCTCCTCAATTTTGAAGTTAACGAAAGCATAGCTACGTCCCGGTTGAAAAGCAACACTCTCGAGCTCCCCGAACCGCAGGAATGGGCGGACAAGATCGCCTTCCGAAATGGAATGAGACAAATTCCCGACCCACAGATGCCTAGACGGGGGCGCGCCACTCTGCCCCGAGGAGCTCCTATCCTCAAGCCTCCGAGGCCTCTCCCTTCCTCCTCCTATCCGGCCGCTCTACGCACAAAAACCAATTTCAAAACAATCAGCCACTCGCCCAAAAAGATTTGCAGCGACACGATCAAATAATGAACCAGTCGACAACTTAGGCTGAAATTGATCTAATAATGAACCGGTCGACAACTAGCAAACAAAAGGCAAAACCCCATCACTGCATCCCTTCCAGGGCGACTCCCAATCCCGTAAAGATCGAATCTTCCACACATGAAACCCAGACGACAGCCTCGAACAACCCACTCACTTCACTGAAATCGACCGAAATCAACCATCACCCATTAACAACGACACACCAACGAGACCCTGGAACCCACTGATCGGGAGCAAAAGAACCAGCCAAAAAGAAGGAGGCGCATCGGATGGCGAGTGCTAACCATCTCCGGAGCAGACGCGACTTCATGAAAAGGGATGGGGAAACTCGAGGCGGGAAGGAGAGGCCGTTAGGTCGGCGATCGAATCAATGGCGGCCAATGCGAATTCGGATCGCGCTTGAAGCGACGAACGATCGCGGGTTGCAGAAGAAGAAGAAGAATCTACCAGAGACGCACACCGGAACTCGCGCAGGTCTCACAAAATACTCGGGAAGTAGCGAAAAGCTGCTGCTTTTTTATTTGTTTTCTAGGGTTCGAGAATTTGGGGAGCAGCGCAGCAATGGCTGGCCAGCTGCTGACGTGGATTTGATATGGTGACGTGGCACGATGATCTCGTACGTACGTACGTCTTCTTTTGACTTTTTTTTTCTTATAATATATGTTCGCACTATATTTACCATGAGAAAAATTTCAAAAAAAGACATACAGTGTGCTTATTTTAAGTGATTAAATCTTCTCAAATAAAGAGATGAAGCGGCCAATTCATCTCAAATAAAGGCTTTTAGATGGCTCACCGACATTTGACTATTCCAATGGAGGTATTTTGGTTAAAAAATTCTAAGTATACTTTAAATTTTTTTTTTACTTTCCTTTCCTTTTCTTTTTCTTTTAGCTTTTTCCTTCTTCCCTCCATCGGTCAACGATGGCGAGCGCCGAGCGGAGGTCATCGGCCAACCTCAGGCGAGGGCGACCATTGCCTGTTGCAACCCTTGCCCAATGCTGCCCTCCAAGGGCAACCATTACTTGCGCTAAATCCAACAAGGGCAACCTTCGCCTTGGTAAGGCAAGGCGAAGGGAAGCGAGAAGCGGAAAAAAGGAAAAAGAAAAAAAAAATTAAAAAAAGTAAATAACGAAAATGCATTTTGATTAGTCAGGTCGGATTCTTCTTTAAAATTGATATAACCATTTTATATCCTTATTTTAAATAAAATTAATTTAATGTCTTTATTTGAGAAAAAGAGATGATTTTATGTTCTTATTTGAAATTTTCCCTAAAATACATATACACGATTTATTGAAAAAAAAAACGAACTTTGAATTATATGTGCTCCAGCGGAAATGAGGGTCGAGGCTCGGAGAAAATCTCTCGCGACGCCCTCCGCCGCCTCCCCGGCGACTTCGCCGGCGCCTTCCGCCGCCTCCGCGGAGACGTCGGCGCCTCCCGCCGATCAGGTTAGGGTTTCGTTCCCCGGAAAGGATCTTAGTCAGCTGCCGTAGTCGTACAATCTTCTGACGGGCGTGATCGGTAGGAGCTTTCAGTAGTTATTGGGGGTGTGCATTGCATTTCCAACCTCAAGCCGTCCTCTCAGTCTCCTGAACGCTTTTTTGCCCCTTTTCTTTTGCATGGATGATGATTGTTACTGTTGCTGTTCTTGTTGTTTGTTGTTATTTGTCTCCTCAATGTGGTTGAAATCGGAGTTTAGGACTTGATTATGGGTAGAGAGCATTGTATGATGAATGGGCAGATGCTATATCGTGCTCTTTTGAGGAGGGTGGTTCGAGCTGTTATGTGGGTTTTTCTCACTTGGGTTCTACTTACATGAACTTGAGGCCAAAAGGGTGTGATCCACTTCTTTTTGCATTCGGACGAACTGGTCCAGGGCTATCGGTCATGTCGTGTGGCACTGATATTTGGAAGGGGGTTTTTGGCCTCGTTCCTCTGGCTGTTTGGTGGAAGTTTTGAGGGGTGAAGCATGATCTTTGGAGGAGATGAGTCGAGAGATGGCTTGAAATGTTTGTTATTTGTCAACTATTTACTATTGGGCTGAGTTAATTGTTTTAAGTTCACGTGTGATTGTGCGTGCTTGTGAAGTTTCGATAAGTGACAATGTGGATAGATACTATATCCCGTGATTAATGTGTTTGGTTTGTTTCTCAGCCAAGAAATCCATGCTGTCTAGAGAATGTAGCCAACAAAGAGGTTAACGTGCCCAGAACAAATGAATGTAATGAGAGAGTTGAGCAGCATGGAGAAAAGGTTCCCAGTACTGATGCTGCGAAGATTTTACCTGTTGGAAAATCCCAAAGCGGAGGTTTTCAAAATATATCTGGTCAAGAAAGTATGGACATTTATATATTGGAAAAGAGGACTTGTTTAACATGCAATAGACATGGCCAATTGCTAGTCTGTACTGAGCCTAGCTGCCCAATTGCTATCCATGAGAAGTGCCTGAGCTGCAAACCTGAATTTGATAATTTGGGGAACTTCTATTGCCCTTATTGTTCACACAAAAAAGCGGTGGTTAAGGTTTATGAATTGAGAAGAAAAGCCATGTTGCACAAAGAGGCTTTATCTAATTTTCTTGACACTGGGGTAGTTGATGAGGGGCAGAAGGAGCAGAAAAGTGGGGAGGATAAGAGGAAAGACTTCAATCTATCTCCATCTCCAGGACATGACAGTTGCCATGATGACGTGAGTAAGGAAAACACCGAAGGGCAACATCAATCTGATCCTGTAAATTCAGTCGACTGTAAACATGAAGCGCTGGTCGAAAATCAAACAGATACATCTCCTAGTGTCCATGGTCAGAGAAATTTAGTCCATGAAGAAGGGTTGCAAGAAGAGGAATTGAGAGAAGCTATTGATAACCACTGTGAGGAAGTAATTGATCAAGAGAAAGCAGACAAGGCTGATAATCATCCTTTAGAAGAAGTGGCAGCTGAGGATGCTGTGCCGTCTAAATCTTCTGAACGAAAAAGGCATCGTAAAAGTATTCACAGAAGTCAAGGGCTAAGTAAGAAACGAAAACGGAGGAAGTTCCAATCAATTGATACAACTGTATCTTCAATTCAAGGAGATGTTGCCACGGATGTGAACCCAGAAGCAAATATAGGAGGTGAAGTATGTGATTCTGATGCCAAGGCTGGTTCCATGAACAATGGACATTCTCCAAGTGTAAAACCCCAAGGCAAGGCACCAGTGGAGGAGGCTGATTCACCGATAAAAGGTTCTTCTGAACCAGGCGTCAGTATTATCAACCATAAAGATTCCCATGATGGAAAGAAGAAAGTCGCTCCTGCTGAAAAGTCAAGACAACAACGATGGTCTCCCAGGGAAATGTGAGTGATTTTGATAAACTTGAGAAAGTTTACTGAATTATAAAATTCATCTTTTTAAAAAATTGTAGCAACGAACTGGATTTATGGGGAGTGCTATTGTGGTTTTAAATGCAGACCGAAGCCACCACTTCCCAATGTAAAGCGCAGATTAAGATGGTCACCTGAAGAGGAGGAGATCCTAAAGGCAAGTCTTTCTTGTTATAGAATCCTTTTCTTGTTTGTGTCTTTTCAAGTTGCATGTCTTTCCTTCAAAAATAGCCAAATCCTCAGCCATGCTCTTAAAACTTTGAAACAAGTAACCAGTTTAAGTCTTCAAAATGATGAGGATATGATATAAGGATCCACTAAGTCCTTTAGATTGTCTTTGATTTTTTTTTTCCTTTTTACCTACACCTGTACTTTTTACAGCGAACCTGAATAGCTAGCTTGTACAGATAACGTATATCCACAGATGTATCTATATATAGAAAACCATAACTCCATTTCAAATGGATTGAACTTTACTCTCTAGTGAATTGCTGGATGTTTCCTCCTTTTGGGCATAGTGATTGGTTGGTTGGCAACTTCGTTCAATCAAACTAGTTCATTTTTTTACTAGTAAAGGCTTTTCTTGAGAAATCAATACAAGAGATAGAAAATACAAACAAGTACCAAAAGCGATGCTAAGACTAGGCAAGATCAGAGCAAGATGACTGAGGATGAATAGAAGACTGAAAAAAGATGGCAAAAAAATTTTCAGTTCGCTCAAATAGCCTTTTGTTACGCCCTATTCAAATTCCGTTGTCCTTTTAGTATTTCTTGTAAGTTCTTTCATTTTTCTGATTGGGTTACGCTGTCAAAAGTGTTTTATAGATTAGAATTTGCTATTAAAGGCTTTTGTTGAGCTAGAGATACTGGAAAGTGTTGTGACATGGTGATTCTCGAATTTCTTTCATATGAAATGATATGCTGCAGGAAGGGGTGCGGTTATTCTCAAGCAATGCGAATAAGAATATCCCTTGGAGGAAAATTCTGGAATATGGTTGTCGTGTTTTCAATCCAAGTCGCACATCTGTCGATCTCAAGGATAAATGGAAGAACATCACTACCAGAAGATAACGATATCAGTCAAATAGTTTTTGAAGAGGGCAAAAGTCATTCAGAAGACGCTAGTATTTTACTACTATCTTTGTCCACCCTACTCTCTCTCCATGAGGATTTAGTCGGTTTTTGGTGGGGGAGGTCTCTCTCGTAGCTCTGAAGGGCAGTATTTGTACATAAGTGAACTCCCTTATGATGAACTTGATGTTCAGCCATTTGCAAAAGGAGACTCGTTTTGCTGTGGCCATTGCAGAAATGGCATCATGACTTCCGATGCGATTCTCTAGTTGGGCGTTTCTTAAATTCCCATGCAAGTAACAAGAGTCTGAGGATTCTTTCATCTTCAGATTTAAAGTGAGAATGTCCTAAGTCACTCAGAATCATGTTCATGGAAAATGGTTGGATTGGATCGACAAGTTTTTATGTTTTATGTGGACTCCGAGAGGAAATATTATCCTGCCAAAATCGTAGGAATTGGTTCAGTTCCGTCCCGGCAGAATGAACAGGAGTCAAAGATTGCTTGCCGATGCGCAATGTGGACTACTTATCTTCTTTAGTCCTGAAAACCTCTGAAATGAGATCTCATCAATTCCAGGCGTGTCGTCACCATCTTCCAATTTTTGCGATGAACCAAGCACTGAGAAATGGAGACAGTCCTAGGGGAGGTTTCTGCGCATTTCAAATAACGCAAAATGCTAGAACGAAATATTGCAGATTTTCACACACTTGCTTACCTCGCTTATTAAGAAAAAAGACCTTACATCATTGAGAAAAAAGACCTTACATCGTAAAGCATTCAAGTCCTCTGTTCCTCTGTTACTTACATCCGGCTGCGCTGAGACATACATCTTAGATTTCGTGGGAGAAACATGAAGTCACTCTAAAGAGATAATGACTTCCAGTTACATCACTTTCTCAATGCAAAGCTTTTGCTAGATCCGCAATTGGAGAGTTTCTAAATCACGGTTCCGCTGGGAATCAAAGCATCCTTGATCACTGTGACAATCCCACTCTTGATAAAGTACCCATCTGTTTCTCTAGCAGCTTCTTGAACATCGTCGCTGTTAATGATCTGGACCATAAAGCAATACCAGTTAGCCTCCAAAACGCAATGACAAAAAGGGTCATAAGACCAGTTTCATGCTAAGTGATCATGGTCGAACTAGTGAATCATTGTGAAATCACAGAAACAAAAGAATGGTGATCGGTATGCAAGCCTGCCTTCACATTGTCCCCTATTCGGGCGTTTTTGTCGATAATTGCTCTCTTAACGTGCGAATTCTTGCCGATACCGATGGGGACACTACCCTTGGCAGCCAGAAATCTCCGATCAGCATCCGTCTGGAGCAAGAAGAGATGGGACAACAGATCAATATGCACCCGAATACATCATCATAACCGGAGAATAGTGAGTGAATCTGAGTGCATCGCTCAAGTGAGAAAACCTCAATCATTCAAGGGTGATGATTACCTCATAATAATCTGCTCCCATTAATAAGGTATCTTCTATTATCGCACCCTCTGAAATGCAAGATCGAAGTCCTATCACCGAATGGTGGATCTTGCAGTTCTGCATTTCAAGAAATAGGAAGGTAATAATTGAATGATATTTATCTATTTTCTTTGGCACTACTCATGACTTAGAGAGGACAAAATATCATGCATTGTCAGCTAATTCAGAAGTAAACACCAATGGCCTGAGGAAGATACCTTAATAACGCATCCTTCGCCAATAACACTGTCTGTCACATCAGCATCTAGCATCTTGGAAGGAGGCAGATAACGTGGTTGGGTGTAAATTGGAGATGAACGATCATAGAAACTGCAGAAGGAATAGATTGGCGTCAAGTCATTCGTCCATACAGTGGTCTATTAAGATTATCAAGCAATGTGCAGAACTCAACAAGGCAATCTGCAATTTTGATATGGAATGATCATTAGGTGAGAGATTTTAGAACATGAACCACCTGAAATCTGGCACTGGCTTCTTAGTGATCCCTAGGTTTGCATTATAGAATGCCTCGATTGTACCTATATCTTCCCAATATCCATCATACAAGTAAGCTTGCACCTGTAAAAGCAGAAAAAGAGATATGATTATAGAACTTGTTGAAACGAGGAATGTGAAACGGATTTAAGGAAAAAGGAAGCTAAACAAATTCATACGGTACGGCAATTCCAAAGTGAGATACTGTTACTACAGAAAACAAGAACCTGTTCAAAGGTCAAACTATCCAGGTCAATTTGACAAGAAGTATATGTTATAAAACTCACTCTCATCCCAATGGAAGTGGCACCGGGAATGACTTCACTTCCAAAGTCATTGGCTCCAGGAAACTTGTCTCGGAGAAGATTGAGCATCACATCTTTGCTAATAACGTATATGCCCATGCTCGCAATGAAAGGCATTTCCTTTGCTCGCTCATCGTCAAGACCTAAGATAGTGGTGTCAACCTACAAAAGGGAAACAAGGTAACTAAAACCATAGAAACCAAAGCACTTCCTTTGTTGCTAGCAGAGAAAGATGACAGAGAGGTCAATGAGAGAAGAATTAACCTTCATGGCTTTTAGTTGCTCTCCTTTTGGCTTCTCAGCAAATTCAACGATACGTCCTTCTTCATCTATCTTCATCAAACCAAATGCAGTGGCACGTTTTTCGTCCATTGGAAGTGCAGCCACAGTGATATCAGCATCAGTTTCTCTATGGGCTTGAATAAATCTCTCATAATCCATTCTGTACAAATGGTCCCCAGCAAGAACAAGGAACTCCAAAACATCATGCTCCTCAAAGAGCCACAAGTACTGTCTGACTGCATCTGCAGTGCCCTGTAATCAGATATCATTAAATCAACATAATTGATGAGGACCATTTTCTCGAATAGCGTAAGCTGCTAGGAAACGGGCTCGATATATACATGAAGCATATTGGTAACGATTGCCCTCATGTGTTAGGCAAATGACCCGCGATGTCAATTAAGTAGACCAATGAATCCAGAAACAATGACCCGAACTTTGCACCAAACTTCTTGAACCAATTAATCATTAAATTATGAACAACTCAGTCACAGCTATGTCAATTAATTAGACCAGTAGCTCCAGAGACATTGATCAGACATTTGCAGAATAAGATATTCAATCAATTAGTCACTGAAGCTGGAACGACCAAATGTGAAACAACAGATTCAGCCAAAAAAGTTTTAAGACTGGTTTTGTGATTACCTGAAACCAGTTAGGATTCTCAGGGCTCTGCTGAGCAGCAAGAACTTCAACAAAACCTTCATTTTTGTAACCACCCATGTTGCTGGCATAAGCCCGAGAAAGGTGACGGTTGAGAGATGCAGAATTGAACTGCGTGAGGACATAAATCTTCGATACGTTGCTATTCAAGCAATTGCTCACAGGAATGTCAATCAGCCTGTAATTTGCTCCCAATGGCACGGCGGGTTTTGCTCTCTTCTTAGTCAGGGGGTAAAGACGAGTCCCGGCCCCACCTCCAAGTATAATTCCGAGAACACTCTAGAGAATCACAACAGAGACAATGCATCCAGAGTGAGATGAAACCTCTTCGATTTGGTTTCCTCACAACAGTGAGGAGCATAAAGTTCCAACCAGCGATCCAAAAGAAAATTCACAAAAATGCAAGAACAACTGTGCAAATGATTGATATCAAGATGTCTCCTCGATGTCTACCCGATAAACTACGCTTAAAGAAGTCGAACACGCAAAATTCGATCCAAAAGTTGCATTGAAATCCCGCTACGAGCTAAGTACTTAGCGACACCTCCACCAAGCTGTATTCCAAAGACAATACGCAGAAAACCAGACGGTAATGGCACCACTACACACGAAACGAGCAAGGGAAAAAGATCGACAATGATTATAAAAAAAATGCTCGCTTTTTGCATTAGCACTTGAAGTTCGTCGTATCAGTAGGCCTCAACTTGTCCCGTGAAAAGATTCTAAAATAAGCAAATCAACCGGAATCGCGTCTACCGTCTAGTTGCATCACATTTCAATCGAAGGCACGACATTTTTAGCAATAGATTTTCGCGCATCAGATCACGAACACATCAGGTCCTTCCAATGCCCGAGAGGAGGATAAACACCAGGAGACGAGAAGGAAGAGGGACTAACGCGGCTGGCGTCGGGGTCAAGGCACGTCTGCGAGTTCCTGGAATCGGAGACGGCTCTGGGGGAGACGACGACCGGAGCCCTCCGGACGCTCTTGAAAGCGGCGGCGGCGGCGGCCGATGCCGATGCCGATGCGATCTTGCCGCCGGAGACCTGCGACGAGACGAACGACAGGGCGGAGGCGCACCGGCGGCCGTTGCACCTGCTCCGGAGGAGGGACTCGGAAGCCGCCGGAGGCGGAGAGGACGAGGAGGACGAGGACGAGGAGGAGGAGGGGACGCTGATGGCCCCCGCGGCGGCCATGCTCGCCATTGCCGCCGGCGACGTCGAGGCGGGAGGCGGTGTGGCGGTGGCGGTGGCGGTGGCGAGTGTACGGACGCTGTGGAGTGCAGAGAGAATTTTTGTGGAGAGGACGGAGTGATTGAGTGGAGAGCGGGCGGAGTTTGATATGATCTGACGTGCCCTCGGGATTTGTAGTGCTCCTGCTCTGGCTCGTTAAAAGAGGGTGGGGAGACTTGAATTTACGGAACTGGCCCTCGGGGATCTGTACGCAATCAAATCATGCTCAAATCGAAATTGCTTTAGAGTTTGATTTGATTTAAGAGTGCTCTTTCTAAAAAAAAATTCGTATACCTATTGAAATGTTTTAATCATGTTCATAATTTTTTTATATATATGACATAGCCTTTCTTTTTGAATTATTTTTATGAGTGAACTTATGAACTGTTATATTTATAAAGTTTGGTTCTATGGAGAGAAATCAGTTCTCTTTCTAAGTTGCTTTTTAGTGGATCTAAAGCCCGTACAATTAGGAAAAATTCGAAGAGAAAAAGAATGATGGAATAAAAATGGTTCTGATCGAGCCGAACCAAACTGCGTCTCGAAAAATGGTTTGGTTCCAACTTCAATTGGTTTGGTTTTATTCGTGAGATAGTTATTCAGACCATTTTATGATTTTTTTTTCTACTTAAAATGTACCAGCATATGGAGATTCCAATTCCGACCAAAAAAATATATAGGGATTCTGATGAAAGCAATTTCTAATCGACATAATCGTCAATTCAATTCGATAGTCATATTCTCAAATGAATCAGAGGTCACTCGCCAAAAAATGTGGAAACTAGCAATTTGAGGCCTCCACGCTCGAGAAGATTTTAACTTGTGGACAGTACGCCGAAACATCACCTTTCTAGGTTAACCTGCTGCATGCACAACATTGGCTACGACCGAGACAATTTTAAAAATAGAAATGATTTAAATGATCATTGTTAATTCACAGTGAGACCAACGGCCTATTCAAGGCCACAAAATAACAAATATAAAATAAAAAATAATGATGCATCGTTGTCCGATCTACTTTTCCAAAAATTCGTGATCCACATTATACTGTTACAACGAATTAAGAGCCGTGATGCTTTTACCGTGAATTTAGAAATCATGATGCTAGCCGAGTTCTTTTAAGAACGAAAAACCACAGACAATTGTTGGCTCCACTTTGGCCATGTAAGGGTACTTTAGACATTACACATACAATGGGACTGTGGTACACGTGCGATTATTTCGTCTGCTTAGATTTGGGAAAAAGGAAAATCTAGCGAAGGAGAGAGAGAGAGAGAGAGTTATTAATTAAGTGGATGTGAATTCGCGGTGGGATTGCGATGGGGTCACATGCCTTGTCGACCCCCTTTTGCCTTTTCCTTTTTTTCTTTTCTCTTTTTTTTTCTCATTTCACAATTTAATAATTTCTCTTCTTCTTTTTTCCGGAAGAATACACAAATAATCCGTAAACTTTAATTCGGTGTGCAATATCGTCACTGAAATTTGAACTTTCGCCCAATTGCGATGTTATCTCTAGATTTTTAATTTATTCAATGCGATCCTTATATATTTGTCCAATATTTAAAGTGATCCCTGAACGTTTAAATTTTTTTATACGGTCTAGTTCAGATATTATATCGAACAAATTAAATATTTAAGGACGACATTACATATTGAGCTAGAATTTATGAATTATATTATATAAATTAAAAATTCATGAATTATATTATATATTGACTTAAATTTAAGGAATCATTCGAGGTGTCATTCCTCGTTCTTTCTGGGTAAGATTTGTTGAATCTCTCTGACACGAGAAGGAACCAGCACCGTTGAATTTATTTTTTAATTGAATTTCTTATCTATTTTTTCTGCGGATATTTTGACATTTTTATGATCGTGATTTAGAGAGGGAGAGGCAGATGGAGACGGAGAGGTGGGATTCACGTGATAAGATGGTTGGAGCTCACGAACACCGTTGAATTTGGAAAGCAACGTAGGGAGGTAGTCAAATGATGAAGACACATATGATGGATTCAATGATGAATGATTAATTAGCCGATATAATTAATAGAAAATTCCACGTGGCGGCACTTGTCGTTTTCGTATGAATTTTAAAGTCTTCCTAGGCGAGCTCGTTTTGTTGTTAGATTAGACTCGACTAATGTAATCTCTCTATCAACTCAATTGTTGTCTCGATGATTATATACGTGTAGAGGCAAATACCCCATTGCAATCTTAAGTCCCTACAAACAAAAAAAGAAATAGAAAGAAAAATGATACATGCTGCTTTTTGAATAAAAAATACAAATTCAAATTGTGCATGATCAAGATTTGAGTACATAAGCAATCTAAGTGCATGTCCCATCGGACTTTTTCACATACACTCAATTGTTAATCATCAAGATCGAGCCTTGTAAATCAGGTTAAGGATACTGCAAAGTCCTAACAAGGTAGTATGATCGACCCTAACTTGATTTGGACTCGAATACTAGTAATATCGATTGAAAAGTTTCAGGGCAAGACGATTGATAAGAATTGTCATTTACGGATAAGACGAGGGTCGTAATATTCGGGAACTGTATTCTTTCGAATCTTATTTATTGGGTCGATAGTTATTTTTACGAATTTCATGGTTAAAAATAAGGGATGAATTCAACTTCCAAGGGACATTCTATAAAGATAGCCAAGTTTATAAAACATTTTATCTCCTTAATAGAAGGAAAATATGCATCGCACTCAGAAGATTCCATGAATTTGAAGTGCTGGGCATTGAATAAATCTCACTCTTATGAAATTGTGCTCATTGCCATTGGACTTTTCTTTCACCGTGTGTGCACTCTTGCCTCATTTGCTTCTTATCATGTTAGGATTCAAATTCAATATGGTCTAATTAGCAAAATAGGACAAGTTTTGGGGCAAATTACATGTTGCTCCCTAGTTCTTAGGGTTGTTGCAAATTGACCCCTGCCATTTCGATTTTTGCAATCTGTCCCCTGAATTTTTGAAGTCGGTTGTAATATGCCCCTTGGCGATGACTTTGACCGACATTGTTTGAGTTCCGACCACTTGACAACATGAGACTGAGTGTGAAGGGAAACCAGAGCAAATTTCCAAATGATTATTTTCCAAATATATTTCCTTTTTTTTGTCGAGTAAATTGTGTGCTTTTTTGTAGTCCTGTTTCTAATAAGTAAAAGGATGAAGATTAGAAGCCAGCACGAGTGACCTCTGGACGTTACCACAAGGGTCTCACACTTGCTACAAACTATTCCATTCGAGTCATAATTTCTTCGCATAATTCGTGATACAAAGGTCTGAAGTTGGTGATTTCGTCACTGCAGCTTCACTAAGATGTCGGCAGCTAGCAAATCTATCCCGCACAAGTAACTGGGAAGTGCAACGTCAACCGTTCATAGTCCAAAGGTGAGCTTGCGGCGTGACTCGAACTCGTGATCTCATGAAAGATGGGTGATCCCTTTATTATCGGGCCAACCATAAAAGAAATGGAAATTGAAACAGAAAATGCCCATAATGCTTACAATGGGCTCTTGCTGAGAACTTGATGACCACAACTCAACCAAGATTTGTCCGGCCCAAAAAAGCACACATGGGCCTTTATGTTGGACCCGGGTCTCAAGATATGCCCATGCTATTGGATTCCATCCACAAAGCCCTAGCTATACATAGCTCCTACAATTTGGTTGGCGTCTTTCAATAATGTTTAGTCAATCCCGACAGCAAATAGTGTTCAATTCTGCCAAAGATTTTGTCGTGCAAAGGTGAGAGTTAATGTCATTATGTTCGCCAAATAGGCAATGTCCTGGAATTCTCGAGTTAGGTAGATGTGTGGCTAAAAGAGGATGGTCCTAGATGGACAATTCGGCATCCTCCATTGAATGGTTGTAATTACTCATGTCGTGAATGATACTTGGTGATCCCTAGCCCGGTCCAAGTTGATAGAAGCGGCCCACCGTCCGAGAGAGGCTAACAAAATTACGGATTGGATTGCATAAACCCAACGTCAGAAAGCCCTTTCATCTAATTGGTTGTTCTAACTACCTCCGCTTTTATTGGAACTTTTATGTTTAGAAACTCATATGTTGTTAATTGAATGAAATGGCTTTTCCCAACTAAATAAAAATAAAGTAGTCCCAATGGGTTTGCTCGGATGGCAAGATGTAACTGTGCTCGTCTGTCTCGCTCTACATTTGAGTTCGAATCGCCGGACTTATGCTATTTGATTTTATGAACTTGGCATTTGAGGGCAGCCTCCAAGAATGCGAGGTTCTAATAATTACCTATCATTTGTGGCACATTGAGTCAAGTGCCACAACCATGTCTTTTTCGCTCTATATCAGAGTTCGAACGGTAGCAATTACGCTATCCGATCTTAAGACAATTGGTATTTGGGACAGCCTCCAAGAACATGATGTTCTAATAATTGCCTATTGTTCGTGGCGATTTGAGTGGGATAGTGCCCCTAGCACTATATCGAATGCTCAAAGAACTCCGAATCATTGCATCGTTCGGAAGAAAGAAAGGAAGGGGAACCCGTGTTCTACCCGATAGAACCCGACTATTCTTTCAAAGGAAAGATGCACGATTGTCTAGAAGACACGAGAGTTAATGGCAAGTACACTCTCTCACCAATATGAGTAATTGTTTTGCAAACTCACTACACGTATTAAGATAAATCTAGACCACTAAATTGGTAAGTCCATCGTGAATTTTAAATCGATCCAACCAAATTCAATGCTCCATATTCATTTCGACTCAAATACTGAACGGATAATTTCTTATTGCACCACTTTACCACTTTCCCTTCAAACCCACTTCCCGCTTGCCACCATGTTTAATCCAATCAATATCAACAACTTCGGCCAACAAACAAAAAGATAAATAAACAAATGTTGGATTCATAATTCAAGCAATAATTAATCATGGAGCAAAGGGGACAGAAGTCAATCAGTGGTGGCCATATGGTTGCTGCCCTAGCTAGATGCTACGGCGGATACAGACAAGGCCAATGCCATTCTCTAATAATAGCAGTTTCTTTTGGGCTACAACTTTGGAAATATGTTAGTCTCTAGTCGGTCTTATAGGTGCAGTGCCAACGACCATATTATTGCATGGCCACTCTAGAGCAAGCAGGAGCTTTCTTGATCTGCCGGCCCTTGTGGTCCAAACACTCCCATCTCCGCCTCGAATGTTTGTCGTCTTTGTGTGACTAAAATGACCTCTTAGCAATTTTTTATTGGGAACAGAACCGATCACATAAGAGGTGAGGTTTTATTCCCGATTCCATGAAGAAAATAAGGGGGTTCACAAGTGGGATTGATCGACACCACCTTAGCCCGACATATATAGAGGATGTTCGTTCAGTTCGTTGCCTTTGAGCGAGTCCTCTAGTGTTGATTTCTTCTCAGCCAGTCCAGTCTCCAGCTTTTTTGAGAGAGAGAGAGAGAGAGAGAGAGAGGAAGGATGATGGGCATGCTTGTTAACTGCAGGTGAGTGATGGAAGGAGGGGTGCGTATGATCTGCCTGGCTCCCTGAATGCCATCTAAGGAGGTGGTTCCAACAGTTGACGAAAGAGGGGGATGTTCGACTTCTTCTTAGTTGGCATCAGAGGAGTCATGCAGGCCCTAATACGCAACACCACCACTTCATCGTCTTCTCCTCCTCACTTGTTGAATTCTTCACTTTTACTTCCATGTATATCATCTGATGTTCTCACCCTTTCTTTCTGCTCTACATGTTCCTTGGTTTCGTCGCAAGTTTTTTGGGTTCCCCATACATATGCATGTCTGGATTATTCTTCGAGACAAACCCTTTTCTTTTTGCATGTTTTTATTAGTCCCGTATTACATTATTCTCGTGAGTGTTTACTATTTACTTCGGTTTTTGAATGGGGTTTACATGAGTTATGTAAAAGTGCAGGGAGCTAGAAACAATTATTAGATATAGACGTTCGACCCTTGGAAACTGTCCTAATTGACCCTTTTTCCTTGTAGTGATTGAGTGAAACTTCTGTGCTCTATGGTATTGTCGTCGTCGTCGTCTCTCTCTGCTTTTCTTCGAAATACGAGGAGAAAATGCAACGTGGGTGAGGTGAAACGACTTCCTACGGGTAGGAGCATATGAGGACAAGGCAAGAGACGCCACAGGAGACGGTGAAGAGAAGATTCTTGCATAAAAGTAATCAGCGATTGATTCAAACCGAGATCAATAATCGATAGGCCAGTACAATGTTTTTCTTTGAAGGATCATCGATTTGCCCAATATATGCCATCGTAGTGGAATTAGAGCCAAGTACACCTGACGCTTTGGTACAATGCATTTCAAGCTCAAAAGTCACAAGCATCACAAGACATTCATGGACAACGGTTTTTGCTATAGTTTGATTACCTAAAGAATTGCAAATATTGGGAAGAAAATGCATCCAATGGTCAAAATCAGAGAGGAATAGTCTTGGTCATAGCACGATCACAAAGTTAATTCTCAATGAAAATGGGCAATCGATTTTATTCATACTGTTTGTGTAAAAGAATTAAAAAAACATCGCCAGTGGACATATATATAACTCATCATCGTTGATCTTTGTCGATCTTACATGATCGAGCACGAGGGTTCACTATACCGTGGGTATGGATCCATAACGTCGGCGATTTCACGGTGCAGGACCCCGCCAACATATGACTAGATGACGGGCTGTGGCGCCGTGTCTTCGTTCTTGTCTTTTTTCGCGTCAGCCTCGCCCATGGTCACTATCTCTGTGAACCCGACATTCTTCCCGAGTAAAGTGGTGAGCTTGACCGCGTCAACCCTTTCTCCGACCACCTCGATTCTGTCCTTGTGGTCTCCCACCAGTGCCACGGATTGAACTCCTAGAATCGAATTAAAGAACACGGATCAGTTTCAAATCTAACAATCACCAAAGTATAATCATCTACCTAGAATGATTTGCAGAAGACGCAACTAAATGATCATCGAGATATTATCAAAATCTAACAATCACCTGCGAAGCCAGTAGCAATTCTCATAGCTTTGCAACGAGAGCTTTGGGGGCCGAAACAATAAAATCTCGTGGAATCGTCGTTCATGCTCACCTTAATCACGACCTTCTGCTTGCAAAAAAGAAGAAGAGAAATCAAGAAGGTGAATTAGCATGCGACACAAGGTGAATTATGTCGTGATTTTCTCATCATATTACCTTCATGGTGCTTGCTGAGACTAGGAATTTAAGGAACTTAATATTCTTCTATTTGTCCAAAGGATTTGGAGAAAATATTGAAGGAGGGGTGAAGACTAACTGAGGTACCACTCTCTATTTATAGCCTCTCCTTGGAAGAAGAAACAAGGAACTTAAACAAAGGCCGGGCTGATAGAAGAGTCAACCTTGGAATGTGAAGTCGAAGGGGGTGAGCAGACGACCAACGAGAAGAAATAATGGGACAGGGCAGGGATGGTTAAGGGAAAATCATGGGAAAGTTCATGCTCAATTCCAAAATACTTTAGACCAAAAAAAAAAAAATCCAAAATACTGACTGATTCAATCCAGGTTCGATCAATTTTTTCTTAGTCGAGCTAGAAAAAAGGAGCATCCCACACTTTCCGGGTACAAATTTGAAGGTTGACCGTCGTTGATGTCTCTAATCAAACATTTCGTGCGAGGTCGGTATTGAATATGCCAGCAAAAGTAATAGGACGTTTGTCACTTCCAAGTGAAAAAGTATATGGCTATATACACTTCATGTGTATAAATACTGAATTTTATCCCTTTTAACTTGTTTTATCGATGCAATATGATCGTCAAGCTTTCTATCTTGTAAAGTTCAGCTTCAAATTGCCAATTCTAAAGGACGTGTTAGTTGTCGGTGCACCGGGGAGTCTTTTGAAACCTCCACATAGTTCGAGCCTAGGATGTTAAGGCGTGGTGTCGCTAGTTTGGGGAGCTTGTGGCACGCTTCTGAGGGTGTCTTCAAAGTCGAAGATACGTTTAACCCTCGGAAATTGTTCTCGTTTATGCTTTTCTGTTGTAGTGATCAAGTGGAACTTCAACTTTATCGGCATCGTCGTTCTTTCTTATGGCACCAAAATGCTCGGTGCGTTCTCGTTTAGGTCACATGGAGTGTCTCATGTTACATAGTATACAGACACGAAGATCCTCAACATTGCCGAAACAACATCTGCCAGCAAAACTAAAATGACATTTCTCATTTTAAAGTAAACTAAAATACGGCTATATCCGTACATATGAATAGTTCGGAATGTACCCTCTAACCAAGTACTCGCCTTGCCTTCCTACAGAGGGGATAAACGGTGTTTGCTGAGGTAACCATGAGGGTAAGTGTATGAGATTCTTTAGTAACGTTTTGCTCATCAAATTTACAGGTTGCTGCGGTTCACTATTAGTCTAGCACTAGTGTGGTGTATCACCATGTCTTCCTTCATACAAAATTAATCACCAGCTTTGAGTGGAAGTCTATGTTACCGTCAGTATAGACATTCTTGATCGTCTTACCAGTTTCCATTTTGATCAAAACTCTCATGTGCCTGATCCTGACAACATCATCATACTTGTGCCTTAGCACAAAAACCCAAGTTTTCCTCGATTTGCTTGAGTAGTCATCGACAATTGTTAGCACAAAACCAACACTCTTGCTCAAAGGAAAATGCGGCAGCCTGCGAACATCCAAATGAATCAACTCTGTAATATTCGTGGTTTCTCTGATAGTCATATTGAATTGCACCTTTCGCTATTGCTCATGTCATACCACTTGCATACATTCAGTTCCTTAGCCATATAACCTCACAACAGATTCATTTCGCTCGTAATTTTGCACACTTTTCTCGGCAATGTGCCCCAGACATGTTTTCCAAATTCAGACTCTCGACTAGATGCATCCAACGTCACCACGGCATAATTCATCACTGTCTCACTTTGAAGCTCATATACGCCACTGTATTTGATTCCTATCATTATCACCATATTTAATCCAATCAATATCAACAAAATCAGCCAACAAAACAATGAATAAATAAGCAAGTGTTGGATTCATAACTAAAGCAATAATTAATTATAGAGCAAAGGGGACAGAAGTCAATCAATGGTGGTCGTATAGTTGCTTCCCTAGCTATATGGCTACGGAGGATACAAAAAAGGCCAATGCCACTTTCTAATAATGGCAGTTTCTTTTGGGTTACAACTTTGGAAATATGTCAATCTCTAGTCGGTCGTATAGATGCAGGGCCAACGACCATATTATTGCATGGCCAATCTAGAGCAAACAAGAGCTTTCTTGATCTGCCGGCCCTTGTGGTCCAATCACTCCAATCTCCGCCTCCCCTCGAATGTTTGTCGTCTACATGCGACTAAAACGGCCTCTTAAAGTTTTTTTTATCGCGAACAGAACCAATCACATAAGAGGTGGTGTTCATTCCCAATTCCACGAAGAAAATAAGGGGGTTCACACGGGCGTGAGGTGAAACGACCACCTACGGGAAGGCAACATATGAGGGCAAGGCAAGCGCCGCTACAGGAGACGAAGAAGAGAAGATTCTCGCATAAAAGTAATCAGTGACTGATTCAAACTGGGATCAAGCATTGATTGGCCAGTACGTTGTTTGTTCTTTGAGGGAACATCGATAAGCCCGATACGTATGCCATCGTAGAGGAATTAGAGCCAAGTACACCCGATGCGTTGGTGCAGTGCTTTTCAAAGCTTAAAAGTCGCAAGCATCGCAAGACATTGCCGGACAACGTTTTTCGCTATAGCTTGATTCCCTTAAGAAATTGCAAACATTGGGAAGAAAATGCATCCAATCGTCAAAATCAGAGAGGAGTAGTCTTGGTCAGAGCACGATCACAAAGTTCAATCTCAATGAAAATGGGCAATCAATTTTATTCATACCGTCTGTGTAAAAGAATTAAAAAACATTGACAGTGTACACACACATATATATGTTATCATCATTAGTCTTTATCGATCCTACATGATCGAGCACGAGGGTTCGCTATAATGTGGCTAGGGATCCATGATGTAGATGATTTCACGGTGCGGGACACCGCTGACGTATGACCAGATGACGGGCTGTGCTGTGCTGCCGCGACTTCGTCTTTTTTTTTTTTTCCGCGTTAGCCTCGCCCATGGGCACTATCTTCCCGAACCCGACATTCTTCTTGAGTAAAGTGGTGAGCTTGACCACGTCAACCCTTTCTCCGACCACCTCGATTCGGTCCTTGTCATCTCTTGCCAGTGCCACGGATTGAACTCCTGGAGTCGAACCAACAAAGAACACGGATCAGTTTCAAATCTAACAATCACCTGAAAATAACCATGTACATAGAATGATTTGTAGAAGGCGCAACTAAATGATCATCGAGATATTATCAAGATCTAATATTCACCTGCGAAGCCAGTAGCAACTCTCATAGCTTTGCAGCGAGAGCTTCGGGGGCCAAAACAATAAAATCTCGCGGTATCGTCGTTCATGCACACCTTAATCACGACCTTCTGCTTGCCAAAAAAAAAATTATAATCAAGAAGGTGAATAAGCATGCGACACAAGGTGAATTAAGTCGTGATTTTCTCGTCACATTACCTTCATGGTGCTTGCTGCGATTAGGAATTCGAGGAACTTAATATTCTTCAATTTGGTCCGAAGAATTTGGAGAAAATGTTGGAGGAGGGGTGAAGACGAACTGAGTTACCGCTCTCAATTTATAGCCTCTCCTTGGAAGAAGAAACAGGAAACTTAAACAAAGGCTGGGCAGGTAGAAGTCACAAGTCAACCCTCAAATGTGAAGTCAAAGGGGTGAGCAGACGACCTACGAGAAGAAATGATAGGACGAGGCAGGGATAGTTAAGTGAAAATCATGGGAAAGTTCATGCTCGATTCCAAAGTACTGACTGATTAAGTGCAGGTTCGATCATTGGTTTGCCGACTTAATTGTTTCTTGGTCAGCCAGAGCAAAGGAGCATTCACATTTTCCAGCAAAAGTAAAAGGACTTTGCCACTTCGAAGTGAAAAAGCAGATGGCTATATATACTTCATGCGTATAAATACTGAATTTTACCCCTTTAACTTTGTTATATTGATGCAGTATGATCGTCAGGCTTTCTATCTTGTACAGTTCAGCTTCGAATTGCCGATTGTAAAGGACGTTGTTAGCTGCTGGTGCATCGGGGAGTCTTTTGAAAACCTCCACGTAGTTGGAGCCTAGGATGTGAAGGCGGGATGTGGCTAGTTTGGGGGAGCTTGTGGCACGCTTCCGAGGGTGTCTCCCGAGTCGTGGAGACGTTTAACCATCGGAAACTGGTCTCGTTTGCCCTTTTCCGCTGTAGTGATCAGGTGGAACTTTTATTTTATCGCCGTCGTCGCCGCCCTCGTCCTCGTCCTCCTCTGCGGCTTTCCTTGAAATATGAGCAGACAACGCAAAGTCGGCTAGGTGAAGCGACCACCTACGGAAAGGAACATAAAAGGACAAGGCAAGAGACGCCGTGGGAGAAAATGAAGAGAAGATTCTTGCGTAGAAACGATTATTAATTGGATATATTTTGAGGTTATGAACATTTTAGCAGAAGTTATGAAAGGATTTATCGCAACACGAATCGGCAACTCGTCACTCCAATTAAGTTGAGCAAACTCATTAAAAGAAGTATGAGTTAACCAAGCTGCTTCAAAATCGGAAATGCCGATTTACCCCAAGAGTCCTCTCACGGTACAGAGCACTCAGAGAGGATGAAGGTCGGATCTAGACATGCTCACGGGCTGGTTTCGGCCCGGAACTGGCCTGGGTCAAACCAGGGATCGGCCCGTTGACCGGGCCCGCGGTTCGGAACCGGAACCGGCCCGGTTCCCAAAAAAAAACCGCAGATAAGTGGAGAAACTCTTTTTTTCCCCAAATTTGATTACAATGTACATTTTAATTACATTTTATATTATTTTAATTACATTTTATATTATTAATTCATTATTTCATAATTTATTTTTTTAATTTTTGCCGGCCGGTTCCGAACCGGGCCGGAATTGGAACCGGCTCGAAACTGCCGGTTCCGGTTCATACATGGCCACGGTTCAAAACCGGCCGGTTCCGAACCGTGGCCATGTCTAGTCGGATCTAACTCTTGGAAGTACACGAAATGTTGCATCAACAAACAATAAAACGCCAAGAAAGATCACATAATGCTCTGTCAAGGCCGGTTCTGAACCGTGGCCATCTCTAGTCGGATCTAACTCTTGGAAGTACATGAAATGTTGCATCAACAAACAATAAAACGCCAAGAAAGATCACATAATGCTCTGTCAAGGTGCTTGAATACCCGGTTATATCCATTTGACTCGGGCCCACGCCACGTAAGTATCAATGCATCATCATTCCCACCCAGTCCAGATCATATGCCACGTCAGCTTGCGTGGGTGAGAAACTTAAGTATGGGTAATTTTGTCTCTGGGGCAAGAGTTTGTGGATTCATTTGGTGGTCTGGGCAGCCAATCGATGATGCTCGACCGTGGCATTCTGTGGTGGAAATCAAAAGCTTCTTCTCCCTCGATTTAGTGTTTTCAAAGGTGTGGTCGTGAATTAGAAATCGGTCGAGAGAATTTTCTCCGAAACGAGAAAAAACCATTTAGCCGATCTTTATTTGCTCGAAGAAAAAAATAGAGAGTTGATACCACGAAAAACCCCAAACTGATATACCTGTGATAAATTTATCAAAAACTAATTTTTTGACTGCAAAAAAGCTCAAACCGATACATTTGTGACAAATTTATCCCATGTTAAATTCGATTAATACCACGTAAAATTACAAATTGATACGCTTGTGACAAACGAAAGGTGAAACCTCATACTGGTACGTCCATCAACTGCCACGTGTAATTAAACCTCGGACGGTAAAATTTAATGGAAACTAACGCCGGGTGAAATTACCACAAGTGTACTAGTTTGAGGTTTTTAATAGTTAAAAAATTAGTCCGGGGTAAATTTATCATAGGTGTACCGGTTTGGGATTTTTGGTGATCAAAACATTAGCTCGGGATAAATTTATCACATATGTACTAGTTTGAGATTTTTCGCAATATTAACCCTCGTTTTAACTCACTCTAATTCCATTCAAATGCCCAAGCAAGTTACTTTTCCGTGTCATTCATATCGATTTCCATCATACTCATTTACCCGTTGCTCTCGGGAGCTGGTACATCTACTGCACCCACGCGCCCGATCAAATCCCCCGTGGAAAATTTTTTTCGTGGAAAATTTTGATCACGTCGTGCTCGAACTAGAACCAGAAAGCAAGCCTGCTTTCGCTTTCCTAATCGCCCGAAAGTCATGTAATATTAATGCATTTCAAGCTCCAAAGTCAAAAGTAGACCTGTCAAATGGATAGATCGGGTTGGGTTTGGATCGGGTCATAAATGGTCCGATCCAAATTGACCCATTAACCCGTTTATGACCCATTTATGCGCAATGCAATTTTGTTGACCCATACCCGACCTGACTCATACCCAATCCATACCCGATTAGACTCATATTGCTAAAATACTTCCATATTTAATTAAATATAGGAAAATTCATACCCAAGCTGAAATGAGAGTCCGGAATGAGTGAGTGCAAGATTGAGTGAGGGTGAGAGAAATACGTTGAGTTTAAATCGGTTGTAAACTCATTTATGACCCATTTGCGACCCATTTATGACCCATTTAACACTAATATAAGACTTCTACCCATTTATGACCCATTTATTAAATATAACTAACCCATTTACTAATATATGGGTTAAGAAATGGGTTTATGATCCATTTTGACAGGTAGAGTCACAAGCATCGCTAAACATTGACGGAGAACAATTTTGCCATAGAGTGATTCCCTAAGAAATTGCAATCACTGGGAGAAAATTCGAATTGGATGCCTCCAACTAGCCAAATGAGCAGTAGCCTTGGTCATGGCAAGATCACAAAGTTCAATCTCAATGAAAATGCGCAACGGATCTTATTCATTTTTCGAAGCTGTCTGCGTGACGAAATTAGAAAAACCATCCGCGGTGTACATTTATATAAGTCGTCGTCGTCAATCCTTGTCGATCCTACATGATCGAGCATGACGGTTCAGTGTAACATGGGTATGGATCGACGACGTAGGCGATTTCGCGGTGCGGGACTCCTCCGACGTACGGCCACATAATGGGCCGTGCCACCTTGTCCTTGCTCTCGCTTTCTTTCTTATCTTTCGCGTCGACCACGCTCACGGCCACTATCTCCGCGGACCCCACATTCTTCCTGAGCGAAGTGGTGAGCTTGACCGGATCGACCCTTTCTCCGATCACCTCGAGTCGGTCCTTGTCGTCTCCCACCAGCGCCACGGATTGAACTCCTGCGGTCGAACCGACAAAGAAAACGGATCGATATAGGATCTAACAAGTCACCTCATCTACCTAGAAAGATTTACAGAAGACGCAACTAAACGGTCATCGAGACATATAAAAATCTAACAATCACCTTCAAAGCCAGTCGCGACTCTCATAGCTTTGCGGCGAGAGCTTTGGGGCCCGAAACAATAAAATCTCGAGCTGGAGGCGTTCATGCTCACCTTAATCACTACCTTCTGCTGCAAAAAGAAATCGAAATCAAAAACGAAATCAAAATCAAGAAGGCGAATTAGCAAGCGACATAAGGCGAATCGATTCATGATTTTTCTCATCATATTACCTTCATCGTGCTTGCTTCGTTAGGAACTTAAGCAACTTTAAATTCTTCGATTGGTTGGAAGAAATTTGAGAAAATATTGGAGGAGGACGAAGACGGAACGAGGGACGAGACTCTCTATTTATGGCCTCCCTTCGGAAGAAGACTCAAGTGACTTAAAACAGAGGCTAGGCATTTTGTAGTCAGAAGTGAACCCTCAAATGTGGAAGTCGAAGGGGGTGAGCAGACGACCCACGAGAAGGATTGATGGGCCAAGGGAAGGACAGTCCAAAGACTGATTCAAAGTAATGACTGATTCAAACGGCGTTCAATCACATGTTTGTCGGCTAAATTGTTGGGAAAAAGACACCAATAATCCTAAACCATATCTAATGCCCAAATTTTTTTTTATTGACGCAAAAAGCCCAAAATTTATCCCGTGTAACACATGTACTTTAAACTTGTTTTTTGGTGACGCAAAAAATCCCAAACTTATATCCGTGTGACAAATTTACCTCAATTTTTTTTGTGATACTAAAAACCTCAAACTTGTACTCATGAGGTTTTTGGTAGGGTAAATGTGTCGCATTGACGTAGCGTTCAACGAGTAATTCAAGCAAAACTTTGTTTAGGAAGAGAAATCCCGAAATTCAATATTGATGATAATGTTCTGTCCTTCAAAAAGAACCATAAAACAAGCTTATATATCCCTAAACCAAACCCTACTAGGACTATAAAGCATAAAATATCAAAATTACAAAATTGCCCTTAAAATTAAAACCCATAAAAATTATTAAAATAATAGAAAAACCCATGTAAACCATCCCGAATCGCTAAAATCCATTGTTAGTCACGGCCGAAGGTGTGAGTTGTGTTCAGACTGCCGTTACGCTTAAAACGACCGAATTTGAGCATGATCCGATGTCGTCAACCGGGTCCGCCGGTTCTAATTACATCACCGTTTCGCCTTCCGTTTGGACTTCTGCCTGTCCAACCGGTCCAGAAACGCACCACTAATAGATTCTGCATCACACATGGATACAGGTTTGATGTTTTTAGTGTCACAAATTTGGGGTAATATGTCACAGTTGATATAGTTTAAGGTTTTTAGTGGCTTTTTCCCTAATTATTTCTTAGTGAGCTAGAGAAAAGGAGCATTCAATATCGCCATGCCAGAGAAAGCAGATGAAATTATATTGTCATGGATCTTACCCTCTAACTTGTTTTATTTATCTATGCAATTTGATCCTCAAGCTTTCTATCCGTGCAATTAGATTTGGTAAAATAAAATAACGATGTGACGACTGTAGACTCGCTATTCTTTTTGTGGATGCTGAACGTAACACCTATTTTTAACAGCACGAACAAATTGAAGAAAAAGTTGGCAAGCGACGGTGGCAAATGCCGGCGCTAAAGACGTGATAATGGTGCATCACCAACTTCACCTAGTAAAGCGACGGTTGCCACCCATGCCATTTCTACTGCGGCAAGATGGCAGCAGGAGAAGCGATTCTTGCCTCGTCAAGATCGTCGCGAGGGCCGCTATGCCGGCTCGTCCTGCCGTCCTACAGCGAGGGCGAACGACCATTGCCGAGGTAACCGTCAAGGTAAGTGTAGTGGGTTCTCTCCCATGTACAATTCGATAGAATTCGATTTAATTGCACAGGCCAATCTAAACAGCTTCATTGCAATAAAATGAATTGAATGATGAGATTTGAAGAAATAGTAATAAGTTGGAGGACCACATCTTATCTCGTATGGTATAATATGTTACTATGTTAGCATTATTAATTGGATATATTTTGAGGTTATGGAACAGTTCAGCAAAAGTTACGAAAGGATTTATAGCATATAAATAATGGTTAAAACCGTGAAAAACCCCAAATTGGTATTTCTGTGATAAATTTACCCAGAATTAAGTTTTTGACCACCAAAAATTTAATACTGATACACTTGTGACAGCTTTATCCTATATTAAATTGAATTAATACCATAAAAAATCACAAATTGGTAACTTGTGACAAACGGAGGGATAAAACCCCAAATGGTACACCTGTCAACAGTTACGTGTTATCCAGCTCAATAATTTGATGGTAAAATTTACCAGAAACTAAAAGAGCGTAAATTTGTTATAGGAATACAAGTTTGAGGTTTTTGGTAGTTAAAAAATTAGTTTGAGATAAATTTGTCACATGTGCACCAGTTTTGGATTTTTCGTGGTATTAACCCTATAAATAATTATGCCATAAAGTACTCTGCATTGGAAGAAAAGATAGATATTATCCACTAAAAGAAAAAGAAAATTCATATCAAAAGCACAATCAATTCGAGCGCATGCTGCTCCCATTATGTTGGTGAAAATCAGAGAGAAGTAGTCTTGGCCATATCCATAGCACGGTGACAAAGTTCAATCTCGGTGAAAATCGGCAATTAATTTAGTACGCATCTCAAAACTGCTCGTAAAAATAAGCGGATCACAGCGATGCTATACATTTATACGAGTCGTCATCCTCGATGGTTGTCGTACCTACATGGCCGAGCACCAGGAATTGGGCTGGACATATACGATCTCTTGGCGCGGGCACGGCACGTATGGCCATCCGACGGGCAGCGCATCCTTCTTATCCTCGTCTTTGCTCTCGTCTTCTTTCTTGGCCTCGCCCACGGACACTATCTCCGAAAACCCGACTTTCTTCCTGAGCAAAGTGGTGAGGTCGACCGGGTCGACCACTCCGGTCACCTCAATCTGGTCCTGGTCACCCACCAGTGCCACGGATTGAACTCCTGGAGTGAAACCAACAAAGGAAACGGATCAGTTTCGAATCAAAAGAGGTTTTTTTTTTCCGTTTCTTTTTGTTTTGCTATTCAAAATCTCCAAACACCTAAAACGATCACCTGGAAAGCCACCCGCAAGGCTCAAAACTTTGGAGCGAGGGTTTTTGATTCCGAAACAGCAAAATTTCGAGGCACGCTCGTCCATACACACCTTAATCACGACATTATTCTGCCAAAAAAAAAGAGAGAATAAAATAAGAAAAAATCAAGAAGGCGAATTTGACGTAAATTGATTCATGAATTTCTCCTCAATTTACTGGCTTCATGGTGCTTGCTTCGGTTAGGAACTTGGGGAATTCAAAATTCTTCAATTTGCTCGATCGAAGAATTCTGAGAAATACCACTCTCTATTTATAGCATCTCCTTGGAAGAAGATTCAATAGCTTAAACAAAGGCTGGACATATAGTAGTCAGTAGTCAAGCTTGTTGACCATTAAGTCTTTGATTTTTGGCTCCATTCTTGTTTTTTTCATCTATATTCCGTATATAATTGGTGACATGTTCTTCAGAGATTATAATTCTTAAGTACGGGACTTAGTAGAAAAATTCCTTTCATACGATGGAATTAATCAAATAAATGACTACGAATATAAATTCAATGTCGAACCCGAAAAGATCTATTGAAATTCGATTGATTAACACATATGATTAGTCCAATTCATCAATTTTGTCTCTAATTGAAGTTCAATAGAAAGGCCTTGTCTCTAGAGAAGGTTCTCCAAATTGACCGTTACCAACCAATCAATCTCTCTCTCTCTCTCTCTGACTTGAGAACGTGATGTCAATGGCATGAGCAAACCAATCAAATGAGTGGGTCGGGTTGAAAATGATCCGACCTAAATGGATTCATTTAACCCGTTTTGACCTTCAATGCAGTGCAAATCTAGTGGCCTATATACATACCCGACCCAACTTAATCCATATTGTTAAAACATTTTCATATTTAACCCAATCTTGAAAAACTCATATCTAAACTGAGTTGAGAGTGAGCGAGCGAGCGAGCGAGCGAGTGCGAGATTGAGTGAGAGCGAGAGAGAATAAAGAGAAGTCCTAGAGGTGGGTTGGATCTAAGTAAGTTGTAAACCTATTTATGATCCATTTAACACCATAATATGTTTAAACCCATTTATAACTTATTTACTGAATATAACTAATTCATATAATAACTCGTCCCATCATATGTGGATTAAGAAATGAATTCATGATCCATTTTAACAGGTCTACGCATGAGTAGACGAGCCATGGCAGGAATAATAGGACCAGGGAAGAACCGTCAAGAGAAATTCAAGGGAAAGTTCATGCTCAATCAAAAGTAACGACTGATGCCAACCTGGTTCCATCAGTGGTTTGTCCACTTAGGTACTGCATGATAACCATTCTGGTTCTGTCAAGAACTGGTTTTTTGCTCCCGAAATCAGTTTTGGACCAGAAACCCGTTTGGTAACGTAATTTCATTTTTCTATTTCCGGGACAAGTTTGCTTCCAAAACTGATTCTGAAACCAGAAATGAGAACAAAAAAAAAGTTGGTTTTTCATTTCTGGAACAAAAGTGAGAACCATTTTTGAGGAATTCATTTTCTTCAACACACATATTCTTATGGAAGTCACGATCTTTGAGGTGAGAAAAAAAGCAAAAAATCAAAAATTTCAAAACTTAACAGAATGGTTTAGAATCTGTGGCTACCCACTTTCAGTGAAATTTAAATTTTTTTAGGTACCGAAAAAAATAAAAAAATAAAAATAAAAATAAAAAATTTCAAAATTTCATAAAATGACTTAGAAAACCTATGGCCACCCATTTTGAGCAAAATTTAATTTTTTTAGTTGCCAAAAAAAATAAAAAATAATAAAAATTTCTAAAATTTAAAAACTTCACAGAATATCTTAGAATACCTGTGGCCACCCAATTTGAGCGAAATTTTATTTTTTTAGGTGCTGAAAAAAATAAAAAAAAGCAAAAAATTAAAAATTTCAAAACTTCACAGAATGGCTTAGAATACTTGTGGCCATCCACTTTGAGTGAAATTTAAATTTTTTTAGGTGCCGAAAAAAATAAAAAAATAAAAAATTTCAAAACTTCATAGAATAGCTTAAAATACCTGTGGCCCCCACTTTGAGTGAAATTTAAATTTTTTTAAGTGCCGAAAAAAAAAAAAATTTCAAAACTTCACAGAATAGCTTAAAATACCTGTGGCCATTCACTTTGAGTGAAATTTTAATTTTTTTATATGCCAAAAAAAATAAAAATAAGCAAAAAAGTAAAAATTTCAAAACTTTACAGAATGACTTAAAATACATGTGGCTACCCACTTTGAGCGAAATTTTATTTTTTTAGGTGCCGAAAAAAATAAAAAAATAAAAAAAATTTCAAAACTTCACAAAATGGCTTAGAATACCTGTGGCCATCCACTTTAAGCGAAATTTAAATTTTTTTAGGTGCCGAAAAAAATAAAAAAAAATAAAAAATAAAAAACTTCACATAATTGCTTAGAATACCTGTAGCCACTTACTTTGAGTGAAATTTAATTTTTTTTGGGTGTCGAAAAAAAATAAAAATAAGCAAAAAAGAAAAATTTTCAAAACTTCACAGAGTGGCTTAGAATACATGTGGCCATCCACTTTTAGTGAAATTTAATTTTCTTTAGGAACCAAAAAAAATAAAAAATAAATAAAAAATACCATTTGGGCATCTAAAAAAAATTAAATTTTACTCAAAGTGGGTGGCTAGAGGTATTGTAAGTCATTCTGTGAAGTTTTGAAATTTTTGATTTTTTATGTTTTTTTTCACCTAAAAAAATTTAAATTTCACTCAAAGTGGATGGCCACATGTATTCTAAGTCATTCTGTGAAGTTTTGAAATTTTTGATTTTTTGCTTTTTTTTTACCTCCAAAAATTAAAATTTCACTCAAAGTGGGTGGCTACAGGTATTCTAAGCCATTCTGTAAAATTTTGAAATTTTTTAGTTTTTGAATTTTTTTGGGCACCTTAAAAAATTTAAATTTCACTCAAAGTGGGTGGCCACATGTATTCTAAACTATTCTGTGAAGTTTTGAAATTTTTTATTTTTTGATTTTTTTTGGGCACCTAAAAAAATTTAAATTTCACTAAAAGTGGGTGGCCACAAGTATTCTAAGCAATTCTGTGAAGTTTTGAAATTTTTGATTTCTTGATTTTTTTTGAAAAAATTCAACAAATTTCCTATTTTCCCGAAATCTAAATTTTTTTTATTTTCTCGACATTTTGATGATTTTTTCTGGAATTTTTCAATTTTTTGGGATTTTCTGAATTTTTTTAAAGATTTTTATGAATTTTTCGGATTTTTTTATTATTTTTATTCCATTTCTAAAAAAATGGATTTTTGTTCCTGGAAATAGAATTTTCTGTTGTTTATCAAACGGGTTTTTATTTCAGGAAATAGAAATTTTGTGCTGTTATCAAACGGGTTTCTGTTCTAGAAATAGAAATTTTTTGTCATTATCAAACGGGTTTTTTTTCTCAGACACTCATCCAGGAACCAAAAATAGAAAAATCTATTTCTAGTTCAGGAACAGAATGATTATCATGCGGTACCTTAGTTGTTTGTCAGTGAGCTAGAGGCAAAAAAGGAGCATCCCCATTTTCCCGGCACGAATTTGGGGGTAAGTATTTGATATGCACGATTTACCCTCTAAATATTTACCCCCAAACTCGCTTATCTATCCAATTTTTGATCGTCTAGCTTTCTTCTTGTACAACTTGATTTGGTTAAATGAAATAGTGATGCGAAAGTTGCTGACTTGTTATTCTCTTCACGCACGGCAAACGCTAACACCAACTTTCGCAACCTAAGCAAGATTGAAGAAACGGGCCAACAAACCTACTCGCCCCGCCGTCCCACGGAGAGGATGAACGGCTTCTGCCGAGGCAACCATGAGGGTATGTGCAGTGGATTCTCTCTCATGTACAATTTGACGAAGTTCGAATTAATTGCCTTCGAAACCTATATTTGTGTGGTGTATATATGTTTCTATGTTAGCGTTCCTAATTAGACATGTTTTGGGATTTTTCATGAGCAGCACATGCGCCCTTCTTAGCAAAACAAATTAAGAGGAATTTTATGGCATATAAATAATTATGCTGTCAAGTATTCTGTGTGGACATCTGCATCGTTCGATTGCAAAATTTCAATTATTTATTTATTAATTTGTTGTGTTTCCGATAGATGGAGAAAGGTCTTGCAGAAATGTCCGCATGAATAATATCTCTAATTACTCTGATGTAACACGAATGAAGAGTGCGAGATGTTGAGATGCTTGAATCCGTGTTTGATGATGCGACTGCCTTAATGACTCCCTCTAATGGTTAGCTAAGGGTCACACACCCAGAAGATTCAAGCTATTACTGCTCCACACTACCCTGACCTGAAAGTCCGAGGTTGCCGCTTCCATCATTACAGCCAGAAGATCTCTCCACACTTGATATGTCGTAGCTAGGTAGTTCAACACGAGCCGTTCATGGATTCACTGGCGACACGAACCGAACTCGTGGCCCATGACCTCGTAGAAGACGGGTGACTCCTTTATTGCTAGGTCAATGTTCCTTTTTCATTGTACGCGAGGCATATCAGAGTCCCACATGGCTGTACCAATCGCAAACTGGTTAGAAGAAATTTCCTCCCATCGAGGACCCAGCCAATTTTGAAAAGTTTAAGAAATCGAGAGTATATCTAGATGACTTAGGTCTTGGTTGAAGTTTAAGTCTCTTTAGTCATGAAAATGAAACCACCCCCACGGCCACGGCATTGGTTTCACGCCAAGCAAAAAGCAAACAAAATGCAACTATCACCTGCAAAAGCTCCTCGAAATTGACCACCTCGTGATTTGATCGATCCAGCCAATGCATCCGTGGCACAGTGAAATTTCTGAGTTCCGTCTTGGAAAGGTCGTGCGTGGCCTCCAATATCTTAAGGTCAGTGGTAAAGGATAAGCTTCGATCGGTCAATGGGATTGTAGCCCGCAAGTCGCGAGAAGGCGGGATGTCGCGACCTGAAGTTTTTCCTCTCAGGCTAATGGATTATTAGGACTAAACCTAACTCGAGCCCTCCCAAGCCCTACCAATTCGCAACTTAGGGTTTAAGTTTTTTAACATGCAAATGTTTTCATGCTCGGAGTCGCCACTAATCTGTTTGTGGTAGGTCGATTAGAAACCTAAATAAAATATAGGGAGATATGTTTTATTCCTACGAACCAGAGATTCTAAGCCCGGGGACTTGATTACGCTAGATCTAGTCTAATGCCCTTTCGGTACCTTTTCTTTTCAAAAAATGTTTTGGCAAGCAATCTGGATCCATTTTAACCTAGTCACTAACATGTGAGATGTTCATGCGGGTACGCAAACCACCAATTTAACACCCAAGAAAGCATTAAATAAATTGTAAGTTGGAAGAATTACTTACCTCGAAGCAACGTAAGCATCTGCATTGTCAGCTAGAAAATCACATCAGCAACCTAATATGATTTCTAATTAACAAGCAGTTCGCTCAATATTTTTTGGATTTTCGCTTATTTAAATGAAAGCTAATCTACATGCAATGACGTGCAAAAATGACATGCAAGTAATGCAACCTAGCATGCAAACTATATGTCATGCGACGACGTGACCTAATTCTGATGACGGGCAAATGGTTTATTTTTGGTATTTTCTGATGAAATTCGGAATTAAAAAATAACCTAAATAATCTATTAAGATTAGAATATTATTTAATTTAAACTAGGAAATAGATTATCTCAAGTCCTAATTTAAATTAAATAATTACTCTATCGTCTAGATATATCTAGGATTCCCTAAACATGCGAAACTCAAATTCAAATCCTAACTGATTTTTTTGAATTTTCTTTTTATTTGAAAAGGAAAAAGAAACAATTTAAATAGAGATAACATCCACATTTAACACAACCACGCGATCCGCAAAATTCGTTTCGAACTCGAATTAGGCACAAAAATCGAACTATCGGTCATATCTATAGGGTTATAGATATTAATGGAAAGTCGATCATTCAAATTTGGAAAGCAGATAAAAATCATTATCGTACCCAAGTGATTATGGATAGGATAATGATTTTCCGTATCGCCACGTATCATACCTTAGGGATAAGGTCGGATAGTTGTCCAGATACGTTGCTGAATTAGGAAAGATTCCTAATTTTGAATATTTTCAAATATTGCGAACAAGGCAAACATTATCCTATGATATCTAGCAATCCACGCAATATTCACAGAATATTCAAACATCCAAAAATTAAGAAACGAAATATTCTAAAAATATTGGATAATGTTCAATTACCTAATTTGCGGATAATTTCCAAATTCGAACTCGCGGATCGGGATGAGCGACGAACGGTGGATTCGGCGGCGCGGTGTCTGGATGACGGCGGGGCAACGGCGTGATCGTTCGGACTGCGGCGGTGGTGCACGGCGGGAGGAGCGGCAGCAGCGTTGGCGGCGTGCGTCAGCTCCGGCGGCGGCAGGGACGGCGGTAGGGAACGGCGACGGAACAGCAAGGCAGCGCCGGCGTGCGACGGCTCCGGCGAGGACGGCAGTAGCAGCGTCGGGCTCGGCGGGGACAGCGGCGGGGACGTCGGCAGGGCGCGGCGACGGGCAGCAGGCGCGGCGGGGAGCGGCGACGGGCGGCAGGCGCGGCAGGCGCGGCTGTGTCGCGCGGCAGGGACGGCGGCAGGCGCGGCTGTGTCGCGCGGCAGGGACGGCGGCAGGGCGCGGCGACGGGCAGCAGGCGCGGCGGGGCGCGGCGACGGGCGGCAGGCGCGGCAGGCGTGGCGCGCGGCAGGCGGGGCGCGCGGCGGGCGTGGCGCGCGACTTCTTTCTCTCTCTCTCTCTTTCTCACTCTCACACTCTCAAAATTCTGATCTGAAAATTATTTTGTGTCCCCAAAACCCTGACCTAATAATGTATATATAGTATTAATCTAGGTCAATTAAATGGGCTTTCTAGTCCTAATGGGCTTAGGCTTGGGCTTTAATTTAAATGGGCTGAATTAATTAATGATAATGGGCTGAATTAATTAATGAGAATGGGCTAAATTAATTAATGAGAATGGGCTGAATTAAGTTCAAATTAAAACGACCGAGCCCGTTTGACTTGTAATTCCCGGCCCTTGCATTCCAAGCGAGCCGAGTCCCATTCGATGAAATTCAAGCTCGTTCGTCACTGCCAGTCAGATGCAAAATGCAATTAATCTAAAATGAATTTAAACTATATGTTATGCAACCTAAATATTTTTTTTAGGGGTTAAAAATTTAATCCCTAATTTTCTATGCAAATTACACTAAGTGACGCGCCAAAATTTAGGTGTCAACACGGGACAAGACTAGAAAATTGTGATCACAGATGAGGAAACTACAACGAAATCAAAATCGAGATAAACTAAAGAATGCATAGATTTATGTTGAAAATCCATGTAGGAAAAACCATGAAGAGAGGAGAAGCAAAATCTATTAGAGAGGTTCAATGACTACAAAAAATGACTCAAAAATCTAAAGACTCTTTCTGTCACTACTTCTTAACCTAATAATTTGAGAAAAATAATATTTATATTGCTCTCAAATCCTAACATTGGCCCAAGCCCATTGTAAATTCAAGACATGCTCAATAAATCTCCATCTTGGCTTGAATTCTATATAAGCAATAAACAAACTTCTCCCCCCAATAAAGTAACACTTAGTAGCAGCAAATGTCAATCAAATCCAATCAATGCTTGGATTTGGCAATAGGCAAGAGCTTTGTCAACATATCAGCTGCACTGTTTTCTGTACCAATATTCAAGACCTTGATATAGCCATCAATAAGAATGTCTCGAATAAAATAATACCACACATCAATGTGCTTTGTCCTCTCATGATATATCTGATCTTAATAAGTTGCATAGTACTTTGACTATCACAATGAACAACAATCACATAATGATTCGTACTGAACTCTCTAAATAAGCGTCTTAACCATATAGCCTCTTTAATAGCCTTTGTAATAGCTATATACTCTGCCTTTGTAGTAGACACAGCAACCGTACACTATAAAGTAGCTTTCTAACTGAATGCATAATCTCTAATAGAAAAGATGTACCCAGTCAAAGACCTCATCATCAAGATCACTGGCATAAACAAAATCAACAAACATTGTAAGAGTGTTACCAATTTTGCCAAATTCTAAACCAAAATCAGAAGTACCCTTCAAATATTTCAAAATCCACTTCACAGCTTATCAATGAATTTTGTTTATGCATGATAAATATCTACTTACCATGCTAGCAACATCTGAATGTCGGGTCGAGTGCAAACTATGGCATACATAAGGCTATCAACTCCACTAAAGTATGGAACATGTGACATATATCTTATATCCTTATCTATTTGTAGATATAAACTACTCGATAATATAAAATGAACATCAAGAGGAGTACTTACTATTTTGGCATCTTTTATGCCAAAATGATTGTTCCTTTTCAGGTTCTTCAATCATAATATTACTAGTAGATGACTCAACTAGTTGCGAAGAAATTACTTCACGCTCCACCTTCTCTACAACACTTTCTAGATTCTCATAAAAAGGAACAAACGATTCCCTGCTCGGATAAAGCATAGCAGACTCATCAAAAGTAACGTCTTTGCTAATGATAATCTTAGATAAATCAGTAGACTAAAGTCTATAACCCTTTACACCAGAATCATAATCAAGAAAGACACAGTTTTTTTTTGCTCTAGGCTCTAGTTTCCTTTTACTAACATGTGCATATGCTGGGCATCCAAATACTTGAAGAGAAAAAATAATTAATAGGTTTACCTGACCATACATCCTCAGGTGTCTAACATTTTCCAAGGTTTTGATCATGCTGTCGTGCGTCTTAATGCTGACAATTCCAATCCCAACTGCTTTGCATTTGGCATTCTTTCCCATTAGAATAACTCCATCAATATATCCCTTGTACGTGGAGAACCAATCACGATTAGGACACACGTGGCACAAACAACTTGAATCAAGAATTCAACTATCAATGAATTTGTCTTTATAATATGCAATCAATAACCATTTTCGTTTTCTTCCTGAGCAACACTAGCCTGAGCAAAATTTTTGTTTCCCTGATTTTGTCTGTTTTGGTAGTTGTGACTGTTCTACTGATTTGCATTCCCTTGATTTTGCCGATTTAGATTATTCTCTTTACTGCTTTGCCTTCAGTTTCAGATAATTTATTTTGATATGCCCCTTAGACTTACAGTAGTTGCAAGTCAAGTTCTTATGTTTCAATTTTGACCTATTCTTGCCACCATTGTTTCTATCAACAGACCTTCCCTTAGCAATTAAACCAACCCCATGATCATTACTACCTTCAAAAGTCAATTATGTATATAGTTTCTGTTTATTTAGAAGACTAGTATTGATATCTTCAAGATTGATAGTTTCTAAACTAATAATCATGGTCTTTCTAAAATTTTATAAGAGGGAGATAGTGAAATTGACAATAAAAGAGTTTGATCCTCACCATCAATCTTTACATTAATACTTCTTAATTAAGAGATAATAGCAATGAACTCAAAAATATGAGATTTAAGAGAAGCATATTCAACCATACGAAGAGTGAAGCCATTACTGGAGCCTCAATTGATTGGTGAGGGATTTTGTCATAAAAATACTTTCCAATTTTGTCCATAAATCTACAGCTGTTTTCTGAACTAATATTTCATGTAGAATTTCATTAGATAGCAGAGAAAACTTTTTCATCTGCTTCATCTTAGGTTTCATTCGACGTGCCTTTCGATTTCTTCTCTTTTCCAAATAGAGTTTTCTTCAAACCCTGCTGCGTAAGAACAACCAACCTACAAACCTACTATAGGTTGAAACTGCTGCTTCCATTAAACTTCTCAATATCAAATTTTGTTGTTGAATTTGAAGCCATAACCAAAAGACCGAAAAATGTGAAGGCTCTAACACTAGATTGTTATGACAGATGCGGAAACTACAACTAAATTAAAATCGAGAAGAATAAAAGAACACACGGATTTACGTGGAAAACCTTTGCGGAAAAAATCACGGGAAGAGGAGAAGAAAAATCCACTATAGAAATTCAAGGATTACAAAAGGTGGCTCAAAAACCTCAAGATTCTTTTTGTCTCTACTTCTTAACCTAATAATTTGAGAAAAATAATATTTAAATGCTCCCAAGTCCAAACTTGACCCAAACCCATAGAGAATTCAAGACATAATAAAAATAATGGTTTGAAAGAAATTCGAAAGACACGACAAAATCTGCGATTTCACATTGTAAATCATTAGTTTATGTATCGAAGGTGTTCTTGTCCATGCGTGTCTCATGTGGTGCATAGATTTTAAAACAGCCCCCACGTAACTCTTGGAGAAGAAATTCCTTTAGTGAAATAAAAAAAGACTTGCTTAGCTATCTCGTTGTTGACTTGATGAGATCATCACGTTACCATGCTGCATGGTACATTGTTATTTCATAGTACATAAAGAAGCAAATTAAAATACGAAATTATCTGGACCCAACTTTCCAAACTCCCTCGTCATAAACACACAAAACTTGAAATAGTGTCTGAACTAAGGAATATGTCTATATAGGAAGATTGAAGCAATGTGTCTCGTGAATAAACACAATTATTGAATTTCCAACGGTCATGTCTGTCGTAAAAGTTATCATTTATTTATCGAAAATGTTTAATCATAGCTTTTAGTAAATTTCGAATTTTTTGCAAAAATAAAATCCTTTTGAGACAAGTGAAGCCCAACATCCAAGTGGGCTGTCAAGATTAGGTATGATATGGCGTATTTGATGTGCAATGTCCACTTGAGAACCTATGACTGCAAACAACACTTACATAGTTTCTTGCCCGCACCCAAATCCATCATAGGTCAAGTGCAATCACATCAATTTGATTCATGTTGGACTCGCATGATCGATAGATGAGGTTGAGCCAAATTCGGGCAAAATTTTTCAGCTAAAATGAGTCTAGGCAATATCAATCGCATGTTTGATATCTCAAACAAGAACGGCATTTGCATATCGTTCCAAGCAAGTGGTTGTATGTACTTGCAACATAGCTTCCTCGTCACGGGACCCAGCGCGAGGTTCCATATATTGAATCATGACATCGGAATTAGGGATGAACATGGGGCACTACAGGCCAGGACCATGTCGCCCATCGCTTGCTTCATGTGGGGGGGGGAGGTCCATTTCATTAAGACTAATTAAGTCAGATTTTTCATTCTTGATCTATCAAATTCCGACTCCGCAAGTCATCCTAGCGGAGTCATATATGTGAAAAACAGTTTTGTAGAAGAAAACCTGTCTAGAAAAGGGCAAGTGGGCACATTACGACCGAGTAAAATCATGTCGACTGTTTCATTGAAAAGTCAAACATGCTCGTACGGATTGATATTTTCAGAATCATATTATATTCTTCTCGTGGAAAGATGCAAAGTTCCATCAAATGAAATAGTGATACAACGGCCGCTGCCTTGTTTATTCTTTTTACGCAGGGCAAATGCAACACCTACTTCCGCAAGCTAAGCAAAATTGAAGAAAATAAAGGGATTCTTGCCTCGTCTATTGCGGAACGGGCCGCCAAACCTACTCACCCCCGCCATCCTAAGGAGAAGCTGAACGGCCTTCGCCGAGGCAAGCATTAGGGTATGTGTAGTAGATTTTCTCTCGTGCACAATTTGATGGAGTTCGATTTAATTGCCTTCGAACCCAATATCTGTGCAGTGTATATATGTTTCTATGTTAGCATTCCTAATTGGACATATTTTGGGATTTTTCATGAGCAGAACATTCAGCCTTTCCACCAAAAAGTTTTAAAAAGAATTTTATGGCACATAAATAATTGTGCTATATTGACCCCCCAAAAAATTAATTATGCTATAAAGTATTATGTACGAACATTTGCTTCGTTCGATTGTGAAATTTCTCTTATTTATTTATTTATTTATTAATTTTTGTGTATCCAATAGATGGAGAAAAGTCTGGCAGAATGTTCGCAAGAATAATATCTCTAATTGACGTTAATGCAAATCTGACAAATCTCAAAGGAAACTTAGCGACACTTATTTCTCTTTGTCATGCATATCGACAAATTTCACATCTATATACGTGCATTTGAAGTCAGCACATTAGATCCGAAAAAAAAAAAAAGAGTTGGCGCGTTAGAGCTATGCGAGAAAACGTTGGATATTGTACTTAGTCCACGGTACATTATTTCAGCTCCTTAGTGAATGTTATTATACTTCCATTATCAAACGGATCGTGTTTTCCTTCTTCCTTACCTCCAACTGTGCCTTTAAGCGGTGGATTCCAAATATGGATATCGCCCACTTTTTATTTCGATTAGATTTGCGTTTGAGTGGTGTTCATAACTTGCAATCAGGAGTGGAGAAAAATAGAGCAAATTTGTCAAATGCTCTTGTATAACATATTCCGTAGTTAACTTTGATCCACTCAAAAACCCATTTACGAACCAACATGTCCATTTCCATTTTTCTTTTCAAAAGAAAAAATATCTAGGAATCTTTTACTCGAAAGAAAGAAAGGGGAAATTTGAGAAATGTTTATATTTCATCAACGTGGGATCCGTCAAATACGAAAATTTCTAACTCAAGTTTACAAAATCAGATTAATTATAATCATTGATTTTGTGGTCTCACGTGAGCCCGCATGGGGATCCTACAAGATCAATGATCGTGATTCACTCGATCTACTGAAACCGAGTCAAGATGGGTATTTCCTGTCGAGCATGAATCATCATCAACCACAAAAGAGGAAAAAAGATAAGATAAGGAAGGCTTTACCCAAGAAAGAAGGTCAATGTAATGATAAATCCTCTTCCAGTTTCTGCCCATGGATGGTGCAAAGTACAAAGAAAAGGTGGCAAGAACCAGGCCCATATCTGTAGCTGTTGAAGCATGTATCGTGTATGTACTAATGCCTAATTGTTTGTTACACCAATTGTTGAAATTCCAACCGTCGAGTCTCGACATTATGCTTTCATCCAAGGAGTTCCTGTCCTTCCAATCACTGCTGGAAAGTAGCAAAAACAGCTAGATTTCCAGCTCTTAGTGCAACCCCAGTTCACACGCACAGTGCCTTGAAATGTGACATTTGTTGTCTTTTCCTCGTTTTTCCACTTCCATTTTGTTCGGGCACACCTAAGGTTTCCTTGTCTAGCGTGACTGATCGACTGGGGAAAGCTGTGGCAGGACCTCTTCTGCTTCTTGTTCTTGGTCCAGTGATCGATAGCTGCCTAAACACATGGCTTTGTCTAGCGTGAGAAGAGGGATCCTCCAGTTCAGGGTCACCATGTGATGTTCTTGCTTGCGAAGCTTTGATGCCCAAACTGGTGCTTCGACAATCTAGTTTGTAACGTGTGTTTGGGATTTCATTTTGTAACACATGTTTCCTGCTTTTAAGAAAATTTTCTCTGGTCGAGGACACGGCCAATTTTCAATTGTCTAAGAAAAATGAGAGTGTCTAGATTTGCTGTTGAAGTTTAGAATATAATGCAGGCAAATCACACACACAAGGAAGAGACAGATATTTACGAGGTTCAGCAACTTAGCCTACGTCCTCGACCAAACTCCCCCTGACTTCCCCCTTTTTTTTTCTTTTATATATGGGAGTAAACCTATTATTCATTGCCTTTTTATATACAGCAGAGGTTGTTTTCAACAAGGAACCAAACAACCTAAAATAGGAATTTACATCACAATGGGAAGGTAATAATAGGACAGCACATATTCTCCAGGCTGGAGGAGAAAATCTCGCCAACACTCCCCCTCAAGTTGGAGCGAAAACGTCGTCTGAGGTCAACTTGTTCACCAGATTCTGAAACATGCCTTTAGCCAAGGCTTTGGTGGATATATCTGCTAGTTGATCCCTGCTACGAACAAAAAGTGTCTCAATGGTTTTGTCCTAAACTTTCTCCCTCACAAAGTGACAATCAACTTCAATGTGTTTTGTCCTCTCATGAAATACTGGATTGGATGCAATATGTGTTGCAGCCTGATTATCACAGAACAATTTGGTTGGTTTAACTGCAGCACCACACCCTTACTCTTGAAGCAACAACCAAAGCCATACTATTTCACTTGTTGTTATAGCCGTAGCTCTATATTCGGCTTTAGCACTAGATTGTGCCATGATTGTTTGCTTTTTACTCTTCCAAGTGACTATATTTCCTCCAACAAAAATGCAAAAAACTTGTGGTAGATTTCCTATCTATTGGATTACCAGCCTAGTCTGCATCTGTGTAACCAATAACCTCAATATGACCATTATTTTTCATCAAAATTCCTCTCCCCGGAGAGGACTTCAGGTAATGAAGAAGATGGTTTACTAATTCCATGTGACCTTGAGTCGGTTTTTGCATAAACTGGCTCACGTAGCTGACTGCATATGCAATGTCTGGCCTAGTAATGGTCAAATAGATTAGTCAACCCACCAGACGCTGAAACTGCCCAACATCTTGCAGGGGGGTATCTTGAGTGTCAAACCTGCTGTTGTACTCCATAGGAATGTTTGCAGGTTTCACTCCCAACTTATCGGTTTCTTTCAACAGATCCAAGGTATATTTTCTTTGGGATAGAAATATGCCTTTGTGAGATCTAGCAACTTCTATACCCAAGAAATACTTCAACTTCCTGAGATCTTTAATAGCAAACTCTCTGTTCAACTGCTGTTTGAGCGATTCAATTCCTTGCAAGTTACTACTAGTAATAACCAAATCATCGACATAAATAAGAATCACCACAATACCTCTATCATCAGATCGGGTAAACATGGAGGAGTCGGCTGCACTTTTCTTGAATCCAAACTTGAGGAGAGCTGTACTTAGCTTACCATACCATGCTCGAGGGGATTGCTTAAGACCATATATCGACTTCTTTAATTTGCAAACCAATCTATCTTTATTCTGCAATGGATGTCCAAGTGGGAGATCCATATATAGCTCTTCCTCGAGTTCTCCATGAAGAAAGGCATTCTTCACATCTATTTGAAAGAGCGGCCAATCACAGTTCACTGCTACAGACATAAGTACCCGCACGGTATTCATTTTAACTACCGGAGCGAATGTCTCCTTGTAGTCAATACCATACGTCTGTGTGTAACCTTTAGCAACCAGTCGAGCTTTATGCCTCTCAATCGACCCATCACTATTATATTTAATCTTGTAAGTCCATCGGCATCCAACTGTTTTCTTGCCTTTCGGTAGCTGAACTAATTCCCAAGTGTGATTCCGATTCAAGGCTTCAAGTTCATCTTCCATGGCTTTAACCCAAACCTCTTTCTTGCTTGCCTCAAGATAATTATTTGGTTCCTGCTGCTCCTCGTTAATAACCAAATAATTCAAATGAGTAACAGAAATTTTATCATACCCGACAACTTTCTGGATTGGGTGTTGAACTGTGTAGGCTGTCTCATGATCACGAAGATGAGTTGAGGGCACAGGCACACGTGCACTTCGCCTAAGAGGTGGGGGCTGTTCGTTACCTTCCTCATCATGCTCATTTCCCACACTTTCGGCTTCCACAAGGTCATCTCCTTGATGCATGGAATTTTGATCAGCCACCAACTCCTGTCCATCCACTAATCTGGGTCCACTCTTGGGTGCTAGCTCAGATCCACTACTCATCTTAGGATCAGGTATTGGAGCCGGGGCAAAATCACACGAGAACTCTTCATACTCCCCCTGAATTTGGGCCTTGTTAGAGAAAAACATGTGAGTTTCATAAAAAATACATCACGTGAGACATACAGGCGTTTGGTGGTAGGGTCATAACATTTATAGCCCTTCTTGGTGGAAGAATAACCGACAAAAATACATTTCCGTACCCGGGGGTCCAGTTTGTTACCATTCTGCAAATGCACATAACAGGTACAGCCAAAGACTCTTAAGTGGGTAATATTAACCTTCCTTCCATACAGAATTTCCATAGGGGCAACATAGCCTAAAACACGGCTAGGGAGGCGATTAATTAAGTAACAACTAGTGAGAACTGCATCCGACCGATAACTTTTTGGAATATTACCAGAAAACAATAAGGCACGAGTGACCTCAAGTAAATGTTGATTCTTCCTTTCAGCCACTCCATTTTGTGGTGGAGTTCCCACATAGGAAGTTTGGTGAATGATTCCCAGAACATGGACATAGCTCTGAAAATGTTGATTAGTGTATTCGGTGCCATTATCTGTGCGAAGTATTTTGATCACTGTATTAAATTGGGTCTTCACCATATTGCAAAATTCTTGAAACACTCCAAGAACCTCACTTTTAAATTTAAGGAGGTACAACCAAGTAGCTCTAGATTTATCATCAACAAATGAAATAAAATACTTAAACCCCTCTTTAGAAATAGTTGGAGAGCTCCAAACATCTGAATGTACTAACTCAAATAACTGTTCGGATTTATGAGAACTATGAGAGAATGGTAATCTATGCTGTTTTGCAAAATGACATGGGTCATAACTACTAGCATCATGAAACCATGAGTTGTCAAGAGCCTGTAATACTTTGTCAGACGGATGACCCATACGTCGGTGCCACAGTATAGACGCATCTGAACATTCCTTCCTAGTCACCATAGCAGAATTTCCAACATCCAAAGTATACAGCCCGTCATGCAACTGACCTTCACCAATCATCCTCCTAGTGTGTCGATCCTGAAACAACACCTTTGAAGGAGTAAAAACAACATTGCAGTTCCATTGTGCAGTGCATTTACTAACAGACATCAAATTAGAGGATAATTGTGGAACAAATAAAGCATCAGATTTTTTGGAAAAAAAGTCAATTTTTCCAGCACCTTGTATTGGTACTTGCCCACCATTAGCTACAGTTACAGGTGCATGCAATGTATTAGCAGCAATATCAGATAGTATATTTGGTGCAGTACACATATGATCCGTGGCTCCTGAATCCACTATAAATCAAAATTTAGAGAGAGTAGCAAGAGCATGAATATCACCAGAAGTTTGTGCAAGATTTCTAGATTCGGCATTGGTGGTGTTGACTGTGTTGGGCCCATCACCATGAGATTGCAAGAGCTGCTGAACCTGAATAGCTAAGGATTCCAATTTGGCTTGAAGATCCCGGTTACTACCCGAAACTACTGTCTTAGCTGCGAGTCCCTTTTTATTTTGTCTCAGGTGTGGGTGGAGATTCCAACACCTCTCTTTGGTGTGGCCATCTCTCCTGCAGTGCTCACAAAAAAATCGAATGGGCCTGTTACTTTTTCCTTTGGAAGTGCGCACACCTGGAGCAAGATGACTTGGATTTTCACTCACTTGGTGTGCTGAACTTTCTAAGAGAACAGCAGGTGAATCTGATTTGGAGCGCATGACACGGCGCCTGGTTTCCTCACTTTGAATGATAGAGCAGATCGTGTTAAAGGGCGGTAACTCAGGCCGTTGAAGAATCTCTCTTCTAGTTTCTTCAAAATCAGGTTTGAGACTAGCCAAAAGCTGAAAAATCCGATGTTGCTCTTCCCTCTTTGCATAATCGGACACATTCTTGGTAGCTGGTCTATATTGGCGAAGTTCATCCCATTGTTTCTTCATCTTTCCCAGGTGCTCAGTAAAACTCTGATTTGCACCCTGTTTTGTGCTGGTCAAGCCTTGTTACAGTTCAAAGATTCTAGATGCATTATTGGCTTGCCCATACATCTCAACCAGGGCTTCCCATAACTCTTGCGCAGAGTCAGAATAAGCAAAAATTTCATAAACATCTGGCTCCATAGAATTAAATAACCAGGACATAACATTGTGATCATGGGCTTGCCACTCCTCAGACATGGGACTCGTTTCTGGCGGGGCTTTAGTCTGACCATTGATATGGCCAAGTCTGGATCCTCCACCAAGCGCGATTGTGACAGCTCTTGACCAAGGAAGAAAATTTCTTCCATTCAACAATAGAGACGTCATTTTTGATTATGGGATTTCCGAATCACAGTATTTGTGGAACCGGACCCGGATCCCTTGTCATGAGATTGGGTTTCGTTCTCCGCTTTGTTTTTTCCAAAATCAGCCATCGTTCACACAGCTAGAGGGATGGCAATATGAGTCAGATCAAACCGGTTCGGCTCTGGTCGGACTGACAAGGCCTAGGCTGTGCAAATTGCACCTGAGAAGAACGATTCCTGCCCCGATCTGGGCTGCAATCGGAGTTTGACAGCAGCAAAGGAGATCTGACGTCATGATTCGCCTCGCAATTGAAGGAGATCAGGATGAGATGAGCTTGCCGGTGATCTAGGCAGCAATGGACCAAGGCAGCGGACAATGAGACCCCAAAAATAGGGCACCAGTAAAAGAAAAACCACCAAAAAATTAAGAATTAACGAGATTCCTGCTCTGATACCATGTTAAAGTTTAGAATATAATGCAGGCAAATCACACACACAAGGAAGAGACACAGATATTTACGAGGTTTAGCAACTTACCCTACGTCCTCGACCAAACTCCCCCTGACTTCCCCCTTTTTTTTTTCTTTTATTTATGGGAGTAAACCTATTATTCATTGCCTTTTTATATACATCAGAGGTTGTTTTCAACAAGGAACCAAACAACCTAAAATAGGAATTTACATCACAATGGGAAGGTAATAATAGGACAACATATTTTCTCCAGGCTGGAGGAGAAAATGTCGCCAACATTTGCCTAAGCTCTTGGTTGAAGTTTAAGTCTCAGTCATTCATGAAAATGAAATCGCCCCGCTTACCCTGGGATTCGTTTCCCACCAATAAAATGCATCCAATTTGCAACAGTCACCCACTAAAAGCTCCTCGAATTGACTACTCGTGATTTGATCGATCCAGCCGATGCAAGGCCAATGAATTTCTGAGCTCCGTCTCGGAAAGGTCGTGGCCTTCTAATTTCTTGAGGTTAGTAGAGACCGATGAGCTTCGATTCATTTGATTTCGATGCTGCACTGGGTCTCCAGTCGTCAATGGGTCGTAGCCCACAAGTTATGAGGAGTGACAAGCCAAGAAAAGGATGGTTTGCTAGGAATTCATAGGACACGAGAAAATCTTCGATTCACATTGTAAATAATTTGTTTATGTATCGATGGTGATCGTATATGCGTGTTTCCAGTGGTGCCAGGCTTCAAAACATCCCCCCGTAACTTTTCAAGAAGAAATTGGGCCGAAGAAATTGTTGATGTTTAGAAGCAGAGAGAATATAATGACAAATAGTTTATGGTGACTTAATCCTAATTAGAATTGTATAACAAGTATTTATAGGAATGACTAATTACAATAAGGATATAGATAAAAATAATTACAGAAATACCCTGTAATACATATAAATTACACATTAATACTCCCCCTCAATCCAAAGTACGTGTAACAACTAAGAGATTGGATCTTAATAGCGCATGACGTGGACTAAATAGTACATTAATGAAGATGTCTGCCAGCTAATCCTTTGTAGGCATGTAACGAACACGTAGATCGCAGGAGGCAACCCGCTCTCGTTCAAAGTGACAATCCAACTCAATGTGTTTGGTATAGGCATGAAACACGAGGTTGAGAGTAAGATAGGTGGTAGAGATGTTGTCACAATAAACAATGAGATGATTAAAAGCGGGAACCCCAAGCTCACAAAAATAAATGACGAATCCAAATAGTCTCAACAACACAGTGAGCGACAGCATGATACTCAGCCTCTATTTTAGAACGGGCCACAGTGGGCTGTTTCTTGGCACTCTAGGATACAAGATTGGTGTCTAGAAAAATACAAAAATCTTAGGTGGAGCATCCAATCTAGTTTGCATCCGCATAAGTAGTCAATGAAGTTGTAGAACACCGCTCAATGAGCAATCCACCGGTGGATGTGCCAGCTAAATATCGTTATATACATTTGACGACTTGGAGATGAAATAATCTTGGTTGATGCATGAATTGACTAACCAAGTTCACATTAAAGCTAATATATGGTTTGGTCATGGACAAATACCGTAGAGAACCAACCATTTGTCGATACAACCTTGGAGAAGCAAGAACCTCACCATTGTTGCGGACAATAGAATATTCGAGGCTTGAAGAGTAGAATATGCTTGATCTTAAAAAGGTCAAACTTGTGTAAAGGGCCATTAACATACTTGGCTTGGGATAAGAGAGTATCATCAGAGCGGTAATGAGCCTCAAAGCCAAATAAATAGTGAAGTAGTCCAAGATTCTTCATAGCAAATTCCCGTGGGAGTCGAGTAATCAAAGACCAAAATAGCTGAGGAGTATCATCGGTGACGAGAATATCATCAATATACAACATAAGATACAGATGGCCTCAAGAACAAGGATAGACGAATCACAAAAGATCGGCCTTACATGCCATGAAATCCAAAGATAATGATGGATACTAATTCCAATAATGAAGGATACTAAATCCAAATTTCATAAACGAGAAAATATGGAAAAACATGGCTAGAAACACTTGAATCACTGATCGGGAGATACGTCACACAACGGAACGTGTCTTTGATTTTCACAGAATAAATGCACTTTTGCAATCACGAGAGAGTTCCGGTTTGCTTTCTTCAAGCGTATAAACGAACGACGGGGAGTGAGAATTAGAGGAACTTTTTCCTTTTCTTTTTGTGTTTGTTGGAGAGTTCTTACTTCTTCTGTTTTCTTCTTCTTATTTCTTATTAGAAGAAAACAACGTAACTTCCATTACATCCCACGTAAACAAGTAACTGCCGTTTGATCATGGGTTGGGTTAGCCCAACATGGGCGGCCCATACATTTAACCCACTATCCATCATATAATAAAAAGCCGTTGAAGCGATGAAACCATGCAAGTGGAGTTTGTTTTAAACCATAGATGACTTTCTGGGAGGGCACATGTGATTCCGAAACTCAAGATGAGAGAAACTAGGAGGTTGGCGCATCTAAACTTCGTCACAAATGATGTTGTGAAAGAAGACATTCTTAACATCAAGTTGACATATGGCCCATCCCGAAGAAATCGCAATAGAACGAACAACTCGAATTATAGTGGGTATAATGACTACGCCAAATGTCTCGTCATTGTCCAGTCCGGCCTATTCCTTAATTCCTTGTGCAACGAGGCGAGCTTTGATACATTCCATAGTTTCATTATATTTTTCCTTGACCTTAAACCCATTTACAACCGACTGAATTTTTCAAAGGATCACGTGGCACAAGATCTCACGTGTGATTGGTGACCAAGGTACTAAATTCATCTGCCATGGCCGCTTTCCAACGTGGGTCAATAATGGCCTGGGAGTAACAAGTCGGTGAATTAGCATGCAACATAAGGCGAATTAATTCAAGATTTCTCAATAATATAGCTACAAGATTCTATTTTCTCTCATCATATTACCTCCATGGTGCTTGATCCGTAAGGAATTTGGGCAACTTTAAATATTTCAATTTGTTATAAGAATTTTGAGAAGATGTTGGAGATGGGAGAAGACGAACTGAGGTACTACTATCTATTTATAGCCTCTCTTAAAAACTCAGTTGACGCTAGAAATCTTAGAAAGCCCTACTTCTCTACAATTCTAGATGACTGACCAACCTCGATTGGGGAAATTTCTTGCTGCCTTTTCTCTGTTTTGTGATTGTTGATAGTTGTGGGTATGGAGTGCGTGGCTGGTTGTTTCAGGTGGTGTCTGTGGAATGCGTGGCTGGTTGTTTCGCAACCTTCGTTAACGTGCTTGGTGGCGGCTATGGGTTGTGAACGGTGGCCAGTGGTGGACTGGAGCAAAGATAACGGCGGCGGCAAACGACGGTGGCAGCTGTGGATATAGAGAATCCTGCGGTGGCGTCGAATTGGTCCCATTTTGCAGTCGATGGTGGTGGCGATGGGATGCAATGAAGATGATGGTGATGGTTGTGGGACATGCGACGGTGACGGATGGTGTTGCATGTTTGCAGAGGTAAGAAGTCGGACGGTGTAATGCACGTTTGATTCTTTTATCTTTCCTATTATGGCAACCACTTCAAAAGCTGCAAGTTATCTGGAACAAAATAGAGCCAAACGACATACGAGTTGTTGGCTGGCTAGAATTTCAAGCTCAAGATACACGAGTATCTTGTAAAGTTCAGCTTGGAAAGTTTGTTTTGCGGAAATTTCGATCCCTTAGATGTTGAACTTGAACCGGAGAGCGAGCCTCCTGTTGTTTGTCTTTCAAATTGCCCAAAACTCATATCGACTTCGACAGAACGATTTTACTGCGAGATGCATGCGAGAGATTATCGTATATATGAGTAACGTCATCCCACTAAATCGAGCTAATTATGTTTCAAGAAACACTTCACATTATATTTGTTACCTCGTCGTTAATCTGCCATCACAACTGATGGAAAGAAGTATTGGTCATGATTTCAGTAATCTTAATCTGGGAGACTCCAAGCTAGTAAAAAACTGAGACTTGTCTTGGTCGTAGCACGATCACAAAGTTAAATCTAGGTGAAAACCGGCAATTGATTTTATTCCATCTTTCAAAACCGCTCGTGTTGAAAGACTCATCACATTGTTGGGGTACATTTATATAAGTCGTCGTCGTCCATCTTTGTCGATCCTATCAGAACCAGCACCCGCGTTCAGGGTAAGGATCCCCGATGAAGACAATTTCAGGCCGCGGGCACTGACATACGATGGGCGGCACTTCCTTTGTTTTGTCAGGCTTGTCTTTGCTCGCGCTTACTTTCTTGTCTTCCGCACCGACCACGCTCACGGTCACTATCTCCGAGTACCCGACTTTCTTCCTAAGCAAAGTGGTGAGGTCGACCGGGTCGAAAATTCCGGTCACCTCGATCCGGTCCTTGTCAACCCCCAATGCCACGGATTGAATTCCTGGAGGGACACCAACAAAGAAAACGGATTGATTTTGAATCAAATGAGTTTCTTTTTTTTTTTTCGCAATTCTCAATCTGGAAACACCTAAAAGAATTTACAGAAGATACACCTAGATTGTCTGTGTGAGATTTTAACAAAAGAGAAGCTAACGATCACCTCGAAAGCCACCCGCAACTTTCAAAGCCCTGGAGCGAGAGCTTCGAAGGCCGAAACAACAAAATCTCAAGGTATCGTCATTCATACACACCTTAATCACTGCCTTCTGCTAGCGAAAGAAGGACAAAAAGAAAAGAATCAAGTATGTGAAATAGCATGCAGACATGAGGCGAACTAATTCATGAGTTTCTCATCAACTTGTTACCCTCATGGCGCTTGCTTCGTTATCGAAATTGGACAACTTGAAATTCTTCGATTTGCTCGAGGAATTCTGAGAAAATGTTGGAGGGAGGGGTGAAGACGAACCGAGGTACCATTCTCTATTTATAGCATCTCCTTGGCAAAAGTGTCAATTAACTTGAACAAAGGCTGGGCATGAAGTGGTCAAAGTCAAACTTGCTGAATACATTATGTCCCCTCTCTGCCCCACCATCTATAGGCCATAACATAATTGGTGACATATGCTTTAGAGATTATTATTGTTAAATGTAGGACTTGGGAGAAAAATCTCATTCATACAATGGAGTTAATCAAACAAATGACTATGCATGTATAGCTTCACATAGCGTAAGCTCAAACAAACATCCATGTATAAAAATTCAATATTGAACCCGAAAAAAATCTATTAAAATTCGACCGATTAAGAGATATGATTAGTCCAATCCATCATTTTTTTTTGTCACTATTTGAAGTTCAATGGAAAGGGGAACTTGTCCACTTAGTCCTAAACTTATTGTACCGATGCCACTGCAATCCTAAACTTGCCAACTTTGCTAATTTATTCCCAAAATTTTGCTTGAAATTCCAATGGAGTCTTTGTAGTCAATTTTTGTCGGAAATCGATGACTTGATAGTGTGTTATGTGGAATGACTGGCGATGACTAGTATTGAAATTTTGCACAAAGGTTTAGAATTACATAGGTAAAATTGAAAATTTTTATAACTAAATTGATGTTTGTACAGTAAATTTAAGATGGATTGGGTAATTTTCCCCTCTAAAAAATTTCCTAAAAACTTACTCTCAACAGCAAAAGTCTCTTGTGATCATTGTCACCATCACCGTCATCATCATTAGCTCTCTCTCTCTCTCTCCCTCTCCGGGACTTGAGAATGCGAAGTCAATGGCGGGTGAGCAGACAGACCAACTAGAAAGCAAATAATAGGACGAGGAAAGGACTGTTGAGAGAAACTGAAGGGAAAATTCATGCTCAATCAAAAGTAATCTAATTCAAAACCAGGTTCAATCACCGGTTTGGCAACTTTGGCCGTTCGATGGTGAGGCAGAGAAAAAGGAGGGTTCAAATTTCACCGGTGCAAATTCGAGATTGGACCGTGGATGTTGCCTTTTGGCAAAACATTTCTGGCGAGGTCAATATTGGATACGCCAACGAAACCAAAATGATGTTTCCCATTTCAGAATGAAATTGTATCATCATAAGTACACGGCTACGTACATACATCCATATGTATGGTCAAGTGATATTAAAATTTCCTACCGATGTGCAAGGGGAGCGTGCCGTTGAAGGGACGTATCGAGAACCGAAACAGAACGATCATGCAGAAATCAGAAAAAAATAGATGATGCACGAATTTACCCAGGTTCACCCTCGAATAGGGGTACGTCCTGTAAAGAGATTTTACTATATTTTTGATTTACAGCCACTCGACTCGTTACAATGATAAGAAAAACGAACAAAATATATATATGCCCCAAACGGGCCCAAAACCTAAACCTATATGAAATCTTTTAATTTTGCACCATATGGGCCAGCTCAAACCCGTTGAGATTTCGGGGGCGCTGCCCTTGAACCCCCGCCTGCTCACCGGTGAGCGGGGCAGCCATCCGCTGACCGAGCAGCGGAACCCTTGTCGAGGGGTGCTGCCCCCGAACCCCAACCCGCTGACCGGGTAGCAGGGTACCCGTGTTGGGGGCGCTGCCCTCGAACCCCCGCATTCCGCACGCATAGATCATATGTCGTCGGACAACACTTCAGTTTCCCTAAACTTACGTGGGCGTACCCGGCGTGAGAAACAAGAGTCCCCGAAGTATTCGCAACTCCAACATTCTCCCATTTGGTGGATACTTCGCGCAAATGAGGGCCTTTCCAATATCATTCTTCTTCAATCCAATCGCAGTAGAGCACCATTCAAACTTCGCACCTGTGACGGCTTTAGTAAGGAAGTCATAACTATTTTCTACCGTGTCGACTTTTACAAGCCGAACCTCTTTCTTCTCTACTTTTTCTCGGATGAAATGATATTGTATATCATTGTGCTTTGTGCGTGAATGAAATGCTGGATTCATAGCTAAATAAATAGCCCCTTGATTATCACATCTCACCTCTATGACACCTTGCTCAAAACCGAGCTCCAAGCACAACCGCCGTAACCATACGACCTCTTTTCCAGCATGAGTAAGAGCCATATACTCAGCCTCAGTAGAAGAAAGCGCTACCACGCTTTGCCTTCTGCTCATCCAACTCAATGCAGCACCAAACAATGTGAAAACATATCCGCTAGTGGACCGTCTACTATCAATATCTCCACCCCAATCAGCATCTACATGGCCTACGATATCAAGCATGTTTCCATTCCCTGTACCTTCAAAACATAAAGAAAAATTCAAAGTTCCACGAAAATACCTGAAAACTCTTTTGATCGCATTCCAGTGTTCTCTACCTGGGTTAGACATGTATCGACTCAAGACTCCCACTGCTTGAGCTATATCTGGACGCGTGCACACCATAGCATACATCAAGCTACCCATTGCACTCACGTATGGAATTCGGGCCATCTCTTCAGCTTCTTCATCCGTTTTTGGACATTGTTCCGCAGATAGCTTGGTCCCTAAAGGCATAGGGGTATCAACAGGCTTGCAGTCTATCATATTGAATTTCTTCAATATTTCTTTTATGTATTTCTCCTACTCTAGCCACAGCTTCCGTTTCTCACGATCCCTCCTAATCTGCATGCCCAAAATAAAATTTGTAGGCCCCAAGTCTTTCATTTCGAACATTTTGGCCAGCAAACTCTTCACAGAATTCACCATCTTCACACTATTCCCGATCAACAACATATCATCCACATATAGCGTGAGAATGATAAAATGATCGCCCGTTCTCTTCACATAAATGCAATGGTCAGAATTTGAACGCACAAAATTAAGCTGGAGCATGTACGAGTCAAACTTCTGGTACTACATCCTCGGTGACTACTTCAGCCCATATAAAGACTTTTTCAATTTGCACACCAAATTCTCCTTTCCTCTTACTTCAAAGCTTTTTGGTTGCCTCATATATATCTCCTCCTCCAAGTCTCCACGAAGGAATGCCGTCTTTACATCCATCTGCTTTACCTCAAGATCATATGCAGCTGCTATAGACAGAACAAACCGTATCGAGGTCAACTTCGCCACGGGAATCTCGTCATAGTCAACTCCCTCAATCTGAGAGTACCCCTTGGCTACAAGCCTAGCCTTGTACTTCTCTACAGTCCCATCCGGTTTCAGCTTTCGCTTGAACATCCATTTATATCCAATTGCCTTTCTATCCTTAGGTAATTTACACAAGCTCCATGTTTCATTTTTATCAAGTGACTGCATCTCATCTATCATTGCGAGCTCCCATTGATTCGCATCATCCATAGATCTCGCCTCTTTTACAGAACTAGGATCATCTCCGATAATGCTCAAAGCATGAAACGTACTCAAAGCACTAAGTGAGTATCGAAGTGGTACCTTTCTTTCCTGTGTCGATCTCCTGAGAGCTGGCATGCTATCTGTATCTAGGTCTTCATCTGAATCTGCATCCTCAACTTCATTAACCGAGTCCCCTTGCTCCGATTCAGAATCAGACACTACTAGTGTGCCTTGTGGAACCATCTCCATAGTTTCAGTTTTAGGACATTCTTCAAGCACTATCACTTTCTTGGGCTCATCACCTTTCTGTGTGCCAACCTGGGGTTGTGATTCACGAAAGACAACATCCTTGCTGTATATAATGGTCTTTGATTCTGGATTCCATAGCTTATAGCCTTTGACCCCTTCCTTGTATCCGACAAATATGTTCTTCTCAGACTTGTTGTCAAGCTTACCCCGCTTCTCCTTGGGTACATGAACATATGCGTCACACCCGAACACCCGAACATGCAACAGATTCGGCTTCTTCCCAAACACTGCCTCATATGGTGTACGATCCTTCACTGATGAGGTCGGTGACTGGTTCTTCAAATAACTGGCTGTGGCTACAGCTTCTGCCCAAAATTCTATCCCAAACTTGCCCAACTCAGCATGCATCTTGCCTTTTCTATGAGTGACCGATTTAATCTTTCGGCTACCCCATTCTGTTGAGGTGTATATGAAGTCGTCTTCTGCCTTGCAATACCATTATCCACACAAAATTGCTCAAACTTATCCGAATAGAATTCACCTCCATTATCTATACAAAGGACCTTGATTTTCCTGCCTAATTGGTTTTCAACCAAAATCTTAAATTTTCGAAATTTCTGGAATACATCCGATTTACTTTTAATAAAATAAATCCAACTATATCTCGAAAAATCATCTATGAACGATACATAGTACCTGGATCCTCCAATAGATGGAGTCGGAGTAGGTCCAAAGACATTGCTGTGAATCAGCTCGAGAACATCAGTTGCTTTAGTACCAGTGTGTTGGAAGCTAATTCGGTTATGTTTTCCATGGAGACAGTGTTCACAGAACCTGAAACCCATAGAGCATTTTGGAATTCCTTCTACCATCTGACTTGAAGCTAAGATAGACAGTCCCTTTTCACCGATATGCCCTAACCTCTGATGCCACAACATGGACATATCATGTCCATCTTCCCTGGCCTCTTCAGAAACGAACCCGCTACCAACTGTCACTGTTTCCCCGAGCAGCTTGTATAATGTCTCGTAATGGACTCCTCGTGCAATCACAATAGAACCTCGAGTCATCTTGCACGAATCCTTATCACAGCTAAAAATAACCCCCGAATCAGCCATCGTACTGACTGATAACAAATTTCTACTCATCAAGGGTATGTGCATCACGTCTGGAATAGTCTTCACCGTGCCATTACTCATCTTCAGCTTCACCCTGCCACGCCCGACAATTTGAATTGCAGTATCATCTCCAAGCATGACATCCCCACCATTATATTGCTCATATTCACAAAATCAGTGTCTATGAGGCGTCATGTGGTATGAAGCACCGGTATCGATCAACCATATATCCTTGTCTGACTACGCCATACACGCAATAGCCAAATACATATCTCCCTCATCGACCTCCTTTTTACCCGAGGATGATTCAGTTTCTTTCTTAAAAACTGGCTTGTTTTTACAGTCCCGCTTCATATGGCCCCACTCTTGACATTTCTAGCACTGTACCCTCCTCTCCCTACTCTTCAATCGCCCACGAGATTTGGATCTGGATCCTCTTGGATTCAGAGTCTTCTTTGCTGGCCTTCCCCTAGCCGCCAATGCCTCTTTACCATAATTTCCCAATCCCTTTCTTCGTGTCTCCTCCGATAACAAAGTAGAACACACACTTTCATACGATAATTCCTTATCCCCACCACCGATCACCACAATTAGATTATCCCATGAATCCGGCAGTGAACAGAGTAGTGTTATTGCCTTATCATCATCCTGGAACTTAACACCGATTGATACGAGTTGACTAATCAATGTGTTAAAGTTATACAGATGTGCAGAAAACGAGTCGCCCTCATGCATCCGAAGATTATACAGCTTTTTCCTCAAAAACAGCTTATTAACCAACGACTTACTTTGATACAGCGACTCCAGTTTCTACCATAGGTCCCTGGCTATAGGTTCCCCCATCACGTTTGTCAAAATCGAGTCTGCGAGACAAAACCGAATCAAACCCTTTGCTCTCCGATCAATCCGATTCCAGTCTTTAATCTCCTTTGGATCTGCCTGTTTGGAAGTTGAATCCGTTTCCTTCACCGCTTCCTTACCTATCACGACACCAGGTTGCGCAGCAACAGGCTTTTCCGTTTCGATTGCCGACCAAAGATCTCGATCACAGAGAAGATTCTCCGTCTTCATCTTCCACATATCAAACTGCGTTCCATCGAATTTTTCTATCTCAATTCGTGATCCTCCTGACATCTCGAATAAACCCTAATTCCTCGAACAACTCCGACTCTGATACCAATTGAAGGGACGTATCGAGAACCGAAACAGAACGATCATGCAGAAATAAAAAAAAATAGATGATGCACGAATTTACCCAGGTTCACCCTCGAATAAGACTATGTCTTGCAAAGAGATTTCATTATATTTTCGATTTATAGCCACTCGACTCGTTACAATGATCAGAAAAACGAACAAAATATATATGTGCCCCAAACGGGCCCAAAACCTTAACCTATATGAAATCTCTTAATCTCGCACCATACGGGCCAGTCCAAACCCGTTGAGGTTTCGGGGGCGCTGCCCCCGAGCCCTCGCCCGCTCACCGGCGAGCGGGGCAGCTGTCCGCTGATTGGGCAGCGGAACCCCCGTCGAGAGGCGCTGCCCTCGAACCCCCCACCCGCTGACCGCGTAGCGGGGCACCCGTGTCGGGGGCGCTGCCCTCGAACCCCCGCATTCCGCACGTATGGGTCACATATCGTCAGACAACACTTCAGTTTCCCTAAGCTCACATAAGCGTACCCGGTGTGAGAAACAAGGATCCCCGAAGTATTCGCCAACTCCAACAGCCGTGTCGTGTGCTATAGTGGACTCTTTTGCCTATGCGTTTCGCATTTTGTGTCATGTCCGGTGATGGAACAATGGCGGTCTGACCAGCCCTCGGCATCGATTGCTTGTTCACTCGTAAGAACATCCTATGAGTATCTTGCATCGTCGGATATATTTCATGTGTTTCTTTACTTTTGTGTTTCTAGAAGATGGAGAAAAATCTTGCAGAAATGTTTGAATGAACAATGTCTCTCATTGACTCCGATGCAGCAACTATGATGACTTTCTGGGCATAAGGATATATCAAAGGACGAAACAAAAAGCTATTAAGATTTCTGAATTATCTATCTTAGGTTAAGGTGCGATCCCTATTAAGATTATATTACATAACACAGGCTAGTCTTTCTGCATGCATGCATCACTATGGAGCAGGCGCATCGCAAAGAATCAATTCCCGCGTGACTAAGTACAAGCTAGCTCGGGTTTTGGCTCTCATTTTACTCAATTCATGGGATTACTGTAATCTTTCACGATTGATTCACTTAGATTTAGGTTCGCATCTTATATGATGTATGGAATAATGTGTTGGTATTTCATGGGCAATTAGCTTGGGTTTTGGCTTGCATCAAACCTGTGACTTTGTAGAAGACAAGTGACTCCTTCACCACTATGTCAACGATCTTAACGGTGAGCCTGTGTTTGCTTTTTCTTCTTTCTTTATTTGTTAATTGTATATTGGGCATCTCATAGTAACGTGTGGCTATACCAATCACAAACTGATTAGAAGAAATTCCTCCGATTGAGGACAATAGCCAATTTTCAAATGTTTAGGAAATTAGACTATCCAGATGTGGCCAGCTCTTGGTTGAAGTTTAAGTCTCTTAGTCATTCATGAAAATGAAATCCTCCCACTTACCATGGGATTCGTTTCCCACCAACCAAAGAGCATACGAACATGCAACTATCACCCACTAAAGCTCCTCGAGTTTCACTAATAAACTCGTGATTTGATCAATCCAGCCAGTGCATCATAGCCCAGTGAAACTTCTTAGCTCCCTCTTGGAAAGGTCGTGGCCTCCAATTTCTTAAGGTCAGTCACGACAGGCCTCGTTTGAAATGGAGATAACAATGAGATTCCATTCAAATGTTTTTAGTCGTCAATGGGGTTGTAGCCCATAAGTTTCGAGAAGGCATAACCAGACAAGAGTGATATGGTTAGCTAGAAATTCAAACGACGGCGAGAGAAAACCTGCGATTTCCCATCTTAAATCATTAGTGTTATGTATGAAAGGCGTGCTCGTACATGCGCGTCTCGCGTTGTGTGTTGAATGACTTATAGAGAGCATATGTCCAGGAACACGATAAAAAATAATGTCATAATCTGCACTACAATCATTTGGACTTGACACAATATATGTTGAATGACTACAGCTATAAAAGTCGTCGGTACAGAATTATCTAGAGATTCTGGAGATTCTCCTTTATTTTCTCCCACCGACACGGAGCATGTGACTTTCTTTTGTTATTTTTCTCGACAGGAGGAGCTAAATTCGGCAAAAGAACCGCTATGCCTTGCGCTCACATGCATCTTCACGACTCAAATTTCGTAGAAGAACAATCAATCAATAATAATACTGAGCTCTTATACCAATTTGTAACACGAACGCAGAATTAGGGACAACGAAACGGTTTGAATAATAAGTAAAATTTGAACGCAACGAATTTACACAATTTGACTATGTGCCTATCTCGGGGGGAAGGGAGATCGACGATTTGGGTTTACTATAAACATAAAAAATGATAGGGTCTAGCTAGGCTAATCACACTGTTACACCACATTTGTAACGGTGCTTTAATAGCCACAAATCTTACATTATGTTAGTTGGACTCAACTGGGCAACCGGAGTATAAAATTTTCAAAATTAATCGTAAAAAATGGCCCTTATGATGCAAAATTACAAAAGCTAAACCCTTTAAAAGAATAATAAAAATCAGAACCGTATCAATTAGCACAATGTTAAGCACCTATAGGGAACAAAAGTTACCGTAAAATTCTTTCTTTCATATTTATTTTAAGTTTCATGCTTTGTACCAAGATTTATTAGTAATATGTCACGCACAATATCCAAAAGAGAAATGGAAATTAATTTTAATTTGATTCAAGAACTAAAAGTTATATGATTGTACTGCTAGCTATGTGACAGACTAGAGCGAGACAAAATATATAGTGATGGTACACTTCACAATGACAAATGAAAAGCCATAGACCAAAGAACGAGATAAAATGTTTTGTCAACTTTAATTCTAAGGTGAAATATGAGAAAATTGTGTCGCACCCTGCACCCTAATCCCCTAGATTCGGGCGCGCGACACCCCTCTTACATAAGTCACTTAATTGCGACGTCCCAGGAGGCGTCGCCGACCCATTGTATTAACTAACGAGTAAGCACATGCGGAAGCAAATTCTAATATCATCCAACTAAACAACACAATAGGGATATGATAGGAAACACATTCACCAAAAGCATGCTTCATAAATATATGCATCAAGACGATTGGATGTTAGAAAAATACAAACCCGTAATTATGGGCTTTTATCCAATTCAAACAAAAGGGGTCGAGGTTAAACCTATTTCCTCTATCTACGAGGGCCTCCTAAAAAAGACACGACTCCCTCATACTCCGATATGCTATGGCTCCTCTACGGGGTCGTAGTTCGGGTCCGACTCTGGATCACTGATGAGACCATTGAGGACATTCGACCCCGAAGCATCCCACGAAATTGCGTCAGGCGCACCCAACGGTCTGTCAAAGCCTCGGAGAGGTCCAAAATGCTCCTCCCCGAACCACACATACCACGCTTTGAAGTGATGAGGAACTAAGTTAGGAAGCCCCTCGTCAACCTAAACGGTGGTCATGTACTCCTCGTATGTTGTGTCCGTCTCTGATGCAACGTACTCAACTATCTCAATGTCTTGGTCCACCGAGACCCCAAAACGTACTATCCGTGTATCTATACTAAGTGCCTAAAAAGAGGTGAACAACGACAAATGAGAAAATCTCAATAAACAGAACCACTAAACCTCGAGTAAGATGAAACCTTGCTTCGGAAAGACGAAGAGTAACTCATCAACTTCGCATGCCACAAAATCATCAATTAAACACTCATACTTCTTACTGTTCGACGGCACATCAAATTTACATAACTATTTACACGTGAAGTCTTACTTTCAATCGACATGCAACAATCATGCATATTAGTCAAGAACACGTCATACCACATGATTCATACACAATGGATCCACACGTGTTCCGCTTATTACGACCGCTTAGGGCCACCAACCAACACTAGTTTCTTGTTGACTTCGTTAAGGTCATCATATTACCGTGTTGCGTGGGATATTGGTTTTCTTATAAAGTAGGTAAAGAAGCATATTAGAATACAAAAGTGAAAAGTGTCAAAAAAGTTATAAACCTATTATATTTGTGCAAATTTAGTTTTAAACTTTGTTTTGGTGCCAATTTAGTTTTAAACCTTTTATTTTTGTACCAATTTTGTCATTCCGGTTAATTTTGGCCGGATATTGCTGACATGAACGCTAGGCAGCCTACGTGACACCGTCAGCGATGACGTAGATAATTTTTCATAATATTTTAATATTTTCAATTTTTTTCTTTTTTTTTCTCTTTCTCTTTCTTATTCCTCTAGCCGACGCCGGCCATTGGGGGAGGCCCGACCTTGCCAGATCCGGCGAGGTCGTGTCTCATCCAGCTGCTGGCGAGGCTCAAGCCCTTGCTAGAGGCCGCAAGGTCGAAGGTCGTGACCTCATAGCTGGCTGAGGTACAACCTTGCTGGATCTGGCGAGAGCGAGACGAGCCTCACCAGCGGCTAGGCGAGGCTCGCCTTTGTCGTCGCTGGCGAGGGTGACCCTCGCCAGTGGCCAGTGGGGCTCACCAACCTTGGCCTCCAATCGATTGTTGAACTAGCGATGGCTGGAGGAAGAAGAAAGGGAAAAAAAAACGAAAAGAAAAAAAGAAAAAGAAAAAATATTTTTTTTAAATTCGAAAAATATTAAAATATTATTAAAAGTTGTTCACGTCATCGCCGGAGGTGGCATGTAGGCCGCCGGTGTCTACATCAGTAATATCCGGCCAAAATTAGCCTGGAAGACTAAATTAGCACAAAGACAAAATGTTTAAAACTAAATTGGCACCAAAACAAAGTTTAAAACTAAATTGGCGTTAATACAATAGGTTTAGAACTTTTCTGACAATTTTTCCAAATACAAATTTATCTGGACCCCGCTTTCCAAAAGTCTCTCAACACAAACGCGTGAAAATTGGAACAGTGTTTGAACGATGGCATAAGTTTATATAAGGACAATGAAGCAATGTGTCTCGTAAATGAACACACCATTGGATTGGACAAAAGAGTTAATTTCCAAGGGTCGTGTTTGTCTTTAAAGTTAACATTTATTAAGAAATTTCGACTGTTTAATCACAATTTTTCGTCATTTCCAAATTTTCGCAAGAAAAAGAAAAAAGAAAAGGCTTTTAGAGACAAGTCAAGCCCATACATGATACATCCAAGTGCCCAGTCAAGATTAATCAAGCCTGTCCAATGCACAATGCCACTTGCGAGCCCATGACTTCAAACAAAGCTTACATAGGTGTTATCATATTTAAACCAAATAGTTTCCTTCTATTTTTCTTATGTGGTGCTCTTTTTCCACATTACAAACTCTCTAACAATTGTCTCAGTCTCCAACTCGATGTCCTTGATATGCGATCACTTTAGTTTAGTAAATAGGAAATTCTTGCCCACACCCAAATTTTAGAGATCAAGTGCAATTATATCAGTTTGATTTGTGTTGGACTCACATGCTCAATAGAAGTAATAGGCTTGAGAATCGGGCAAAATTTTTCCAATAAAATGAGTCTAAGTAATATCATTTTCCCGTTCAATAACTTAATAAGAACGGTATCTCAATATCTCTCTAAGCAAGTGTTTGGGCACACTCTGAAATATAGCTTCTTTGTCTCGAGACCTGGTGCAACACGACAACAGAATTAGGGATGGGCACGGGGTGCGACGAGGCGGGGACCATGTTGCCCATCCTTTGCTTCAATCGTGGGGAACTATCAAATCGATTTTATTAAATGAAATGTCCTTCTCATTAATAGATTAAGTCGATCGGTCTTTCTTAATCCGGCAAATTCTGACTCCACAAGTCAACTTAATCGAGTCATGTGTAAGCCCGAGGTGATTAATTAATTTTAAATAATTTTCTGGCACAGTACCTGTCTAGAAAAGGACACAGTGTCCATATTACGACCGAGTAAAATCTTGAAGATTATTCCTTGAAAAGTCAGACATTCTTGTACGGATATATGACTTCGGAATCGTTCCATGACAGAGGAGAACTGGTCAAAGTTTAAGAAAAGACCAAGGCAAGACGTGGGTTGTAAGTAATCGACGAATTCCCTCCTAGGTTGATAGTCAAAGACCCAGTTTCGTTCAACAACTCATTGCATAGAATGCAGCGGAACAAGGAAGGATATAACATCATGCTTTGTCCTCGAAATATTGCCCTGCTGTGAATTCTCTTTCGTTATTGATGGAAGATCCGAAAAATTTGGAGTAATGTCAAATGTGCATTGGGAGCGCACAGCAGACATCCAATATCTTTATGCGAAAAGATCGCCAACAAAGAGTTTCAAATTCGAGTCCGTCAACATATTTAGTTGGACCCACTCTCCTAATGAATTATGAGACAATTATATATGATATATTAACTACTCCACGTCACATCAATTTTAGAAATTGGAACTTCTCCAACACAATTCACACTTACATCTCAATAATGTGTTAAGATCGGTATACAAAAGTACCATACAACTCAAGAGATGTTACAAAATGTCATTAACTATGTAAATAAATGGGACATGTCAAATGAGGATCGGATAACAAATTGACGAACACATCACTAACCAACGTTGATTTCAACATGACCCAAAACCTTGATTATATTAAGTAGGCGATTGTACAAAAATTGCACCATCCTCCATTGATATAGCTACTTGTAGAACGGTTAGTCTTGTGGCACCCAAAGAGGCTGACAAGTCATTATCAAATCCTTTTGATCGAGAAATATTTTCGTGGAACGTAGCATGGATGGGTAGTACTTGAGAAACATGAAGGGCCTTTTCAGACATGCAATTTGATTCTGTCCCCAGGCCATTTCGGGAAGTCACCTGTTCTCGATGCCCGGATTGAGCCTCCTCAACCAAATTGAATGTACAATCACTTGAAACACATCCTACGTTTTCCGAGGCACGTTTCCTAGGAAACGCATCTGCACTGGCATCACTTCCTCAAACCCGGTATATCGTCCGCTGCAACCCCGACTGAGAACTCGCCCCAGTCCAGCACGTCACTGAAAGGAAGTACGTAGAGCTTGGACATCTTTAGCGGGATGCACCGCGCATATATGCCTCGGCATTCCTTGGGCTTGCCACCTCGTGGCTGCTCTGGGCATATGCAGTACTTGCTTGTCCTTATCGTCCCGCGGTAAGAGATCCCCTTGGGGATCCCCTCATAGACCCTGACGTCGTCGTCCTTTTCCTTCCAGTGCCGCAGTAGGACTGGCCCGGACACGGCCGTACGCCGGGCTGGCAAAGAAAGCCAGCAAGGTGCGGTCCGATGTCCCGGGCTTGGGCGTTGATTTTGGGGAACGAGGCGTCTTTCTTAGGGTTGAAGTGTTCGAATGTGTTGGCATTGCATTGGACTCTAATGCCCTTGGACCTGTAACAAAACCAGAATTAAGTATAAATATAAAAGATTATGAGTTAATTAAACGATCTTAATCAGTGTAATTTTTGTGTATATACTCTATTAATTTCACTCACTAAAAGTTATGTCACCATGATCTATGTTTAGCTTATAATCATGTCGAAGCAATGTGATAATCTGATTCATTCTCAGACTCACCCAGTTTTAGATAGAAGTGCTTTACATATTATTTAGATTAGCTGAAATGATTAACAATCACTACAAAAAAAAAACTGGATTTTTGCCACGAAAATCTGCAACGAAAAAATTTTCGTCGCAAATTTGCGACAAATTTTCCAACGAAAAGTAAAATTCGTTGGAAATTTCCAACGAAAAATTTTTCGTCGCAAAATTCGTTGGAAATTTCCAAAAAAAAAATTTTTGTTGGAAATTTCTAATGAATTTTTCAACGAATTCAAAAAAACCCGGTATTGTTCGGCATTTTTTATATTCTTGGAAAAAATTCGTTGGAAATTTCCAACGAATTTTCCCACGAATTTCAATTTTCCGGGCAATTATTTCAGTGTGTACAACTTTCATTGGAAAATTCATTGGAAATTTCCAACGAATTTTTTTTCGTTGGCAATTTCCAACGAATTTTCCAACGAATTCAAAAAAACCCGGTATTGTTCGGCATTTTTTTATATTCGTTAGAAAATTCGTTGGAAATTTCCAACGAATTTCAATTTTCCGGGCAATTATTTCAGTGTTTACAATTTTCGTTGGAAAATTCGTTGGAAATTTCCAACAAATTTTTTTTCGTTGGAAATTTTCAACGAATTTTGCGACGAATTCAAAAAAACCCGGTATTGTTCGGCATTTTTTATATTCGTGGGAAAATTCGTTGGACATTTCCAACGAATTTTCTAACGAATTTCAATTTTCCGTGCAATTATTTTAGTGTGTACAATTTTCGTTGCAAAATTCGTGGGAAATTTCCCACGAATTTTGCAACGAAAACCCTACTCCTTTCTTATTCAACATTTTCGCACTCATTATTCCCGTAACTCTCAATTTCCACGTTCTCTCTCTCTCTCCGCGAACAACCTCCATTGCAATCCCTCGCTTCACCTTCGCCTTCACCTTCTCCCTCCGCCTCCCCCTCCGCCTCCTCCCTCACCGCCTCCCCTCCTCCTCCGGCTCCGGCCCCGGCTCCGGCGCCATGGACACCAAGATCGGGGCACTCAACTCCTGCAAGCCCCCCTCGGGCGACGTCAGCTCCCTCCCCAAAGGCGTCGCCGCGGCCATCCAGGGCCAGGCCCTCGCGACGGTCGGCGCCCCCGACGCCACCATGGGCCAGCACCTCGCCCGCCGCCTCGTCCAGATTGGCATCACCGACGTCACTCCGTCCCCGGTGACTTCAACCTCACGCTCCTCGACCACTTCATCGCTGTAGACACCTATTTTTTGAATTGCCCAAAATTAATTGCACAAATTTAGGAGTTAATTTTCTTTAATTCCTAAAACAAAAAATATTTCAATTTAATTGTATTGCATATAGAATTAGGCACACTTTGCATTAATATGGCTATCAGAATGTAAATATTAAAAAAAAAAAAATCGGATCGGGCCGGACCAAGGCCGGCCCAACCCGCCCCTTTTCCTCCTCGCTTTTTTCCCTCGCGCGCGGCTGGGCCCAGCCCGGCCCAGCTTCTTCTCCTCCTTCTTTTTTCCTCCGCGCGAGCCCACGGCCCACCATTTTTCTTCTCCTCTCCCTGCGCGCGACTGGGCCCAGCCCGGCCCAGCTTCTTCTCCTCCTTCCTTCTCCCCCGGTCGCTCTCCTCGCCCCTGTTCTCCCTTGTTCCAGACCGAAGCGACGCACGGCGGCGCCGCTCCTCGCCGTCGCTATCCGGCCAGCCAGGGCCGGATAAGCACGCCACAGGGACTGGCCATTAATGGCCAGTCCTGTCCCCCCTCGTTTCCCGGCTCCCCTATCCTTTCCTCCCTCTCGGTTTCCTATTCCCCCCTGCCTCGCTCTGCCCCGGCCTGCAAGTGGCCACCAAAGTCGTGGGGTGACGACGGTCGGTGCAGGCCGTCGTCACGCCGACGCAGGGGAGGTCCATCATCGTCATCGTCATCGTCGCCGCCGGCTATATAAGGCCACAGAGAGAGAGAGAGAGGCGGTCGGCCAATTTTTGGGGAGGAAGCCGGTCGGCGAAACAATGAAAAGGGAGAGAAACACAGAGAGAAACAGAGGGGGAGCAGAGTGAGAAAGGCCGCGTCTCACGGCCACCGCGCCTAATTCGTCCACCCCCCGCCGCCGAGCCGACGGCGGCGACACAGAGAGAAAAGAGAGAGAGCAGAGAGAGAAACAGAGAGGGAGCAGAGAGAAAAGAGAGAGAATAGAAAGGGAGGGAGAGAGCGAACCGAGGCCACGCTGAACCAAAAGAAGAGCCAGCAGCGTCGCCGTCGTCCCCCCTGACCAGCCGGAATCCCCTCCGGACGCACCGTCGACGGGTGAGCTGCCCCGGGGTCCCGAGCCTCCTCTGTTTTCCCCTGTTTTTGCACGCCGTTCGGCCGGGACTCACGTCGGCCGATTCGCGCGATTCCCGGTCCATGCCGTTGCCGGTCCCGGTCCCTACTCAAAGTTGAACATCAGCCGCAGCCGTCGGAGCCGACCGTGCCGCCGGTGGAGGTCGAAATCGGCTGATTTCTGCCGTGCATGCCCACCGTTCGACAAAATGCCTCAACGGGGGCCGGTTTTTGTTTCGTCGCCGGCCGGCGAACGGCGGTCCGACGGCGGCTCAGGTGGGTGGCGTGGCTTGATGGTGGTGCCAGGTACCGATTCAGGGGGCGGCGCTGGCCTGGGCCGGCCGGCGGACGGCCAATTTTGGCCTCGCCGGCGTCCCCCCCCGGTTCTATTTGTTTGGGTCGGGTCCGACCCGAATCAACAGATCCGACCCGGGTCAACGCCCGGGTCGGATCCGTTGACTCGGGCCGGTTCCGACCGACCCGGATCGACAGATCCGACCCGGGTCAACTCCCGGGTCGGATCCGTTGACCCGGGTTGGTTCCGCCCGACCCGGCTCAGCCGAACCGACCCGGGTCGGGTCCGTTGACCCGGGTCGGATTCGACCCGACCCGGTTAATATTATATTGTTTTTTATTTTATTTTTGTTTTTATTTTATTTTTAATTTTTTTTTAAAAAAAATAATTAAAAAATAAAAAAAATTCTTAAAAAATTTCTAAAATTATTTTTATTTTTATTTTATTTTCTTTCGTATTATTTTTTTTTCCCGAAAAAAAAAATTTCAAAAAAATTTTTTTTAAGAAAAGTTTTTTTATTATGTGGGTTATCTAAATGTTTTAATCCATTATTATATTATTGTGCATATTATTGTCTTGTTTAAATTAGACAAGCCTGAGTTACGCGGTGGTATTTCGCATGTTATTTTTATTACGTTGTGTTGTTATGCATGTATTCTAATACAATTGCATGAGCTGTTGTATTTTAAATGTCATCTGACTTAGTTAAGGTTAGAACCTTAGGTTGTATAAATTATTGTGTTCCTAACTGCTGATCGTTTCTGATTATGCATTCGCTTGATCACCTCACATGTTAGGAGAAAGGTCCTAAAATCAATCCAAATTGCCTGACAAATGTTTTTATGAAATGAACATGGTAGAAAGGTACCGAAAGGGCATTAGTTATTTAACTAATGTAATCAAGTCCCCGAACCCAGTTAATCTCTGATTCGTAGGAATAGGGTGATTCTCCCGTCACCCTATTTAGGTTTCTAATCGACCTACCCCAAATCGATTAGTGGCGACTCCTTGGTATAAACCACTTGCATGTTAAAAATTTTAAACCCTAAGTCGCGATATGGTATGGGCTTGGGAGAGCCCGAGTTAAGTCCTGAACCTAGACTTAGCACGTACCAGGCGAGCCCTCCTTCATTTCGCATGTTGTCCGAAAAAAGAGGCTCGGGAGTGTTCGGTCGCGACAATCGCCGTCACCGGTGAGCTCGAGGTTGCCCAGATCTGGGCTAGCTCGAGCTCGCCCAAATCTGGCCGAGTTTTGGGCGAGCTCGAGCTCGCCGGCCATGGTGAGCTCGGCCCTCGCCATGGCCGGCGAGGCCCAGCCTCGTCGCCGGCGAGGGCCGAGCTCGCCGGCGGCGAGGGCGATTTTTCGACCAAAAAAAAAATTCGTTGGAAAAAAAATTTCCACAATTTTTCGACCAAAAAAAAATTTTGTAGTTTTTCCAACGAATTTAGCCACGAGTTTTCCAACGAATTTTCCAACGAAAAAAAAATTGTTGCAAATTTCCAACGAAAATTGAAATTTTTCGTTGGAAAAATTTGGGACGACGAATTACCAACAAATTTTTTCAAATTTTTCGTTGGAAATTTCGTCGGAAAAAACATGTTTTTTTGTAGTGAATTCTACTTAGCATGATGCCCAAGGGTAAAGGGATAATTACCAAAAAAATTTTAAACTAATTGCACTTGTGCCAATTCAGTCCCAAACCTTTTACTTTGGCCAATTTAGTCATAAACCTTTAAACAATTTGCTAATGTAGTCCTTCCGGTCGAAATTAGCTGAAACCCTTCATGTTTATGCCGGCTATCCTATGTGGCGCGGTCAGCCGCTGGCGTGAACAATCTTTATAATTTTTAAATAATTTTTCTGAATTTTTTCCCTTTTTTATTTTCCCCTTTCTTTTTTCTTTTTATGAACTCATGTCTGCAAATATATATTTGTGCAATTAAGCACGGCTAAATGAAATCGATATTAGATATGCCAGCGAAAATAAAAGGGACGTTTACCATTTGGAAATGAAATCAAGTCATCATAGGTATACGGCTATACCTACGTGTATCAATGAATTTTATCCTCTTGACTTGTTTTATTTGTGCAATTTGATCCTCATGCTTTCTATTTGTGCAATTAAGCGCAATTAAATGAAAAGGTAACGTACGGCCGCTTATTCTTTTTACGCATGGCGCATGTAATACCTACTCGCCTCGCTGCCCCACGGAGAGAACGAACGGCCTTTGCCGAGGTAGCCATGAGGGTGTGCATAGTAGATTCTCTCCCATGTACATTTTGATGGAGTTCGACATAATTGCACAAACCAATCTAAAGAGCTTCATCGTACTAAGAAGATCTGGATGATTAGATACGAACGAAAAGAATGCAGGAGGACCAAATCCCATCCTCGTGTGGTGTATACATGTTACTATGTTAACATTATTATGCCTGATTTATTTCGCGGAAAATCTGACATTTCTCAAAAATGTGTTCCAAGAAATCATTTTCTAGAAAAACGAGAGTATCTTCCAGTTATTGAACCCGGTTTGAGCCCAACTATTTGCTCATTTTTTCGGTTCTAGCTCACTCACTCCTTGTTCATTATCTTTCATCTATTATTTCCCCTACTTCGCCGTTCCCAGCAAGAATCATCTCTTAGTTTTAGGTAACAACTCAGCTATGGCAAGCCACACAAACTCAGTTTGACGCTAGAAATCATGGAAAGCCACACTTCTCTAGAATTCTAGATGACTGATCAACCTTGACTTTTCTCTGTATTGTGATTGTTGACAGGTTTGGTATGGAGTGCGTGGCTGCATGTTTCAAGTGGTATGCATGGAGGTCAAGGGTTGGGTTTCAGGTGGTGGTGGTAGAGGTTTGCGACCTTTAATAACGAGGTTGGTCGCGGCTATGGGTTGTGAACGGTGGTCACTGGCGGCTGTTTTGCGGGTGTTGGGCTGTAGCAAAGAAAATGGCGGCACAAACGGCAGCAGCGGCGGCTGTGAATGTAGAGAATCCAGCGGTGGCGTCGAATCGGTCCTATTTTGCAGTCGATCGTGGTGGTGGGGAGATACAACAAGGATGGTGGCGGTGGTCGTGCGACGTGGGACAAATGGCGGTGCATGTTCGCAAAGCTAAGAAGATGGGCGGTAGTGCGTGTTTGATCATTTTCTTTCTTATTTTCGCTAGATTGGGCGAGCTTCAAGCCTTGCGGACCTCCAGTGAGCTCGAGTCTCGCCGCCTGTGGCGAGGCTCGTCCCTCGCCTATGGCCGGTCGCCGGCCATTAGCCGGCCTGAGAAGATGATAAAAGAAAAAAAAATGGAAAAGTAAATAATTAAAAAGGAAAGAAAAGAAAAGAATAAAAACAAGAAATAAAATAAAAATAATTAAAAAAATTTCGAATATTTTGATAATTTTCCCTAAGAAAATCAAATCCGATTTTCCATATCAAACGACAAAAAATATTTTTCAGATTAATTTCGGATTTCAGCTAAACATTCGAAAATATTGTCATTTTTCTGAAAAATGCTTTTTAGAAATATTATATTTTTTGCGAAACAAACGGAGATTTAGTGATAGGTCATTAGTCTCCACGTCAAGACACACTTCACATTATATTTGGTACCTCGTCATTAATATGCATAGAAAAAAATATTGGTCATGATTTCAGTACTCTTTATCCTGGAGACTCCAGCAAAGTCTTGGTCATAGCACGATCACACAGTTCGATTTCGATCAAAACAGGCAATTAGATTTTTATTCATTTTCCAAAATTGCTCGCGTAAAAAAAAAACCCATCACATCGATGTTGTGCTCTTATATGAGTCATCATTTCATCGTCGATCCTAAAAGGGCCAGCACCAGGGTCCGGGGTATGGATCCGCGACGTAGACTATTTCACGAGGCGGGCACGGACATATGACGGGCGGCACCTCCCTCGGGTTGCCAGGTTTCTCCTTTTCTTTAATCTCACTCACCGAGACAATGTCCGCGCACCCGAATTTCTTCCTAAGCTTAGTGGTGAGGTCCACCACGTCGACATCTCCGATCACCTCGATCTGGTCCTTGTCGCCCATCAGTTTCACGGATTGAACTCCTGGGGTGAAAACCAACACGGATCGATTTTGAAATCAGAAGAGGTTCTTTTCTTCGTCTCGCGACACCTAAAATAATTTATAGAAGATGCACCTAAATGGTCATCGAGATATAGAAGAAGCATCTAGCAATCACCTGGAAAGCCAGCCGTAAGTTTCAAAGCTTTGGATCGGGCGTCTTCTGGGCAGAAACAAAAGAAACTCGAGGTGTGGCCGTTCATAGACACCTTGATCACGAGCTTTTGCTGAAAAAAACAGATCAAGAAGGTGAATTAGCATGCGACATGAGGTGAATCAATTCGTGATTTTCTCATGATGTTACCGTCATGGTGCTTGCTTTGAACAGGAATTTGGAGAAATTTAAAATTCTTCGATTTGTTGAAAAAAATTTCGAGAATATATTGGAGGAGGGCTGAAGATGAACCGATGTACCGCCCTCTATTTATAGCACGATCTCGTTCGAAGGAGGCTGGGCACATAGTATAGTCAGAAGTCAAACATTTTCTAACTGTGGGTCTTCGAATTTTTGGCTTTATTACTGTTATTTTCTTTAAATCTGCCCCCACCATTTATACGCCTTACTACTCGGTGACATATGCTTTAGGGATTATTATTATTATTATTATTATTATTATTATTATTATTATTGTGAGTATACATCACGGTAGACAAAAATTATATTCACACATGGAGTTAACCAAGTAAATGACTACATGTAAAAATTCATGCATATATACATATTCAACATTTGGACCCAAAAAAATTTGTGGAAATTCGACAAATTAAAAATAACTTCTCTCCTAGAACGGCTTCCCCAAATTGACTCTTAACAACCAAAGTCTTCAGTTATCGTCGTGATCTAAAATTTCTACGCGTCATTGAATGGAAAGTAAAAGTGCTCTGTGGAAGAAGAAGCCTCGAGTGAAACTTCTGTGAGCAATCCTGGAATTTAGGGTTAATCGGGGAGAGTTACGTATTGTCCCCAAAGTATTTGGGATTGTTGCAAATTACCCCCCGACGTTTCGATTTTGCAGTTTGTCCCCTGAAATTTAGAAATCGGTTGCAATGTCCCTTGGCGTGACTTGGACCGAAGTGTTCTTGGGGCTCGGACCACGTGATGGCACATGGCTGATACTGAGGGAAAATTCGTCATATGCATATATACATTAAAAAGTAGTGGAAGAATAATTCAACAATATACTACTTGTGAGAGCACGCTTCGAAAGTTCCAAAGAGAATTTGATCGAAATCATCTCCAATTACATCTATCAATATATAGTTTTGAAACATACTTTTGAGTATTCCCTATATTTTTTCCCTTCACGTACGTAGATTGGTATATGACCAATTTTCCTTTCATACCTGCAGTCACCTGATCAAGCATGCGATAAAATTTGCGTTGGAGTCAACGTTAGGGGGCACATTACTACTGATTTAAAAAAAAATTGGGGGGCAAATTGTAAAAATGGAAACGTCAAGGGGGCAATTTGCCACAATCCCAAAAAACTTTGGTGGCAAAATGAAACTCTCCGGTTGATCGTCACCGTCACCGTCACCATTCCCCTGTCCCGTCCCTATCAGTGACTTCAGAATGTGAAATTAACGGGTTGAGTGGACGACCTACGGGAAAGGTATGATAGGACAAAGCAAGGATCGTCAAGAGAAAATCAACGGAAAATTCGTGCTCAATCAAAAGTAATCTTAATTAAACTTACGGCTATATATCTACACACACATATAATCTGGGGGCAAATTGTAAAAACCGAAACGTCAGGGGGGCAACTCGCCACAATCCCAAAAAACTTCGGTGGCAAAATGAAACTCTCCCGGTTGATCATCACCGTCACTGTCCACCATTCCCCTGTCCCTATCAGTGACTTGAGGATGTGAAAACAACGGGTTGAGTGGACAAACCTACGGGAAGGTATGACAGGACAAAGCAAGGGTCGTCAAGAGAAAATCAACGGAAAATTCGTGCTCAATCAAAAGTAATATTAATTAAACTTACGGCTATATATCTACACACACATATAATCTGGGGGCAAATTGTAAAAACCGAAACGTCAGGGGGGCAACTCGCCACAATCCCAAAAAACTTCGGTGGCAAAATGAAACTCTCCCGGTTGATCATCACCGTCACTGTCCACCATTCCCCTGTCCCTATCAGTGACTTGAGAATGTGAAAACAACGGGTTGAGTGGACAAACCTACGGGAAGGTATGACAGGACAAAGCAAGGGTCGTCAAGAGAAAATCAACGGAAAATTCGTGCTCAATCAAAAGTAATATTAATTAAACTTACGGCTATATATCTACACACACATATAATATAAACAGTCACGGATTTGACGCCTAGGTTTGTTTTATTTACGCAATTTGATCCTCTAGCTTTCTTTTCTCGTGCAATTAAATATGTTTACATGGAATAGTGATGTGACGGCTGCCTACTTGTTATTCTTTTCTAAGTGGCCAAGTTAGTCGATTGCGAAATTTCGCTTATTTATTTTGTGTAGTTATTTTTTGTGCTTCTAGTGGATGGAGAAAATTCTTGCAGAAATGGTTGCATGAATTATATCTCTAATTGACGTCAATCCAAATCGCCAATCTCGGAAGGATATAGAGCGACGCTCGTTTCTCTTTCTTGGTTGAAGCTACCTAAAGGAATTGTTACATATTTGAAATTTTCTGGCCGAAGGGTGTGGAGAGGGAGGACGGGCGTGGTTTAATCTTGTACTAACGATACATCACGTAGTATTTCGTGCAACCGGTGAGACGTGGTGGACAGAGTCGATAACATTAGGGTTAATACGGTAGAAATGTACATTTTGCCGTGCATCGTGGGGGCTGCTTCTACAATTATATCGCTCTTGAAATTTACAAAGGCAAGCCTTTTGCAGCAACTGTAATGAGTCTTGTGGTACAAGGATAGATCAAAGGACGAAAGAAAAAGCTAGTGAGATGTCCCAGGTATCTGTCTTTAGGTTATGGTCCGATCACTATTCAGATTATATCACATAATCATCACAGGTCTGTCTTTCTGCATGCATGCATCGTTATTGAGTTGGCAGTAAATTTTATCTGGCACAAATAAACCCTAAAGAAATCTCTCTCTCTGAGCGCGCGCACGCAGCCTTCAATTGATGCTGATGCCCGGCGTTGATGACCACAAATCGGCCTTCTCTATGATCGCTAGACGCCCACGACCTCATATCAATCTTGATTCGAGGTCGCGGTGGCTTGGATGCAGCATGAGATGGAGATGCTCGAATCTGTGGTTGATGATTTTATTCAGCAACTAGACCCGCGAACGATGATGGCAAAGGTTGCAACAGAGCCGAGCGTTGGAGACGGCATGGACGCGACAGCCAGGGCGGTGGAATGCGGTGATGGTTGAAGAGCATAGGTTCAGCACAAGTGAGGGGGAGAGGGGTGGCTAGCTTTTTCTTCTAAAAAGTTGAAAATGCCGGGGGTAATCAGCACTAACTACCCTCTCTAAATGATACTACAAGAGTCTCACACCCGTAATAGAATGTTCGGTATGAGTCATAATTACTCCAAACCACTCACAATGCAAAAGTCTAAGGTTGGCGAGTCCGTCATTGCACCACAACCAAGATGCTAACAGTAAAAAAGTCTTTTCACACGAGGTTTGTCGCAACTAGGTAATGCAACTCCAATCGTTAGGCTATTCACTCATAACGTGATTTGAACTTGTGACCTCATAGAAGACAAGTAGGTCTTTTATCACTACACCAATAGCAAATAGACTGACAGAATTTTCTCCAATCGAGGACATTCCCAATATCTAATTGTTTAAAAGATTGAGAGTATCTAGATTGCTTAGCTCTTGGTTGAAGTTGAATTCTCTTAGTCATGAAAATGAAATCCGCCCACATGCCATGGGATTCGTTTCACACTTGGCAAGAGCATACAATGGGCAACTACCACCAACTAAAGCTCTCAGAATTGACTGATAAACCCGTGATTTGATCAATACAGCCAATGCATGGGCCAGTGAAATTTCTTAGCTCCGTCTTGGAAAGGGTCGTGGCCTTCCATTTCTTATAGGGTCAGTCAGCATAGACTTCTTGGGAAATGGACAGATCAATGAGCTTCCAACCATATGTCGTAGCCCGCAAATTTCGAAAAAGGCATAACAAGACAAGAGAGGGATGGTCGCAAATACATTGTTAATCGATTAGTCGTCTCCCGTGGTAAATACTTCAAAACACAAACCCCCACATGACTTTTGGAGGAGAAAATTTACATTAGTGAAATAAAACAAGACTTGCTTAGCCGTCTCGTTGCTGACTTTGAGATATTGTTTTTATGTAGCAGATAAAGAAGCAAGTTAAAATACGAAAATTTCCTGACCCAACTTTCCAAAGTTAACTGTACATTTACAAACACATATCATACTAGACCGCTTACAAACATCACACTAACAACTACTCTTCCACGGGAGTACCGAGACTAAATGATATATCTTACTCCTGTTATTCGTGGTTGTTGTAAGAAAAGTAGCACTGAAAAGCAGAATATGTTCGGTTAAGGGATGCCCGCACCCACTTTCCTAAGGCGATAATGCCCCCGGGATACAACCTAACTTCTCGAACCCTCTCGACACAGATACACGAAAATTGGAATGATATTCTGAATGAAAGGATATGTTTATGTAACAAGAACGATGAAGACATGCGTAACATAAACAAACGCAACCCTCGAATTGGATAGAACAGTTAATTTCTAACAGGCATGTTTGTCAAAAAAAAAACCAGTTATAAAGAAATTTCGGAATTGTTCATCGATATCTTAATAAGAATGGTGTTTTAATATTGCTCCAAGCAACCGTACTTGCAATATAGATTCCTTGTCTCAAGACTTGGCACGAAGCTCCCTCGAATAACTGCAGCGGAAGTTGGGATGGGCACGGGTGCGACGGGGCAGAGGAACGTGTTGCTCAGCCTTGCTTCATGGGAGGGGAAACTGTTTTGCCGACAGGTACTTTCCATGAAGACTTTTAAGTCAATTTGTCCTTCTTGATCTAGCAAATTCTGGCTCCACAAGTCAACTTGACTGAGTCATAAGTAAGACCAAGGTGATTAATCAATGTTGATAGTATTGTGGCGTGACACTTGGCTAGAAAAGGACAGGTGCGCGTGTTTGTACTAATATTTTTTACCTAGTAAACGATATCGCTAACAAAAAAAAAATTCTTGAAAAGAAATGGGTGAATCAAACATTCTCGCGCGGATTGATATCTTGAGAATCATATTATAATATTCTTCTCAAGGAAAGATGGAAACTAAAATACATTGAGAGTCTTGAAGAAATCAACCAGAAGTCGGTTGTACGTATCTATGAATTCCACAGGAGGTTGGATAGTCAATGACTCAGTTTTGTTGTCAACAACTTATGCATGGAAATCAGCTTTGGAAAAAAAACATAAAAAACTCCAAATTATACCAACGGTAATATATTTACCCTATTTTTCTTGTGACATAAAAAATTTTTAACTTTTTTTGTAATTTTCCCGCTCTAGAATGTTACAATGAGCTTTTTGCTGTTTAAAATTTAGATCGTACAATAGTCATGGATCTATTGATAGAGATTATCTCCGCTTGTGCATTTTGTGATTTCTTTAGCAGTGGATGGTGAGAGACTCTTACTATCTCCGTTTGTGCTTTTTCAAGTTCATTTACATTGATATGTGGTCTATGAAAATATTCGGTTTTATTATTATCATTCACCAAATAATGGATAAGATATAACAAAATTCCTAGATTTCGTATCTTATCATATTCAGTCCTATCCTGACAAAAAATCCAGACGATCAAACGATGGTTGAGCCTCGATCAAGTTGAGGAAGAAGCCCCGCGTTGAGTAGATGTCTTTGCAAACTCCGTGCTTGAAAATGGGTGGCTCTTCTTCTTCACACCCACATTTTGAAACATATGTTCCATTAGCAAGTAACTCATGCATATGGTTTTGAGAAAAATTGTCCAAAAAGTTATATACCCGTTACACTTTTCCAATTCCAATCTAAATTTTTTAATTATGTCAATTGAGTCCTAAATCTTTTAATGTTTTGCCAATTGAGTCCATTCGGCCAACTTTGGTCAGAAATCGTTGACGTAGATATCGGCCGTGCGGCGCTGACATGAATAATTTTAATAATATTTTAAATTTTATAATTTTTTTTCTTTTTACTTTGCTTTTCTTTTTTGGTTTTTAGAGTTATGGTCGGCGAGGGCCACCAAGACCTTGCCTAGCCACAGCGAGGACTGTGAGCCTCACCTAGTGGCTAGCGAGGGCGTCGCAACCATCGCCAACCTTGACTCCAAAAACCCAAAAAAAAAAAAGAAAAGGAAAGGAAAGAAATAAAAAAATTCAAAATATTATTGAAAAATCATTAAAGAATGTTCATGTTAGCGCCGATCGTGCCACATAGGATAGTCGGCATCCACACATTAGCAATTTCTGGGCAAAATTGGCCGGATGGAATTACTTGGTAAAATGTGAAAAAGTTTATTACTCAATTGACACAAATAAAATGTTTAGGACTAAATTGGTAAAAGTGGAATGAGTTTATGACTTTTTTTGTACTTTCCCCTATGAAAAATAAAAGCTATAGATAGAAGAACAACATGGTTCATTTTATCAAACATTTATGCAAATAGGGAAATGTCAGTATAATCTTTAGATTGAAATGTATAATTGGGATTCCAAAGTTAGGGAATTTAAGCAGAAAGATGTCTTCATCGATATCTTAATCTCTCTTCCAAAAGAAACCATCAATTCATAAGTTCTTGAAAACCACAGTATGACATATCCAAATAGCTAACATCAAAAGCACCAAATATGACTAGGTTTATTCGTCGCTTCGACAACCATGAATCTGTTGAGAAGCCTGCGGCAGAACCAAAATCACTTAGAGAAAATAACAAACGTCTTGTATCGAGTTTCTATAGGGCCCTGCCCAAGGATCACTGTGACTGATCGAGCTCATTAAGTGTTGGTGGGAACGAAAGCATTGCGGTAGATTGCACCTTCAGATTTGGCAAGGGCAACCCTCAACTGTGGCTAGTCGCCAGCCATCACAGAGACTGGCCATAGGCTAAAAGGAAAGAAAAGAAAATGATATAAAAGAAGAAAGAAAAGAAAATGATTATAGAAAATTTTAAAAAATTTGTAGAATCGTCCACGTCAGCATTGGCCATGCCACGTAGATGGCTAGCACTAACCGGACCGCCACGACATTGATTTTTTGCCAAAATTGGCCGGAAGCATTATATTTTTCAGATTAATTTCAAGTTTCAGCAAAACACTCGAAAAATATCATGTCATTTTCCTGAAAAATACTTTTCAAAAATGCTACAGCTTTTCGCGAAACAAATGGAGCTTTAGTAATAGCTTATTAGTCTCCACATCAAAACACACTTCACATTATATTTGGTACCTCGTCATTAATATGCATATAAAAAAATATTGGTCATGATTTCAGAACTCTTTATCTTGGAGACTCCAGCAAAGTCAAAATCAGAGAGGACTAGTCATGGTCATAGCACGGGAAAAGTGCCAAAAAAGTACTAAATATTTTGTATTTATGTCAATTGAGTCCTAAATATTTTTTTAGTATCAATTCAGTTCTAAACCTTTTGCATTGTTGCTAATTTAGTCCTAAACTTTTTTTTGTGCCAATTCAGTCCTAAACCTTTTGCATTGATGTAAATTTAGTCCTAAACCTTTTGTCTTTATGCCAATTCAGTTCTTCCAATCAATTTTGGCCAATTTTGCTGACTTGGACGTCGGCCGGTCACCGGCGCTAACGTGGACAACTTTAATAATATTTTAATATTTTTTTTCTTTTTGTCTTTTCTTTTTTTTTTCCCCGTCCCCTCCCTACTTCCTCCAGCTGGTCGCCAAACCGGTGACCGCCCAAAGGCCGATGCCGGCGAGGCTCGCCTTCATCGTTGTTGGCGAGGGCGAGCCTCGCTAGTGATTGGGCGAGGCTACCCTCGTTGGCATCGGGCCTCTGGCCGGTCACCGGTTCGGCAACCGGCTAGAGGAAGGAGGGAGGGGAGGAGGAAAAAAATAGAAAAAAAATTAAAATTTTATTAAAGTTGTCCACGTCAGTGCCTGTGACCGGCTAGCGTCCACGTTAGCAAAATCCGGCCAAAATTGATCGGAATGACTGAATTGACACAAAAACAAACGGTTTAGATCTAAATTAGTATCAATATAAAAAGTTTAGGACTGAATTAGCACCATAAAAAGGTTTAGGACTGAATTAGCATCAAGGCAAAATGTTTAGGACTGAATTGACACCAAAAAAAGGTTTAGGACTAAATGGCATCAATACAAAATGTTTAGGATTTTTTTGGCACTTTTCCCATCATAACACAAGCACACAGTTCAATTTCGATCAAAACCGGCAATTAGATTTTTTTCATTTTCCAAAATTGATCGCGTAAAAAAAACTCATCACATCGATGTTGTACTTTTATATCAGTCATCATTTCATCGTCGATCCTACATGGGCCAGCACCAGGGTCCAGGTCATGGATCCCCGAGGTAGACTATTTCACGTTGCGGGCACGGACATATGACGGGTGGCACCACCTTCGTGTCATCAGTATTCTCTTCCTTCTCTTCTTTAATCTTGTCCTCGCTCACTGAGACTATCTCCGCGAACCCGACTTTCTTCCTAAGCTTAGTGGTGAGGTCCAGCACGTCGACATTTCCGATCACCTCGATCTGGTCTCGGTCACCCATCAGTTTCACGGATTGAACTCCTGGGGTGAAAACCAACACGGATCGATTTTGAAATCAAAAGAGGTTCTTTTTTTCATCTCGCAACACCTAAAATAATTTATAGAAGATGCGCTTAAATGGTCATCGAGATGTAGAAGAAGCATCTAACAATCACCTGGAAAGCCAGCCGTAAGTTTCAAAGCTTTAGAGTAACGGTCCGGGAGGGCGAAAAAATAAAATCTCGAGGTGTGGACGTTCATGCACACCTTCATGACGAACCTCTGCTGACAAAACATTCAAAATAAAGAAAAACAAAAAGGTGAATTAGCATGGGAAGTAAGGTGAATTAATTCAAGATCTCTCTCATCATATAACCTTCATGGTTCCTTGCTTCGTTAGGAATTTGGGCAACTTCAAATATTTCAATTTGCTCGAAGAATTTTGAGAAGAAACTGGAGATGGGTGAAGAAGACGAACTAAGGAACCACTCTCTATTTATAGCCTCTCTCTGGACAAAAGAAACTCCGCAACTTAAAACAAAGGCTGGGTAGATAGTAGCCAGAAATCAACCCTCGAATGTATAGTCATAAGGGTTGGGCGGACGACCAACGAGAATGAACAACAGGACAAGGCAAGAACAGCTAAGAGAAAATCAAGGGAAAGTTCATGCTTTATCCAAAGTTATGGCTGCTTTAAACCCGGTTCAATCATCGCTTTGTAGACCAGTCCCAACTTATCTAAAAACATAAGCTTTTACTATGAAAATTTTCTTGACGCACGGCAAGACAGAACCATTGGGGGGGAAAACCTAGAGAGTAAGTAGAGAAGAGGGATTCTGGAGAATTGGTAATCCCTTGATTCTCAACAAATATTACAGGCCAGAAGTGCAGGGAGAACGTATCAGCAACATTTACATCCATATTAACGCCTGTCTTCTTTGTTCATCTCAGAAACTAAGATGAATAAGTCTAACAACATCCAAGCTATGCTAATGAATCGCCACTCTGAGACGGATTTAATAATTCGGAACAATCGCAATAGATGAAGGACATGTTAATCCCAAGGACAGCTCTCGAGAACCTCACCTGCCTCGAACCAATTCGGTTCGCTATTCCTGCCGAACCGTTCCTTCCCCCGGGATTCTCGTCCTGCATCTCCTCCACAGCTACCCCATCTCTGGCGCACGAAATCGAGATGGAACGTGAATTTTCCAAAAGAGAATCGACCATCTTAAGCATGTTCGGGACGATGATTAGGTATCTAGCAACCGGACTTTGCAAATGGTGACTGAGAAGGACCGTACCTGGACCCATCCCCGAGTTGCAATACGTCGAATCTGCTGATGATGCCGACGCAACCAATACAAGCTCGAGGAGAAGCCTCCGGTGAAGCTGGGAAGTCCGGCGGCGAGCCGGGGTGAGTGTTGAGGATATTATTATCGACGGTGAAGGTGAAGTACTTGATCGTCATCGGAAGTGGAGAGGGAGGGGACTGGATGAATCGAACGAGAAGGAGATCGTTCCTGCTTTAAAGAAAGGCTGGCCAGACAGTAGTCAGAAATCAACAATCCTCGAATGTGAAGTCGTAAAGGGTGGGCGGCCCTACCAACGGGAAGAAATCCGAATAATAAGACAAGGCAAGAACCGCCAGGAGAAAATCAAGGGAAGTTTCGTGCTTAATACAAGGTAATGACTGGTTTAAAGTCGGTGCAATCATCGCTTTGTCAGCTCAATTGTTTTTTTAGTGAGCAAGAGAAACGAAAATTCACATTTTGTTACAGAATTTACCCTCAAACTTGTTCTATTCATGCAATTTGATTCTCAAGCTTTCTATTTGCGCAATTAAATTGTGTTAAATGAAACAATGATGTCGGGATTGCTGACTTGTCACCGAGATATAATAAAGAAATAAGTACATTGGAAGTCTTAAAACTTATCACAGAAGTACAATTGAGTCGTAAAATTTTTAAAAAAGGTGCAAGTAAGTTTTAAAATTTGTCATCAAAGTACAATTAAGTTATAAAACTTTCAAAAAGTGCAATAAAGTCCTAAAACTTGTCAAATTGGGCCAATTGTGTCTTCCGTGGATTGCACTTTTTGAAAATTTTAGATCTTGATTTCACTTTTATAATAAATTTTAGTACTTGATTGTATTTTTCGTAAGTTTTAGAACTCAATTGTATTTTGTTGACATATCTTAAGATTTTTGGTGCACTTATCCCTATAAAAAAAGAAAAGAGATACAAAAAAAGAAAAAAGAAAAGATCTATCAATCACCTCCAAAGCCACCTGCAACTTTCATTTGGATAGAGAGCTTTGAAGGCCGAAACAAAAAATCTCGAGGTATCGCCATTCATGCACACTTTAATCACGTCCTTTTGCTTGCAAAAAAGAGAAAAAAAAATCAAGAATGTGAATTAGCATGCTGACATAAGGTGAATTAATTCATGAGTTTCTCATCAATTTACTACCTTCATGGTGCTTGCTTCGTTATTTGGACAACTTGAAATCCTTCGATTTGCTCGAGGAATTCTGAAAAAATGTTGGAGGAGGGTTGAAGACGAACTGAGGTACCATTCTCTATTTATAGCATCTCCTTGGAAGAAGAGTCACTAACTTGAACAAGGGCTGGGCATATAGTGGTCAGAAGTTAAACTTGTCGAATATTAAGTCTTCGATTTTTTGCTCTACTCTTTCTATTTAATTTAAATACATTATGTCCCCTCTCTGCCCCCACCATCTCTATGCCTTATTTAATTGGCGACATATGTTTTATAGATTATTATTGTTAAGTGGAGGGCTTGGTAGAAAAATCTCATTCATACAATGGAATTAATCAAACAAATGACTACGCATATATAGCTTCTCATAGTGTAAGCTCAAACAAACATCCGTGTACAGAAATTTAATATCGAACCCAAAAATCTCTTATGAGATTCAACCGATTAAGAGAAATGATTAGTCCAATCCATCATTTCTTGTCAGTATTTGAAGTTCAATAGAAAGGCCAGCCTTCCATATGAAGAAGAAGAACTTGTCAAATTAGTCCTAAACTTATTATAAGAGAAAATTACCAAAAAATCTCAAAACATATTGCATTTATGCTAATTCAGTATTAAACCTTTTACTTTGATCAATTTAGTCATAAATTTTTTGAAAATTTGCCAATGTAATCCGTCCGGCCTCTTTTAGCCAAAAATTGCTAACGTGAAGATCAGTCGTCTTACATAGCACGATCAGAGTTGATATGGATAATTTTTTGAAAATTTTTAATTATTTTTTTGGATTTTTTTATATTTATATTTTCTTTTTTCATTCTTTCTCCGCTAGTTGCCGGGCTTTGGCGTTGGCGGGTGATCGGCCAAAGCCAATGACCGGGGGAGGGGGTTTGCCCACACCGGCCGCACCAACTTCGAGTGAGGCTCGACCTCGTTGGGATCTGATGAGGGGCTACCTAGCTAGCTCACTTCGCAAGATCCAGCGAGGTCAAGCCTTGAAGCTAGCGAGGTCGCCCCTTACCACCTTGCCTATGAGCGCTGAGGGCAACCCTCATTGGTTGTCACCTTTATTCGGTTGTCAACCATCACTGAGGCTTGGCGACCAGCATAGAAAGAAGGGAAAAAATAAAGAAAGAAATGAAAAGAAAAGTAAAATATAATAAAAAAAATTATAAAAATTATTCACGTCAGCACCGACTGTGCCATATAGGACTGACGGCATCAACGTTAGTGATTTTCAACCAAAATTGGACAGATGGATTACATTGGTAAAATGTCAAAATGTTTACGACTCAATTGATCAAATTGAGAGGTTTATGGTTAAATTAGCACAAATACAATAGGTTTACGACTCTAATTATCATTGTTGTCATCACCATCGTTAACCACCCCCCTCCCCCTCTCTCGCGGGACCCGAGAATGAGAAGTCAATGGAGTGAGCGGACAGACCTACTAAATGAATAATAGGACGAGGGAAGGACCGTCTAGAGAAAATCGAGGGAAAATTCATGCTCTATCAAAAATAATCTAATTAAAACCTGGTTCAATCACTGGTTTGTCAACTTATTCGTTCGATAGTGAGCCAAAGAAAAAGGAGGGTTCACATATCACCGGTGCAAATTCGAGGATGGACCGTGGATGTTGTCTTTTGGCCAAACATTTCTCGCGTGGTCAATATTGGATGCGCCAACGAAACTGAAGTGATGTTTCCCATTTTAGATACATATATACATCTACATGTATGGTCACGTGTTATTAATTACCTACTGATGTGCGGGGGAAGCGTGCCATGTCGTGGGGTACTACGGACCCTTTGCTTATGCGTTTCGCATTTTGTGCCGTGTCCATTGATCAAACAACGCCAGTCTGACCAGCCCTCGGCATCAATTGATCGTTCACTAATAAGAACATCCCATGAATATCTTGCATCAGTTGCGAAATTTCATGTATTTCTTTCTTTACTTTTCTGTTTCCAGTAGATGGAGAAAAGTCTTGCAAAAATGTTTGTGTGAATAATATCTCTCATTGACGTCGATGCTGCAACTATAACGAGTCTCGTGGCATAATGATATATTAAAGGACGAAACAAAAAAGCTATTAAGATGTTATGATTAATGCGGAAATTATAACGAAATTAAAACTAAGAAAAATAAAAGAATACACGCATTTACTTGGAATATCCTTTCTGGAAAAATCACGGAGAGAGAAGAAGCAAATCCATTGAGGAAATTCAAGAATTACAAAAAGTGGCTCAAAAAACTTTAAGATTCTTTTTGTCTCTCCTTAAAACCTAATAATTAGAAAAAAAAACAATATTTATACTGCTTCACACATGTAGGGCTCTGATTGGTGGGTTACTTGAGGTGGCGGTGGCTCGAGAGCAACACGAATGAAGAACAGGAGATAGAGAGATGGCAGAGGATGCAGTAGAGCCAAGAGAGAGCTAGTCAAAAGGACTTAGAGGGGTAATTAGCGCTAGCGCATAGCCCTCATATTATCATTACTATAAAGGTCATACACCTGCAATAGAATGTTCAGTTTGAGCCATAATTACTTTATATCACCTGAGATCCAATGACTTGAGGTTGTTGTCTCCGTCATCGCATCCTTGTCGCGACCTCCCTGAACCGGCCCCGCCGCCTGAGGGGTTTGGCTAATGGATTACTAAGCTAAACCTAGCTCGAGCTCTCCCAAACTCATACCAATTCGCGACCTAAGTTTAAGTTATTAACATGCAAATCAATTTCATTTAGGAGTCGCCACTAATCAGTTTTTGGTGGGTCGATTAGACACCCAAGCAAAGCACGGGAGAAATGCTTTACTTCTACGAACCAGAGATTTAATGGGTACGGGGACTCGATTACACTAACTGATTAATTAGTGCCCTTTCGGTACCTGGACTTGCTCAATTACCGCCTAACGTGCGAAATCAATCCTATGCGAGTTAGAGTAAACACGCGATTCAAAGTGTGTGAATCGAGTAACGTGCAAGCGAATATGATACTAATCACACCATAGGGCTAGAAAAACCAATTCCAAATTCCAAATAAATTTTCTGATTTTTCGAAATTTTTTTTTTATTTTATTTTTTAAAAGAAAATTTTTTTAATTAAAATAATATAATAATATAAAACAGACCAGATCGGATCTCCACATCCGACCCGGATCGGATCCGACTCGAGCACGCCAGCCCGAGACCACCGAGAGGGCCCAACTTAACTAAAAGCTCAAAACCCAAATAAAACAATTAAAAAGAAAACACCCAGCCCAACCCGCTAAAATTCAAACCTAACTAACAACTCAGCCCAATTCTCTAACTCAGCCCATCCATGAAAAAAAAACCCAAAACCTAAAAGGCTTATTTTGATCCTGAACTAAAAAAGTCAAAAACCAAATAAAACTTAAAAACCCTAAATCTAGCTCAAACGCCGAAACCCTATCCGGTCATGACCCGAGCGCTTGACCTAGTTCGCGACGACCGACCCTGCTCAGCTGAAACCATAGCGCGCGACCCGACTCGCTCGACCAACATGCCTGAATCTATTTTCTTTTTAATTTCTTTTTCAACTTTCTTTTTTTCTTAAGCTCTCCCACTCTTTTCCTTTTTCCTTTTGTTTCTTTTTCTTTTCCCCCTCTGGACGCCTCTTCTTTTGACTTTTCTTCCCTATTTTTTTTCTCTTCTACCCAAGACGTACCCTCCCCGACGATTCTTCACCAAGCTCTTGCATCTTCATGCCTTCACTAACAATAACACCCTTTCACATTCCAGAGTTTAGGTCATCGTCGTCACCGCTCTGTCCAACATCAACCCAGTACACGCTGGCCAACCTCACGACGAACCACATCGAAACAAGCGAAAAGCAATACAATAGAGAATGGGAGACACACCATCAAACTTGTGGATCGACGCTTATCTGTAAACACGGTGAATCAAGAACGAGCACAACAAAACTTCATTCAGGCATTCCGGCAAACGGGTTGAATGCATTGCAAAAACAGGAGGCACCGGCGCTGTTGAGACCCGAACGTGGTCGAGGTTCTCGACACAAGACGCACAGAGAATAGGGAGCAAGCAAAAGGACGTGACTGGTCAGAACTAGCATGAGCCAAGCGGCCACGAGCATCAGGCCAGTGAGCCCCAAACCCGGGCGCAGAAAGAACAGGGGCGGCGGCTCCTAACGATACTCCTTACCCGACTCGGCGGCGGCCGCGAATGGGGGCGGATGCAGTAGATTAGCCTACATCCGGTAGCCTCGCACGCCTACGAGCCGGGATCCTCAGGAAACTGAGCCTGAATCAAACAAAAACGCAAATCGACGAAAACTCGGCACCTAAACTTACCAAAGACCGGTACGGGGAAGGAAGGACGTGCGTGGGTTCTCGGCCACGACACCAACACGACGAGTGCCGAAGGGTGCGGCCGAACCCTCCCTCTCCCCGATTTCTCTCTGTTGTTCGTTTTTTTGTTTTTGGGTGACTCTCACCTCTCTGTTGTTCTCTTTTGTGTTCCCCTCTTTTCTTTCTCTTCTGTTCGATCCCCCCTTTTAACGTCTAGAGAAGGAGAAGGCTCTGCTCCTCCTCACCTTCTCCGGCGATGCTCTCCTACTATTTCGAGCTCGAAGACACCCTCGATCAGAGCGTCCTCTCCCGTTTCATCATGCGCCTGCGGCCGATCCTCCCCTCGGGACCGAATCTCGTCCATTTTTAGCTAAAACGGCTACAAATCTGCTCAACGCAGATCGGAAGCACTGCGCCGTCCTCGATGCGCTCCCGTTCTTCCGCTTTGTCGCTTTCGGTTGACCGCTCCTTCTTATCGTTTCTGCTTCTGTCGCTGCCGTGCTTCGTGCTGCTTTTTCTTCCCCTTTCCAGAAGCGTTGAAGGTGCTCGGGGGGAAGAAAGGACTGAAGGCGCGCTGGTCTTGGGGGAAAGAGAAAGTGGGTCAGCGTTGAATAACGCTGGCCTCATCTTTTCTCCCCCCTTTTTTTTAATAATTTTCAATTTAATTTAAAAAAAAATAAAATAAAATAAACAAGAAAAAAGAATACTCTAATAGGCCCTATTAACATAAACACACCTAATACCTATATGCCATGGAATTTGATAAGAATATTTTTGGCTTAGGGGTTAAGAATTAAACCCTAACTTTTTTTGCGATAAAACCCTAAATGATTTTGACAAAATTTTGGTGTCAACAGCTGCCCCTCTTTGAAGGGGAGCTCGAAGAGGTTCCTTTCAAAGATAAGAGACGCCTAAATTTTGTTGACGGAGGGCATGGGATGAGGCAATGCAAGAAAGAGAAGGGAGAAAATAAAATAAAATCTAAATAAGCGAAAAGCATAGTTTTTTTTTTAAACGTGGTTTAAGGTTGGACCACAAACCTTTTGGAACGAGTGGTTTAAGGTTGGACCACAAACCTTTGAAAAGCGTGGTTTAAGGTTGGACCACAAACCTTTTGAAAGAGTGCGTGATTTAAGGTTGGACCACAAACCTTTTGAAAGAGTGCGTGGTTTAAGGTTGGACCACAAACCTTTTGAAAGAGTGGTTTAAGGTTGGACCACAAACCTTTGAAAAGCGTGGTTTAAGGTTGGACCACAAACCTTTTGAAAGAGTGGTTTAAGGTTGAACCACAAACCTTTTGAAAGAGTGGTTTAAGGTTGGACCACAAACCTTTGATGCGTACCTGGGATTATATACCTGTAGGTTGGATCGGATTGCTCATAGGCTCTTTGCCGGGTGAGGCTTGAAAAGATTCAGACACTTAGGGGTCCTTATCAGAGGGTTTGATAGATCGCCTATTGTGTCCTTGCCAACAGGGTCTTGGGAATTCATGAATGCTTGGATGTATCTTGGCATTTTCGAGATCAGCTTGAAGGTTGGTGTTTGAGAAAACGTCACCTGTCTTACAGGATTAGTAATAACAGGTATATGTATTCATCTCGGAAATAAACAGCCGACACTCTCTAAAGCACATGTTTCAAGATCAGTTCCATTGGAGTTCATGTGTAACAATTTTAACATGCCCGCATCACCAACTTTCCACCGGGGATAATTATCATTTAAGACAATTTCCATTCATAACGTGAATCATATTGAAAATGCTAAATGAGAGATTTTCAGTTAGAAAGGACTTTCGTTCACTCTCATCTAGAAGGGTTATTTTGTGAGAATCACTTTGTCTTACCATCATCACATCGACAAAGGTTTGAGTATTCTCGCAGACAATACAACCTTACCAATCCGAGAGGCCTTCATCAGGACCGTAACGTAGGCTTGGTTGATGGTTTAACAAATGAGACTATCCGAGTCGAAGCTATGAAATGAATACTTCGCGATCATCTTCAGGTTTACGAGTTGAGAACTCTGCGAAATAGGATAGAAAATAATCTTGTTCGCACTTCTTCGAGCGATGCTTATAAACATATGAGCTCCTACGTTGACTCAAGTGCCATAATCAGAAAAGACTTTACGAAGGACGTAACGTAGATTGGGTTCATGGGTTGAAAAACGAACGGATCACAAGCTCAATGATGTGTATTGGGGTGAGAGCTGGTGATCATCTTGACGTTGTCACCGGTCTTCTTCTTCGCCATTGGGGATTATCCCCAGAAATGCACTATCGATCTTAACCATATGGCACTCGTCTCCTTGAGACTTGAAGGACGACTATTGCTTGACTGGGGCTGATCTTGCGATTTCAACACATGTCATCTCAACATTTTGCTCCTTATTTAATACATGGGCGCCGACCTCACTCTGGCGGGCACACTGCCTTTAATGCCCCCTAGCTCATCCCTTTTTTTTTTTTTTTTTTTTTTGCGCTTATGGATTAGCTTGGACAAATTTAAACAGTACGGTGCTATTGAACTCCCAGGTCCCCATCTTCGGTTGGCACTCCGGACCATGATGCTCGAACAATGATGACTTTTGCCTTGCCCCGGCGCGGGGAACGATCACCAGCTGGGTTCATGAGAAGCAAAATTGCAGGCTCAAATGGGTTGTTCAATGGATATAAGTGTGTAGGATAGAGAAAGAAACGCTTTTCGTCGTCCTAAGGCACTTGAGTTCACGTACTAGTTCATTTGTAATAAGGGCACTCACAGATTGATACAAGTGAAAACAAGAAAATTTTCTACTCATTTTCTCTCCTCGGTATGCCGACTCACCTCCGATCTGCCCCGGTGTGGGGTGGTTCTTGACGGGGGTAGTATGAAAGAAACTTCACAAGTGTTTGAGCTCGAAAGGGTTAAGCGAATGAGAACCGGTAGCGTTTGCGATGGATGAATGAAATGCCTCTCATCACTTTAGTTGTCGTACCTTTTGCGAGATAACCCTTCACCTCGTGAACATGGAATTTTTCCGCTCAACTCACTAGGAATTAGTACATGGGACAATGTGTGGAACATGGCTTGCCTTTCTTCATTTTGACACGTCTCATTTAGCATATTCAAGCATTTCCGCATCATTCATTAAATTGTCTATTTTAATGATCCTCAGTGGAATTGGTGACTTAGACAGATAAAAATCATTACCAAGTCCATTTTCAAAAGTCATGGGCACTTCTGACAGGCACGGGCAAGTTCATAACCGCACAATGATCAATCGCCAAACATGACTTTGAGCATTCATTCACGAAATTATTATCACGGAAAAGTTTCTCGTCCCTGTACTTCAGCCTCTTCGTCGTTCGTTCTTCACTTCGTTGCGGTTAGATACCTGAAACACAAACACATGTACATGTATGGAAATGTATGCATGACATGCATGACACTAAGTGATTTGGATTGCACGAGAAGCAGCTTTCTAGCCTTGATTTCAATTACGGAAAATACTTCTTGACTGCGTCAGAGTTTACAGGTTTTGGCAACTCGTGGCCATCCATTTCCACTAACACTAAAGCACCACCTGGCAGGATCTTTTTGATGACATAAGGGCCTTCATAAGTCGGAGCAAATTTGCCATGAGGGTCACGTACAATTGATATCACCTTCCTCAATACCAAGTCGTTGACTTCGAAGTGCCGGGGACGAACTTTTCGGTTGAACGACTTCGCTACTCGTTTCTGATAGCATTGACCGTGACATATGGCTTGTAATCTGCTCCCATCGATCATGTTCAACTGTTCATGCCTTTGTCATACCCATTCGGCCTCATCAAGCTTTGCCTGAGAGAGAACCCTTAAGGACGGAATTTCGACTTCCACGGGTAATACCGCTTCCATTCCATAAACTAACGAAAAAGGGGTTGCTCCAGTCGAGGTGCGGATCGATGTCCGATATGCCATCAATGCATACGGAAGTCTTTCATGCCAATCGCGATAATTCTCAGCAGTCTTTGATAAGATCTTCTTTATATTCTTGTTTGCCGCTTCAACTGCCCCGTTCATTTGAGGGCGGTATGGTGATGAATTTAGATGCCGGACCCGAAATGTATCGAGCAGTCCATCCACAATCTTGTTGTTCAGATTGGAGCCATTGTCCGTGATGATTGCTTCCGGAACTCCGTAACGGGCGATGATATCGCGGCGAATGAACTTGGCCACGTTCTTTGCGGTGACATTAGTATATGAATTGGCCTCGATCCACTTCGTAAAGTAGTCGATTGCTACTAAGATGAATCTGTGTCCGTTTGACGCCTTAGGGTTGATCGGTCCAATTATATCTATCCCCCACATAGAAAACGGCCAAGCTTGAGACATCTGGTGGAGCTCGTTCGGCGGAGCATTAATCCTGTCTCCATAAATCTGACATCGATGGCAGCATCGCACATGCTGAATACAATCGGACTCCATGGCCAACCAATAGTACCCGAGTCGCATGATCTTCTTTGCTAGGAGATGGCCATTCATGTGGGGGCCACATTCCCCTTCATGTATCTCTTTCATCAAACGATTGGCCTCTTTCGCGTCGATGCATCTCAGTAACACTGAGTCATAAGATCTTTTGTAAAGTGTATCCTTGCTAATGAAGAATTTTGAGGCCAGCTTTATCAGATATTTCCTGTCCGATGCTTCACTTCCTTGAGGGAACTCACCTTTCTGCAGGTAATTCAGAATGTCATGGTACCATGGTCCTCCATCAGGTTCTTCTTCAATTACCATACAATAGGCTGGACGCTTAAGGATTTCAATCCTTAATGGTTCGATGTCCAAGCCTTTTGTTGCTTGCAGCATTGACGATAACGTGGCTAAAGCATCAGCGAACTGATTCTGAGACCTGGGTAGGTAATCAAATGATATTTCTTGGAATTCTTTCACCAGCTCTTCCAGGAATTCGTGATACGGGACTAGTTTTGGATCCCGCGTTCGCCACTTGCCTTCGGTTTGAAGGATAATGAGGGCTGAATCGCCATAGACTTGCAATTTTTGGATCCCCATGTCAACGGCAGCTCGGAGGCCAAGGACACACGCTTCGTATTCCGCGATGTTATTCGTGCAAGGGAAAGTCAATTTGGCGGCCACGGGGTGGTGCTGACTATCCGGGGAGACGAGAACTGCCCCAGTACCGGAACCAGATAAGTTGACTGCACCATCAAAGTACATGGTCCATTTGTCATTCGACGCAAATAAGATCTGCCCATCCATGTCACCATCTTCATCGGGGTCTTCCGCCTTTTCAGGATTTTCCGCTAACATGTCCGCTATGGCCCTACCTCTTACGGACTTTTGCCCCAGGCTTTGCACATCGAATTCTGAAATTAGAATCTGCCACTTGGCCAGCTTCCCCACCAAGGCTGGTTTTTCTAAGAGATACTTGATGGGATCATTCTCAGTTACTAGCAGAACTTGGTGATGGAGGGTGTATTGGCGTAGCCTGTGCAACACCCAGACCAAGGCTATACACGTCTTCTCAACCTCCGGATAGTTCACCTCGGAGGTAGTGAATTTCTTGCTAAGATAATATATCGCGCGTTCCTTCCCATCGTTCGGCCTTTTTTGAGCCAGCATGGCTCCCAGCGATTCACCATGGATAGTTAGATACAGAGTTAGTGGAACTTTAGGCACAGGCGGGACCAGGGTCGGGGAATGAGTCAGATAATACTTTATCTTCTCAAAGGCATCCTGACATTCGGCGTCCCATTCGACTTTCGCATTCTTCTTCAAGAGTTTGAAGAATGGCCTTGCTGTTTCTGACAACTGATAAATAAATCTTGCCACATAATTTAACCGTCCCAACAAACTACGGACCTCTCTGACAGTGGTCGGAGGCTGTAAGTCGCAAATGGCCTTTACCTTTGACGGGTCAATCTCGATGCCCTTGTTACTAACCATAAACCCTAATAACTTTCCAGACTTTGCCCCAAATACACATTTCGCGGGATTGAGGCGCAACTTAAACCTTCGGAGGCGCTCGAACAACTTTTGCAAAACTTCGACATGGTCTTCGCCTCGTCTTGATTTCGCAATCATATCGTCTACATACACCTCGATCTCCTTGTGCATCATGTCGTGAAATAATGCGACCATGGCCCTTTGGTATGTCGCCCCGGCGTTTCTCAGACCGAAAGGCATCACCTTATAGCAAAAGGTCCCCCATGGGGTTATAAACGAGGTCTTGCTCCTATCCTCCTTCTTCATACGGATTTGATTATACCCTGAAAATCCATCCATGAAGGAGAACAATTCGAATCCTGCAGTACTATCAACCAAGACATCTATATGCGGGAGTGGAAAGTCATCCTTTGGACTGGCTCGGTTTAAGTCGCGATAGTCCACACAGACCCTGACTCGACCGTCTTTCTTCATCACTGGCACAATGTTTGCTATCCAATCGGAGTAATGTGACACTTCGATGAACCCCACTTTTAGCAACTTCATAACCTCTTCCTCGATTTTCTTGGACAATTCTGGCTTGGTCCTCCGGAGTTTTTGCTTCCTCGGCGGTATGTCAGGATCAGTTGGTAGAGCATGTTCTACAATTTCTGGATCCAATCCCGGCATGTCAGCATACGTCCAAGCGAACACATCCTGATATTCTTTAAGAAGGCGAACCATTCTTTCAATCCCTGCTTTCGAAAGATTTGCCCCGATCTTTATTTCCTTGACATCTTCATCACTACCCAAGTTTATGGTGATTGTTTGCTCCACTGTTAATGGCCTCGATTCCTCATGTCGCTTCCATTCACGTTCAATACCATTCGGGTCACTGTCATCGCTAGCGATATCTGAGAGATTTCCCTCGTGCAAATCCGAATCACATGCGTCCTTACCACGATTATGCATAATGTGATGCCTGAGATGTGATGAGATGAGTTAGGACGCAAAACATGGTACATGCCATCTTGAAAATCCTTTTTAAAATTTCTGGAAAAGGCTTTTAAGAGCTCATCCTCATGTCATCGGACTTCCTTGCTCTTGAAGACCATGAAAACAGGGAGCACGTGGGACCCCAGCCCTCAGCAACCATCATAGGACCAGTTTGGTATGATTCCACGCGTCCTTAATAAAACATGCACTTATTTCATTGAATTAAAAGGATAAGGCCGCATTACAACACATACTGCCCCAAACCAACGGCTCCAGATTCGGGGCTAGATAAAGTTTTCATTACAACCGAGTTTAGATTAGCAAATAGAAGCAACACTAAGCTCCCACGCAGGGAAGAGAACATAAAGCGAAGAACAATACTAACGGGAACCGCCCTACTCTGCAGGGTCGGCGACACTTCCAGAAGATTCAGCTTCTTCACACGTCAGGATAGTGCATATGACGTTCTCCTCGAATAGCTTAGCTATACTGTCGATGGCCGCCTCTTCCTCATGTAGCATCCTCGGAGGCCCAGGGAACATCTCTTTCAATAGGGGGAGTAATGGGCCTTGATAGCCTTTTTCCACTCCGATATATCCTCCATGGTCCCCCTGACCTACGCCTCGGCCTCCGTGGTTGCCCCGGCCTCCGTCGCTACCTCGACGTCCACGGCCACTTCGGCCTCCATCGTTGCCTCGACCCCTATAGCCGCCTTGGCCTCCGCGATTACCTCGGCCTCCACTATCTTGGCTTCTCTCTGATACCCTAAGCCTTCCCTCTTCGCACCTTTTCCGGCTTCGATGGGTTTCCGAATCCCCTGCCCATGCAATCCAAGGCCTTCTCCGGGGTTGTACCCGTTTGCGAGCATAATTTTTCCAGCTGCTAGAGTTGGCCTGGATAGTTCAGGGGTGCTCATGAGCGAGCCAACGGGAACGTGGACCATAGATACCAACTCCAGAGTTTGGAAACTAGATTCCTCTTTGCATTCGGGCTCCACGTACGGGATGGCCGTCTCGTGATAGACTTTGAAGTCTGTTTCTCCATGTACTGTAACAAGCTTGCCATCGACCACAAACCGCACCTTCTGATGGAGACTAGAGGGTACCGCACCCGTGGTATGAATCCATGGTCTCCCTAGTAGAAAGTTGAACGCACTTGGGATGTCTAGTACCTGAAAAAGCACCAGAAACGTCATGGGACCGATCAGGAGTTCCAACTCTATCTCTCCTATTACTTCCCTTCTAGTGCCGTCGAACGCTCGTACGGGATTTTTGGCAGTACGCATCTTCCCTAGATCGACCTTTAAGAGACGGAGAGTGGCCAACGGGCATAAATTCAAAGCGGAGCCATTATCGATCAATGTCCTTGCGACCACCATATCGTGATGCTTAACCGAAATGTACAAGGCTTTATTATGATTTCGGCCCTCTACCGGAAAGTCTTCGTCCGCAAAAGAGATTTGATCCTTTAACAGGATGGTCCCTACAAATTCTTCTAACTGAGCTTCGTCGATCGTCTCCGGGACATGAACTTCGTTAAGGACCTTTAATAAGGCATCCTTGTGTTTCTCAGAAGATTTGAAAAGGTCCAGGAGAGAGATTTGGGCTGGCATTTTTCGCAGTTGATTTACCACATTGAATTCACTCGTCTTTATCACTGCCAAAAATCGCTTTGCGTCTTCTTCGGTCACTGCTTTTTTCTCAACTCCTCCGGCGGGTGCATAGCAGCGACCTGACCGAGTGATAGCATCCACTTCATCCGTTTTGTAGTCTCACGGGACCGCCTTAGTATCGAAATCCGGAGAGGTTTCCAGGACTATGACCCCTTCTTCTTCTAAGGATGGCAACTCGATTACAACTCGCGTCATATCCTCCCTTCCCACCTGGATTGCTGAGAATTCTTCAGTTGCGAGATCAATTATCACTGGCTCGACATCCTCCACCCTCTGATCACTAGCATAATCTTCATCAGAGAAGTATATCACGACCGGTGTTGTCATGGCAACTAATCCCTGTCCCATATTAGCGCTCCCAATTACCCCCATGCTCATTGTTCTAAGAACATACGCTAGTTTTTCTTCCATCGCTACATCCTTTCCTCCTTCGTGGTGTCCAGCTAACCGAAGAATTTCGTATAGCCTTGGGATGTTCACCATGAAGGCTTGTTTGCTCGCGTTCGCTTTTCCGAACACCACATTTACGCCCTCGGCATGGTCAGGCAAAGGATTTCGCTCCACATTGGGTCGCGCTCTCTCGAACGATAGAATTCCCTTGTCCAACAAGTTTTGAATCTTGATCTTTAGTGCAAAACAGTTGTCCGTGTCATGCCCCCTTTCTCCCCGGTGGTATTCACAAGTCTTGGTCATGTCAAAACCAGGGAACCTTGGAGGATTGTCCCTAGGTACTTCTTTGGCCACCATTCTCCTCTCAATGAGCATGGGCAACAACTTTGACAGGGATTTTGGCAACGGGGAGAATTCCCTGTGAGGAAATCTCTTATTTCGATCATGTCCTTGGGGTGCATGCCCTTGTACGATTGATGGCTTTTGTGGGGGTGCTGAGAAAGACTTAGACGGCTCTTGGACGAATGCAACTTCGACAGCGGTTTCCTTGTTCCTCTTTATTGGGAATCCTTTACTATTCCCTGCAGGTATCCTCCCGTCGACAATCGCCCATTCTACCCCTTCGCCCACTTCCACCAGTTGGGAAAATGTTTGACATCCAGAAGTTAACATTCCGTGAAAATACTCAGGTGGCAGGGTTTTCAAAAAAAGTTGCCTCATCTCCCTCTCGACCAGTGGGGGCTTTACTTGTGATGCCATCGTCCTCCATCTTTGAGCGAAGGCCTTGAAAGGTTCATTCTTTCTTTTTTCTAGCCGAACCAAGTCCTCTCTCGTGGGGATGATTTCAGAGTTGAATCTGTATTGCTGAAGGAACTCTTCGGCAAGATCCTCCCATCCTGTGATCGTCTCCACATCTAGCGCGATGAACCATGTCAAGGCAGGGCCAATCAAGCTATCTTGGAAGGTCTGGATAAGCAGTGGTATGTTGTCGGAGTAACGAGCCATTTTTCTCAAGTAGTATTTGAGATGAGTCTTAGGGCAACCGGTGCCATCATATTTCATGCTAAATTCCGGCTCCCTAAAGGTTTCAGGGACTTTCACTTTAGCATACGGAGATAACTTGTCAACTCCCCGCATCTCGTACCCTTGAAGAACACAGAGTCGTTCCTCCATCTTGGCCAGGCGCCTTGCGCTTTCCTCATCGAGGCGGGAATTAGGCTCCTCCCTTGGAACAGGGTCGAGATTTACAATAATCGGCGTGACAGAAGGGGAATCCGATGCGATCCCTTTTTCAAGAGGGTCCGTAGCATGTGGATCAATCGGGGGAGTATGTCCTGACGAGGTGGGGACAGAAGCCTCGGTGGCACGTGCGGGCGGAGGATCTTTAAGTTTCTGACTTATTTCGGCCATCATGGCGGTAAGTTGGGCCAGTTGATTTTCCATGTTGGTCATGCGCGCATTGACTTCTTCGTTCTCCATTCTGACTTTTGCACGGGTTCTAATCGGGGATCTCCTTTTAGCCGTCTCGATTATCTTGGTGGAACGGATGCACTAGCTAAAGCCCGGTTGTGACGGCTACAGGAGAAGCTCCTCAATCTCGATTTCACTCTCCGCGCGTTGATTGAGCTCGAATTGACAAGTACGGACGATTCGTAATCACCTGAATCATAAATAAGCAAGCATACGTAAGCACATGATTCATATAGAAGACCGGTCCATGACAATGGTCTAGCCACTTTCATTCATTAGAATGCTCTTAATAACACTCCTAAACTCGAAAAGTTGACTAAAAATTGAAAACTCAAAGCTCCTAAACAAGATAAGATAAAACAAGAATCCTAAGACAGATGAACTAAAGACGGAGTGACTGAACCCAAAACGACAAACTCAATCTATCCTACTCCTCTTGATCCATATGCGAATGGGAAGCCAACGCTCGACGCAACTGCCTATTCTCTTTGGCAACATGCTTCAAGCTTTCTTCGGCTTTCTCTGTCTTCCTCTTGAGATAATTGATTTCTGCTTGGCGTGTTGGCTTCTTTGTCACTTCCGGGATCTTTGGGAGAAGCTCGGTCGGGATCTTATGCCGACGGATGTATCGGGCTGTGGCATAATAAGTCTTTTCTTTCCCTTCGAGCTCGTCTTCGAGCCAATTTAACTTTTGAGCATGGCAGGCGAGCCAAGCCTGTTCAGCATGGCGAAGCTCTCTCTTGTAATCTCCTTCCTTTCTGGTAAATCGAACTTGTAGCGAATCTGGCTTGAGAGGAGGTGGTAGATCCTGGATGACCCGATATTGGCGGGCCACTCGGAGTGGGTAGTAGGAAGTGATGCCGGTGATTCCCAGTAATGGGATTGGTTCATTATTGCCATAAGAGAGACGCCCCTCACGAAGTCGGAACCACTTAGCTTGCCATAGGAAAATCTTGGTTTTCGGATTTTTCAACAAATTTACCCATTCTGAGAAAGAAAGATTCGGAGTTCGATCCTGATGACTCTTAAATGCCTCAATAGGATGATTAGACTCACTAATGTCAATGATATTCATGTGAATACCAAATTCACTTATATGAGAGAAAAACCAGATTTGTAGAAGCTCGACAGGAGCACGGAAAACCTTTTCTTCATTTTCTTTAAATCGGGTGAGTGATAAAAATGTTTCAGCCAAGATAGCGTTGACAAAGCTAACTCCACCACATACTTGTTTGACCACCCATGCAACGGAAGGATCAATAGCATTCTGGCGAAAGGGGAAGACTATGAACCCAAAGAAAGCTAGAAGGAAGATCTTACTTTTTAAGAGGGTCCCAGCGTTTGCAAAACACTGACCTAAGAAAGAAAGTGGGCATGCATGGCAGTTATCTTTCAGCATTCTTCCTATTTGGTTCTTGTTCATCCTAAGAAAGTCAGATAAAAACGATTCCGGCTCTAACCCAAGGGGTGGATCAATTAACTCTAAATCCAAAGGTTTTCCTATGGCGACGCTATATTCTTCCAAAGTCGGAGTTAACTCATGCTTATGGAATATGAACGTGGACGTTCGCGGGCACCAAAAATGGGCTATTGCTTGCATGACCCCACTTTGGATGTCGATGTCGAGAAGAGGCAAAAGACGGCCAAGTTTGTTCTCCACATAGACTCGGCCCTCACGCTCCAATTGATCCCACCAATGCTTGAGCTCGGCCTTCGGAGTAGGAATGAATCGAATGTCGGATCTTCCCATTGCATATAGACCAAGACTCGACCAACCTAACTGTCATGGACCAGCCAAAGCATAAAAGTAAGTAAATTGCAAAAGTAAAGGGTATGAAACTTACTTCACCAAACAACCATATCGACCACATAGGCATGCGCATGAAACGTGCGGCTCGACTTCTAATCTAAACAGCTTAACAAATTGGAGCTGCGAGGGTGGGATGACTAGTCGCGGCCTCGCGTACTAAGCCAAGTCCTCGCGACTCCGGCTCAGTCAGGAATGATACCTCAATGCGACGCGGCCTCGCGGGCAAAGGTAAACATTCTCGACACCAAGAAAGAAACTTTCGGGATTGAGTTGGGCAACCTCTACTACGCGGCCTCGCGGTCGAAGTCGTATCCAACTCAATACCATCCTAAACATTCCTAGCACGGCCCAGGACCGACGGCGGGTTGTGAGTGTGCCATAGTGTAGTGCTAACGCAACAAAGGCATACACAACAATTCATATGCAATCACCACTTCAAAAAAATGCGAAATAAACATTCATTCCAAACCCCCAAACCTGCAAAACAAGGGTTAACAATCATTTATTCCCTTATAACTCCCAACTGCAAGAACATTCACATTAAGGACATAATTGAACAAGATAAACGGCCTAAGTCCTCAAAAAAAGTTCCCCAGCGGAGTCGCCAAGCTGTCGCGACCTCCCTGAACCGGCCCCGCCGCCTGAGGGGTTTGGCTAATGGATTACTAAGCTAAACCTAGCTCGAGCTCTCCCAAACTCATACCAATTCGCGACCTAAGTTTAAGTTATTAACATGCAAATCAATTTCATTTAGGAGTCGCCACTAATCAGTTTTTGGTGGGTCGATTAGACACCCAAGCAAAGCACGGGAGAAATGCTTTACTTCTACGAACCAGAGATTTAATGGGTACGGGGACTCGATTACACTAACTGATTAATTAGTGCCCTTTCGGTACCTGGACTTGCTCAATTACCGCCTAACGTGCGAAATCAATCCTATGCGAGTTAGAGTAAACACGCGATTCAAAGTGTGTGAATCGAGTAACGTGCAAGCGAATATGATACTAATCACACCATAGGGCTAGAAAAACCAATTCCAAATTCCAAATAAATTTTCTGATTTTTCGAAATTTTTTTTTTATTTTATTTTTTAAAAGAAAATTTTTTTAATTAAAATAATATAATAATATAAAACAGACCAGATCGGATCTCCACATCCGACCCGGATCGGATCCGACTCGAGCACGCCAGCCCGAGACCACCGAGAGGGCCCAACTTAACTAAAAGCTCAAAACCCAAATAAAACAATTAAAAAGAAAACACCCAGCCCAACCCGCTAAAATTCAAACCTAACTAACAACTCAGCCCAATTCTCTAACTCAGCCCATCCATGAAAAAAAAACCCAAAACCTAAAAGGCTTATTTTGATCCTGAACTAAAAAAGTCAAAAACCAAATAAAACTTAAAAACCCTAAATCTAGCTCAAACGCCGAAACCCTATCCGGTCATGACCCGAGCGCTTGACCTAGTTCGCGACGACCGACCCTGCTCAGCTGAAACCATAGCGCGCGACCCGACTCGCTCGACCAACATGCCTGAATCTATTTTCTTTTTAATTTCTTTTTCAACTTTCTTTTTTTCTTAAGCTCTCCCACTCTTTTCCTTTTTCCTTTTGTTTCTTTTTCTTTTCCCCCTCTGGACGCCTCTTCTTTTGACTTTTCTTCCCTATTTTTTTTCTCTTCTACCCAAGACGTACCCTCCCCGACGATTCTTCACCAAGCTCTTGCATCTTCATGCCTTCACTAACAATAACACCCTTTCACATGCCAGAGTTTAGGTCATCGTCGTCACCGCTCTGTCCAACATCAACCCAGTACACGCTGGCCAACCTCACGACGAACCACATCGAAACAAGCGAAAAGCAATACAATAGAGAATGGGAGACACACCATCAAACTTGTGGATCGACGCTTATCTGTAAACACGGTGAATCAAGAACGAGCACAACAAAACTTCATTCAGGCATTCCGGCAAACGGGTTGAATGCATTGCAAAAACAGGAGGCACCGGCGCTGTTGAGACCCGAACGTGGTCGAGGTTCTCGACACAAGACGCACAGAGAATAGGGAGCAAGCAAAAGGACGTGACTGGTCAGAACTAGCATGAGCCAAGCGGCCACGAGCATCAGGCCAGTGAGCCCCAAACCCGGGCGCAGAAAGAACAGGGGCGGCGGCTCCTAACGATACTCCTTACCCGACTCGGCGGCGGCCGCGAATGGGGGCGGATGCAGTAGATTAGCCTACATCCGGTAGCCTCGCACGCCTACGAGCCGGGATCCTCAGGAAACTGAGCCTGAATCAAACAAAAACGCAAATCGACGAAAACTCGGCACCTAAACTTACCAAAGACCGGTACGGGGAAGGAAGGACGTGCGTGGGTTCTCGGCCACGACACCAACACGACGAGTGCCGAAGGGTGCGGCCGAACCCTCCCTCTCCCCGATTTCTCTCTGTTGTTCGTTTTTTTGTTTTTGGGTGACTCTCACCTCTCTGTTGTTCTCTTTTGTGTTCCCCTCTTTTCTTTCTCTTCTGTTCGATCCCCCCTTTTAACGTCTAGAGAAGGAGAAGGCTCTGCTCCTCCTCACCTTCTCCGGCGATGCTCTCCTACTATTTCGAGCTCGAAGACACCCTCGATCAGAGCGTCCTCTCCCGTTTCATCATGCGCCTGCGGCCGATCCTCCCCTCGGGACCGAATCTCGTCCATTTTTAGCTAAAACGGCTACAAATCTGCTCAACGCAGATCGGAAGCACTGCGCCGTCCTCGATGCGCTCCCGTTCTTCCGCTTTGTCGCTTTCGGTTGACCGCTCCTTCTTATCGTTTCTGCTTCTGTCGCTGCCGTGCTTCGTGCTGCTTTTTCTTCCCCTTTCCAGAAGCGTTGAAGGTGCTCGGGGGGAAGAAAGGACTGAAGGCGCGCTGGTCTTGGGGGAAAGAGAAAGTGGGTCAGCGTTGAATAACGCTGGCCTCATCTTTTCTCCCCCCTTTTTTTTAATAATTTTCAATTTAATTTAAAAAAAAATAAAATAAAATAAACAAGAAAAAAGAATACTCTAATAGGCCCTATTAACATAAACACACCTAATACCTATATGCCATGGAATTTGATAAGAATATTTTTGGCTTAGGGGTTAAGAATTAAACCCTAACTTTTTTTGCGATAAAACCCTAAATGATTTTGACAAAATTTTGGTGTCAACAATCCTAACCAAGATTCTAATAGTCTAAAAGTCTCTTCTTATGAATCGAACACGTGACTTTGTAGAAGACAAGTGACTCCTTTATCACTATGTCAACGATCTTAACGGTGAGCCCGTGTTTGTTTTTTCCTTCTTTCTTTTTTTGTTAATTGTATTTTGGGTATCTTAAAGTCACGTGTGGCTGTACCGGAAGAAATTTCCTCCGATTTGAGGACATTAGTCGATTTTCAATTGTTTAGGAAATTAGACTATCCAGATGGCTTAGCTCTTGGTTGAAGTTTAAGTCTCTTGGTAAGTCATGAAAATGAAGTCCTCCCACGTACCATGGGATTCGTTTCCCACCAACCGAAAATCATACAAACATACAACTATCACCCGCTAATGCTCCTCGAATTTGACTAATAAACTCGTGATTTGATCGATCCAGCCAATATATGATGGCCCAGTGAAACTTCTTAGCTACCTCTTGGAAAGATCGTGGCCTCCAATTTCTTAAGGTCAGTCACGACAGACCTCGTTTGAAATGGAGAGACCAATGAGCTTCGATTAATATGTTTTCTTTGTCGTGTTGGCCCCACTGGGTCTCTAGTCGTCAATGGGGTTGTAGCCCATAAGCTTCGAGAAGGCATAACAGGACCAGAGACATGGTCAAGTACGCGGTTGTAGAAAATCTACACCCTCCTCCATTGAAATAGCTACTTGTAGAACGGTAAGTCTTGTGGCACCCAAAGAGGCTGACAAGTCATTAAATCTTTTGATCGAGAAACATTTTCGTGGAACATAGTATGGATGGGTCGTACTTGAGAAACATGAAGGGCCTTTTCAGACATGCAATTTGATTCTGTCCCTAGGCCTTTCCGTGAAATCACCTGTTCTCAATGCCCCAGATTGAGCCTCGTCAACCAAATTAAATGCACAATCTCGTGGAACACATCGTACGTCTTCGGATGCCCGTTGTCACGACCTCCCCGAACCGGCCCCGCCGCCTAACGGGTTGGGCTAATGGATTACTGAGTTAAACCTAGCTCGAGCTCTCCCAAGCTCATACCAATTCGCGACCTAAGTTTAAGTTATTAACATGCAAATCAATTTCATTTAGGAGTCGCCACTAATCAGTTTTTGGTGGGTCGATTAGACACCCAAGCAAAGAACGGGAAAAATGTTTTACTTCTACGAACCAGAGATTCAATGGGTACGGGGACTTGATTACACTAATTGACTAATTAGTGCCCTTTCGGTACCTGAACTTATTCAATTACCGCCTAACATGTTCACACTAATCGAGAGTTTCAAAGTTCGATTTCTAACCAAACTAGGGTGAGCAACAATTAACACGCGAACCTAACGTGCAAAATCAACCCTATGCGAGTTAGAGTAAACACGTGATTCAAAGTGTGTGAATCAAGTAACGTGCGATCGAATATGATACTAATCACACAATAGGGCTAGAAAAACCAATTCCAAAGTCCAAATAAATTTTCTGATTTTTCGATTTTTTTTTATTTTTTAATTTTTTTTAAAAAAATTTGAATTTTTTTTTAAAATTAAAATAATATAATAATATAAAACAGACCGGATCGGATCTCCACATCCGACCCGGATCAGATCCGACCCGGGCACGCCAGCCCGAGTCCACCGAGAGGGCCCAACTTGAATAAAAGATCAAAACCCAAATAAAACGATTAAAATGAAAACATCCAACCCAACCCACTAAAATTCAAACCTAACTAACAATTCAGCCCAATTCTCTAACTCAGCCCACCCATGAAAATAACCCAAAACCTAAAAGGCCTATTCTAATCCTAAACTAAAAAGTCAAAAACCAAATAAAACTTAATAATCCTAAATCTAGCCCAAACGCCAAAACCCTATCCGGTTATGACTCGAGCGCTTGACCTAGTTCGCGACAACCGACCCTGCTCAGCTGAAACCGTAGCGCGCGACCCGACTTGCCCGACCGACATACCTGAATCTATTTTTTTTAATTTCTTTTTAAATTTTTTTTTAAATTCTCCCACTCTTTTTTTCTTTTTTCTTTTGTTTCTTTTTCTTTTCTCCTTCTGGACGCCTCTTCTTTTTGACTTTTCTTCCCTATTTTTCTCTTCCACTCAGGACGTCCCCTCCCCGACGATTCTTCACCAAGCTCTTGCATCTTCATGCCTTCACAAAAAATAACACCCTTTCACATGCCGAAGTCTAGGTCATCGTCGAAATACTCCGTCACCGCTCTGTCCAACACCAACCCAGTACACGCTGGCCAATCTCACGTCATCGTCCGAACACAAAAAATAAAATAAAATAAAATAAAAACTAACGGAGCCCCAGAACAAAAACACGAACCACATCGAAACAAGCGAAAAGCGATACAATAGAGAATGGGAGACACACCATCAAGCTTGTGGATCGACGCTTATCTGAAAACACGGTGAATCAAGAACAAGCACAACAAAACTTCATTCAGGCATTCCGGCAAACGGGTTGAATGCATTGCAAAAACAGGAGGCTCTGGCGCTGTTGAGACCCGAACTTGGTCGAGGTTCACGACACAAGACGCACAGAGAATAGGGCGCAAGCAAAAGGGCGTCACTGGTCAGAACTAGCATGAGCCAAGCGGCCACGAGCATCAGGCCAGTGAGCCCCAAAACCGGGCACAGAAAGAACAGGGGCGGCGGTTCCTTACGATGCTCCCTACCCGACTCGGCGGCGGCCGCGAATGGGGGCGGATGCAGTAGATCGGCCTACATCCGGTAGCCTCGCACGCCTACGAGCCGGGATCCTCAGGAAACTGAGCCTGAATCAAACAAAAACGCAGATCGACGAAAACTCGGCACCTAAACTTACCAAAGACCGGTACGGGGAAGGAAGGACGTGCGTGGGTTCTCGGCCACGACACCAACACGGCGAGTGCCGGAGGATGCGGCCGAACCCTCCCTCTCTCGGATTTCTATCTGTTGTTTGATTTTTTTTTGTTTTGGGTGACTCTCACCTCTCTGTTGTTCTCTTTGTGTTTTTTTTTTTCGATCTCTCTCTTCTGTTCGATCTGCCCTCCACTCCTCCGGAACTCCCCCACTTTTAACGTCTAGAGAAGGAGAAGGCTCTGCTCCTCCTCACCTTCCCCGGCGATGCTCTCCCTCCATTTCGAGCTCAGGGGAGCCATGGATCAGTGTGCCCTCCCCTGTTTGCGCTCATGCCATCAGCCAGTCCTCTCCTCGGGGGTTGAATCACGCCCGTTTCTTTGCTAAAATGGCTGTGGGATCTCTTGGGTCCTTGCGCCGTCAAGGTGCAGCGCTGCACCACTGCTTCCCGCTTCTGGAATCGCAGCTTCGGCCTCCTCGTGCAGAGCACACCTTCATTTTGTCTGTTCCGGCTTCTAGCTTCTGAGTTCTGCTTCTGCATCGTCTTCTTCGTTTTTCTTTTTTCACGTCAGTGCACAATGCAGGGTTAGTGAAGTGGGCCAGCGTTGACTAATTCAACGCTGGCCTCTCTCTCTCCCCTTTTTTTGTTTTAATTTTAATAATTTTTTTTTACGATAGTGGTGCTGCGCTGGCCAGCATTGAATAATGCTGGTCAGCCCCTTTTTTTTGAAATTTTTTTTAATTAATTAATTTTTTTAATTTCTAATTTCTAATTTTTTTATTAATTTTTTGAATTTAAACAAGGAAAGCATGTTCTGATATGTCTTATTAATGTAAATGCGCCTAAAGTCTATATGCTAATTAGTTTAATGAAAATATTTTTATTTAGGGGTTAAAAATTAATCCCTAATTTTTTTATGCAATTAAACCCTAAATGACTAGGTAAAATTTAAGTGTCAACACCCGTTCACTAGGAAACGCATCTGCACTGGCATCACTCCCTCGAACCCGGTATTTTGCCCGCTGCAACCCCGACCGAGAATGTGACCCAGTCTAGCGGGCATCGCTGAAAGGAAGTACGTAGTGCTCGCACATCACCAGCGGGATGCACCCCACGTATATACCTTGGCATTCATCGAGCTCACCACCTTGTGGCCGCACTAGCCATGTGTAGTACTTGCTTGTCCTCATTGTCCCGCGGCAAGAGACCCCGCCTTGCAGACCCTGACTTCGTCGTCCTTTTTCTTCCGGTGCCGCCGTAGGACTGGCCACACGTGGCCGCGCGCTGGGCTGGCAAAGAAAGCCAGAAAGGTGCAGTCCGATGTCCCCGGCTTGGAGGTTGATTTTGGGAACGACGGGTCTTTCTTGGGGTTAAAGTGATCGAATGTGTTGGCATCGCATTGGAATCTATTGGAGTTGAAGTATATTTTGAGCCGCATATCCGGTGGCCCTTGGACGCTGTAACAAAACCAGAATTAAGTATAAATATAAAAGATTATGAGTTAATTAAACGTTTTTAATCAGTGTATTTTTGTGTAACTACGTTACTTATTACACTCACTAAAATTGATGTCACCGTGATCTATGTTTAGCTTATAATTATGTCAAAGCAGTGTGATAATCTGATTCATTCTCCAACTCACTTGGTATTAGATAGAAGAATATTATTTAAGATTAGCTGAAATAATTAATGGGTCTACTTAGCGTGATGCTTGAGGGTAAATGGATAATTACCAAAAAAGTCCCGAATCTATTGTACTCGTACCGATTCAATCCTAAACCTTTTAATTTAGCCAATTTAGTTATAAACCTTTTGACAATTTGTCAATGTAGTACTTCCAATCAATTTTGGCAAGAAATCGTTAACGTGGATCTCGGCTATCTTACGTGGCATGATCGGCGCTGACATGGACAATTTTTTCAATTTTTTACAAAATTTTCCGAATTTTTTTTTCTTTTTTTCCTTTTTTCTTTTTCAGAACTCATGTCAGCATTTGTATTTTGGTACGAATTATTTATAGTGGCCGAAATCCGGTGCTCCATGATTTGTATTCCTTCAACAAGCATGTCAATTGCTAAAGAAGCTTTCCTTTTCCCTTTGTATAAGAAATACGTATCGTGGCCGAAAATGAATATCTTGTCCAATGGTCTTTCCTCTGTGCTGTTTTATTTTGGCCGTTTGCAAGCTATTATTATCTCTGTCGATGGCGTTGTTTGCATATTTCTCTTACAAATTGTCATATGTGTTTCCATTAAATTTAGTTAAGAATAGCAAAGAATTACCCGTCCTGCATTTTAAATTGGACCGACATTTTTGTGGCTTCTTTCACACTTCTATTCCTGTTTACCTTCGAGAACTGTGCTTTGATGTAACGAAGAATGTTATCCATTCACATTTTCCAAGTAAAAATTCGAGGATCGGCAGAGGATGATGTCTCTGATTAAACATCCGTGTAACGTCAAATATTAGATACGCCAGCAAAAATAAAAGGGACGTTCACCATTTCGAAATGAAATCACATCATCATAACTATACGGCTGTACCTATGTGTATCAATGAATTTTATCCCTCTAACTTGTTTTATTTGTGCAATTTGATCCTTAATCTTTCTGTTTGTGCAATTAAGCATGGTTAAATGAAATGGTGACATACGGTTGCTTACTTTTTCTATGCACAGCAAGTGTAATTCCTACTCATCTCGCCATCCTGTGGAGAGGATGAACAGCTTCTGCTAAGGTAACCACGAGGGTACGCATAGTAGATTCTCTCCAATGTACACTTTGATGGAGTCCAATTTATTTGCACAGATCAATTTAAAGAACTTCATTGTATTAACAGAGCTGGATGATGAGATACGAACCAAAAAAAAAAAGTAGGAGGACCAAATCCCATCTCGTGTGGTGTGCATAGGTTACTATATTAGCATTATTATATTCCATTTGTTTCGCGGGAATTGAACATTTCTCAAAAATTCCTTTCAAAAAGTCATTCTCGCAACGATATTTTCTGTTGTATGGAAGTAAATTTAAGAATCATCCCTTGCTCATTTTGACACTTATCATGATGGGCTTTGAACCTGGCTTCGGCCCAACCAATTACTCATTTTGCTCGCTCCTCTTGTTCTTTATTTTTCATCTACTATTTCCCCTATTGTTTACAGTAACAATTATCGCTTAATTTCAGATAACAACTCAACTATGGCAAGAGCACAAACTCAGTTGACGCTAGCAATCTTAGAAATCCCCACTTCTCTACAATTTCTAGTTGACTGACCAACCTCGATTGGGGAAATTTCTCGCCGCCTTTTCTCTGTTTTGCGATTGTTGACAGGAAAGGGTATGGAGGCGTGGCTGGTTGTTTCAGGTGGTGTCTATGGAGGTAAAGGGTTGGGTTTCCGGTGGTGCCAGAGCTTCGCGACCTTTGTTATGGTGCCGGTGGTGGCAGAGCTTCGCGACCTTTGCTATGGTGGTTGGTGGCGGCTATGGGTTGTGATCGGTGGTCAGTGGTGGCTGTTTTGCAGGTGGTGGACTGTAGCAAAGAAAATGGCGGTGGCAAACGACAGTGGCGGTGGCGTGTATTTATAAATAAAGTCATTTCACTAGATCGAGCTAATTATGTTTCAAGAAACGATGAAAGCTCATTAGTCGGAAAAATTATCTGAGAAGCCTCAAACCTATTGTATGGTGTTGATGTGGACGCCAGCCGTCTTATATGACATGGTCGGTGTTGACGTGAACAATTTTTGTAATTTTTTGAAAAATTTATGAATTTTTTGCCTTTTCTTTTTCCTTTTTCATTTTTACTTGTGGTCGATCCTAGCTATCGCCGCCCATTGCAAAGACCAGCCATAGGCTAAAAGGAAAAAGAAAAAAATGAAATAAAAGAAGAAAGAAAAGAAAAGGAAAAAAGAAGAAAAAAATATTCATAAAATTTTATTGAAAATCGTCCACGTCAGCGTTGGTCATACCACGTAAACGGCCAGCATTGACCGGACCGTTAAGTCAGTGATTTTCAGTCAAAATTAGTTAGAAGTAATATATTGAAAAATTTTCAAAAGGTTTAAAATTAAATTAATCAAATTAAAAAGTGTAAGATTGAATTAATCACCGTACAGTAAAATTTATAACTTTTTGGACAGTAATCCTTCTGTTAGCCTCCACGTGAAAGCACGCTTTAGGTTATATTTGGTGCCTCGTCACTAATCTACTATCACAACGCGTAAAAAAAAGAGGTCGTGATATCAGTAAATTCCATCTTAGAGACTCCAACTAGTCAAAATCAGAGAGGACTAATCTTGGTCATGGCACGATCACAAAGTTCAATTTCGATCCAAACCGGCAACTGATTTTATTCATTTTTCAAAAGTGCTCGAGTAAAGAACTCATCACATCAATGTCGTACGTATTGATAAGTCATCATCGTCGATCGTCGTCGATCCTACAAGGGCCAGCTCCAGGGTTGAGGGTATGGATCCTCGAGGTAGACTATTTCGCGGCGAGGGTACGACGGCCACGTCATGGGCTGTGGGTCCATCGTTATGCCAGGAGTGTCTCCGCCGTCGCCTTCCTTCTCGTCCTCGCTCACGGACACTATCTCCGCGAACCCGACTTTCTTCCTAAGCAAAGTGGTGAGGTTGACCGCGTCGACATCTCCGGTCACCTCGATCCTGTCTTGGTCGCCCGCCAGTGCCACGGATTGAACTCCTGGAGCGAGACCAGCGAAGGAAACGGATTGATTTCAAATCAAAAGAGGTCCTTGGTTATTTTCCCCCGCTCAATCTCGCAACACCCAAAATAATTTACAGAAGATAACACCCGATTGGCCGTCGAGATATGAAAGAAACATCTAACAATCACCTGGAAAGCCACCCGCAACTTTCAAAGCTTTAGAGTGAGGGTTTTGGGGGCCGAAGCAATAAAATCTCGAGGTGTGGCCGTTCATAGACACCTTGATCACGAGCTTTTGCTGAAAAAGAAAATCAAATCAAATAGTAAGAACATATTAAGAGGGTGAATCGGCATGCGATATAAGGTGAATCGATTCGTGATTTTTCCCATCATATTACCTTCATGGTGCTTGCTTCGATTAGGAATTTGGAGGAATTTAAATTCTTCAACTTGTTCGAAGAATTTCGAGAATATATTGGAGGAGGGCTGAAGAAGAACCGAGGTACCACTCTCTATTTATAGCATCATCTCCTTCGAAGAAGACTCAGTGACCTGAAGAAACGCTGGGCATATAGTCAGAAGTCAAACATTTTCTAACATTAGGTCTTCGAATTTTGGCTTTATTATTGTTATTTTATTCAATTATATAATGTCCCCTCTCTGCCCCCACCATTTATACATCATGGTAGATAAAATTATGTTCACACATGGAGTTAATCAAATAAACGACTAAAATAGGACCTACGAGAAGTCAACGGGTGATTGGACGACCTACGGGAAGGTATGATAGGACGAGGCAAGAACCGTCAAACGAAAACCGACGGAAAGTTCATGATTAATCAAAAGTAATCTTTCGACAAAAAAAAAATCAATCAAAAGTAATATGATTAAAACCAGGTTCAATCACTGGTTTATCAACTTAATTTTTTGTTAGTAATCTAGAGAAAACGGAGCATTCCCACTTTAAAATGATATTATATCATCATAAATGTACGGCTATATATCTATACAAACAAATATATGTAGGTATAGTCACGGATTCTACCCTCTGATTTGTTTTATTTATGCAATTTGATCCTCCACCTTTCTTTTTTTCGCGCAATTAAATTTGGTTAAATGGAATAGTGATGTGACAAAGTAACACCTACGTTCACAACATAAGCAAATTAGAGAAAATAAAAGGATTCTTGTCTCGTCAAAAAATGGTTCAAAGTGGATATTATTGCAAATAAAAGTATAAGTGGCCAAGTGAAGTCGATTGCGAATTTTCACTTATTTATTTATTCATTTTTTGTGTTTCCAATGGATAGAGAAAAGTCTTGCAAAAATGGTTGCATCAATTATCTCTCTAATTGACTTCAATCCAAATCGCAAATCTCAAAAGGATATATAGCGACGCTTGTTTCTCTTTCTAGGTTGAAGCTACCTAAAGAAAACGTTCCCTATTTGAATTTTCTGGCCAAAGCGTGTGGAGAGGGACGATCGGCGAGGTTTAATCTTGTACTAAAGATATATCATGTAGTCTTGTGCAATTGGTGAGACATGACGTACATAGTCGATAACATAAGGGTTAATACAGTAGAAATGTACATTTTGCCGTGCATCACGAGGGCTGCTTCTACAATTACTTTTGATGATGGCAAAGGCTGCAACAAAGCTGAGTGTTGGAGATGGCATGGCGGTGACAGCCGGTGTGGTGGAATGCGGCAATGTTGAAGAACATAGGTTCAGCATAAGGGAGGGGGAGAGAGGTGAAAAGGCCAGGGCAACCAGCGCTAGCTACCCTCTTTCAACAATACCATAAGAGTCTTACACCCGTAACGAAATGTTCGGCATAAGTCATAATTACTCCATACCACTCGTGACCTGAAGGTCCAAGATTGGCTAGTCTGTCATCAGAGCCCAACCAAGATGCTAACAATCAGAAAGTCTCTTCACACGAGGTATGTCGTAGTTAGGCAATGCAACTCAAATCGTGCAGAAACTCGCTCATAAGGTGATTTGAACTCGGGACCTCGTACAAGATAGGCAGCTCTCTTACCACTAAACCAATCACATAGAGACTGACAGAATTTTCTCCAATCAAGGACATTCCCAATATTTGAATTGTTCAAAAAATTAAGACTATCTAGATGGCTTAGCTCTTGGTTGAAGTCTAAGTCTCTTTAAGTCGTGAAAATGAAATCCTACAACATGCCATTGAATTCATTTCCCACTAAGCAAAAGCGTACAGTGGGTAACTGTCACCAGCTAAAGCTCCCAGAATTCACTAATAAACTCGTGATTTGATTTACCCAGCCAATGCATGGCCAATGAAATTTCTTACTTCCGTCTTGGAAAGTGTCGTGGAATTCAATTTCCCAAGGCCAGTCACCGTAGACTTCATTTAAAATGAAGAGACCAATGAGCTTCGATTCTTGTGTTTTTGAATGGTTTGTAACCCACTAAGTTTCGAAAAGGCACAAACAGGTACAGGACAAGAGCAGGATGGTTGCTAGAAATTTTAAAAGACGCGCGATTTCACATCGTCAATCAATTTTAGTTTATGTATCAAAGGTCTGTTTGTGCATGCGTGTCTCCTGTGGTACCTCGACTTCTTGGAGGAGAAAATTGCATTAGTGAAAAAAAAAAAGAAAAAAGACTTGGTTAGCTGTCTGTTGACTTTGATATATTGTTTTTATTTAGTAGATAAAGAAGCAAATTAAAAGTTATCTATACATTTACATGTACATATCTTACTTGATCGCTTTTTCACGGGGAGTACTAAGATTAGGGGTCCGTTTGTTTCGCGAAAAACGAATAACTTAGAAAATATTTGTCTAAAATCGATCGTTTAAAATAATTAATCATTGAAAAATATTTTTTATTCATTCATTTTTGTAAGCTATATAAATGATCATTTTTAGGATAATATTTTTCAAATCATTCATTTTTCGCGAAACAAACTGAGCCTAAATGATTTATCTTATTCCTATTATTCATGGTTGTTGTAAGAAATGTAGCACTGAATACATAATTTGTTCAATTAAGGGACGCGTGCACCCACTTTCCTAAGGCGATAATGCTTTCGTGATACAACTTTAAGTTCTCGAACCGTCTCGACACATACACACATAAATTGGAATGATATTCTAAACAAAAGGATATGTTTATATAATAAGAACAACGAAGAAATGTGTATCATAGACAGACGCAACCATCGAATTGGATACAATAGTTGATTTCTAGTAGATATGTTTGTCTAAAAAAATTAACCAATTATTGAAAAGAAATTTCAAAATTGTTCATCGGATTAGACAAAACATTTAGGGGAAAAGTGTCAAAAAAGTCATAAACCTTTTGCATTGGTGCTAATTTAATCCTAAACTTTTTTTCGGAGACAATTCAGTTCTAAATTTTTTGTATTGATACAAATTTAGTTCTAAGCCTTTTTTTGGTGCCAATTTAGTCTTAAACCTTTTGAATTTATGCCAATTTAGTCCTAAACTTTTTGTCTTTGTGTCAATTCAGTTATTTCGGCCAATTTTAGCCTGATTTTGCTAATGTGGACGGCCGGCAGCCGGTCACTGATGCTGAAGTAGATAACTTTAATAATATTTTAATAATTTTTGAATTTTTTATTTCTTTTATTTCTTTTCTTTTTCCCTCTCCTCCCTCCTTCCTCTAGCCGGTTTCTGGACCAGAACCTGCCAAAGGCCAACCTCGCCGGCCACTGGCGAGTCTCGCCATAGCTAGGCAAGCATGGCTGGGTGAAGAAGCCTCGCCCAGCTACTGGCGAGGCTCGATTTTGCCAGATCCGGCGAGGTCGGGTCTTGCCCGACAAGGGTGAAATTTCGAAATTTTTTCGAAAAGAAATTATTTAAAAGAAATTTTGCAAAAAAAAGTGGAAGTGTTTCGAAATTTTGAAATTTTTTCGGGCGACGGGGCGTGGGAACATGTTGCCCGTCTTTGCTCCATGGGAGGGAACTGTTTGGTCAACATGTCCTTTTCATTAAGACTATTAAGTCGATTTGTCATTCGTGATCTGGCAAATTCCGACTCCACGAGTCAACTTGACCGAGTCATACGTATTACTTAAGACCAAGGTGATTAATCAATGTTAATAGTTTCGTGGCGCAATACCTGTCCTACTGGTGGGCTTGTTTGTACTAATATTTTTTACACGCGAAATTTATCAAAAAAATTTTAAATCTATTATAATTATTTCAATTCAATCTTAACTATTTTTTTATCAATTCAATTCTAACCTTTTGTATTTGTGTTAATTCAGTCTATCTGATGAATTTTGACCTGCCGGCGTTGATATGGACACCATCTGGCCGACACTACTGTAGATAATTTTTAATAATATCATATTTTTTCGATTTTTTATTATTTATTTATTTTCTTTTTTCTTTTTTTTTCCGCACAGTGTCAGGTGAGGGTCCTAGCCTTGGCCCAACCTCGCCAGTAGCCCCAGGCCTCGAGCTCAAATTGCGAGAGAAATCGTACTAACCTTCAAGCTTCAAGAGCCAGACACACACACACACAACAATTTGGACGCGAGGCCTAGGGGTCACAAGCGAAGGCGGCCACGCCCTCGCTAGCCATGGGCAAGGCCACCTTTGCTCACGACAAGCAAGGCCGGCCTCGCCTAGATCTGCGCAAGCACTGCGACCCTTTCCAAAGCCTTGCCGGCCACTGTGGGGAAAGAAAAAAAGAAAAGAAGAAAGAAAAAAAAGAAAAGGAAAAGAAAAAAATATATAAGAAATTTTAAAAAATAAAATATTATTAAAACTTATACACATCAGTACTAACCGCGCCACATGGGATCGTTGGTGTCCACGTAAATGCCACTCGGCCAAAATTGAGCAGTTGGACTGAATTGGCAAAAATTGAAAATATTTATGACTGAATTGGCACAATTGCAATAAGTTTATGATTTTTTTAGTAATTTTCCCTTTTTGACCTGATAAACCACCACTAATATTTTTTCTTGAATAATGGGTGAATCAAACATTCTCTTACGGATTGATATCTTGAGAATTCCATACTATAATTTTCTTCTCAAGAAAAAAATAAAATAAAATTGAGAATCTTGAGATACATTCCGAACTTGAAGGGACTTTTCAGACATGTCATTTTGATTCTGTCCCTAGGCCATTTGCGAAATCACCTGATCTCAATGCCCGAATCGAGCCTCCTCAGCCAAATTGAATGCACAATCATGCGGAACATCTCTTATCTCTTGGGAGGCACGTTCGTTCGCAAATGCCTCTGCAGTTGCCTCACTCCCTCATGCATCCTCCAGAACCCCTCTCGGGGTATCCCCACCAAGATCTCCTTCGTAACCGGTATCTTGCCCACCACAGCCCGGACCAAGAATGCGCCCTAGTCTAGCACGTCCAAGGTAGTTCGTAGTGCTCGGATATCAACACCGGGATGCCCTCACGTACATTATTGCTTTCTTTAAAAGAATGATCACTTAAGTGCCAACTTCGATTTGGATTGTCAAAAATTTGACGTAGCAAATTTTATCAATTTTTCCGACCCAAGTGGCTCGTCGGTATGCCTGGTCAGCATTGATAGTCCCAAATGACGTCGTTTACATGTTTGCCCAAAATATAAATTCTAATTTGGCAGCCGCGGCTTAAGCTCTTCAGCAAAAAACAACAATGTTTGCCCTTTTTTTTCCCTAAATCGACAAATTGGGGATAAATTAGGGCATAGAAGCAAATCCTAATCTTACCCATTGAAATTACTTATAAAATTGCAGATGATTATCCGTGAGAGAGTGAGTGAGAGCCTCAAAAAGGTAGATTCGAGGTCATTAAGGAATGGGATGATTGGTGTTTTAGTTCAAGGTGATTCTTGAAGCATAGCAAGTGGAGAGGCATTATGTAAAGTTTCTTGTGGTTGTCGACGATGAGGTTGTTGGGCACGTATATCGTCCATCTGCTATATCACGGTCTTCAGGATCTCCTCGAGGTTCCGCAAGGATGTGGATTCAACCGATTTGTCTTGACGTTCATGTCTTGATCTTCACTGCAAAGCCTTCTCTTCAATCCTCCACTTACGGTCTCGTCTTCACTACATGGCCTCCTATTCCTCCTCCAAGCTCGAAGAACGGGTCCCCTCTTCGCCTATGATTTGGATTTCGTCATCCTGAGCTTTGGCGAACGACAATTGGAGCATCATGGAGGCGAGCCATAGGCTGAGATTTTGCTCAATTTCTCTATCGTGAAAATAGAGCTTTCTCTTTCAGCTCCACGGACAGAGAGAGAGAGAGAGAGTTTTCCCCAAAAAAAGCCATGTCGTTTTGTTCACTTTGCTAGGTTGGACGAAAAATTTCTATATTGGACTTCAATTTCTTTTAAAAAAGCCCCGTGTAAACTGAAAAATAATTTAGAAAGCCATGTAGGACTTTTCGTCGGAATTTGTCGCGGGAGGCACTTAAGTGATTGTTTTTTCTCCTATTTGTCACTTAAATGATCCAACGAATACTTTTGGCACCAAAGTGAGCGTCGTACAAAATTTTTAGCATTTCCCGAATTCTTATCCCTTGATTTCAGTATATTATGTGATCACATTGATCGTGGCTTTAAATTACGGCCAAATGTTAAGCCGTGCCCTAATGAGATAGGTTGAGATAGTGGCGAATCAAGCTCTGCCAAGTTTGAGCTCGACGTGATATAAAAAGAGAGCCAATTTGACCTAAGTTTGAGAAAGGGGATCTCGACTTATTTGAATTTAAAAGAGAGCGGGAACGTTTATAAGGTTTGTGCAAGTTTAGCCCTGGAGGAACCGTTAATGGGTGATGCTCGAGAACTTGAAGTTCCTAAGATCTCGGCAGATGTACGAAACCATGGAGATGCGAGAGCAGTTAAATGAAGAAATGCATGCGGGATACTCGTAACCTTCCAAGGGATATATAAGTAGAAGAACACAAAAAAGAAGACGCGCTCAAGTTATGCTAAAACTCTGGCACATTTTCGTCGGAACTTCCTATCTGTTCATCACAATGTCTTTGTATTTCAGCTTCGTTTTCAGGTCAAGCTAGTGATTTGTAATGCGGTTTACACCCACGCCCACACGATCGAATCCATCTTTGAAAATTTTATTTTGGGGAGACATGTTGATCACTTTGCGGTCCAACTAAAACCAGAAAGCGAGCCTGTTGTTTCTTTTCCCGATCGCCCGAAACTCACATTGACCTAGGTAGAGCGACATTGCTCCGGCCCACGCACAAGAGAATATCGTATATATAAATCAAGGCATTTCATTGTGCTTGGTACTTCGCCATTAACCTGTCATTACAACGGTGTTGCGACCTTCCCGTAGATGAACCACCAGGAGATGGCTAACGGATTTACTAAACGGGAACGAAGGTTCCTCTTACGAGGCAATCATTCAAGTTTAGTGCAGACTTTCCCGAGCCCGTCCAATCGCAACTTGGTACTCAATTTGCCATATGATTAAACTTAACATTTGGAGCCGCCACTAATCGGTTATGGGTCAATTAGACACCCAAGTAAAATGTGGGAGTACATTTTATTTCTGCGAACCAAAGAGTCATGAATTCGGGTACCTTTTCTCTTTATTTCAAAAATGTTTTGCATGCGGTCTTTATCCATTTCTTACCTATGCCACTAACATGTGAGGGGTGATCATACAGGTGTACACTCAGGAAAGCAACACTCAATAATCAAACAGTAAATAGATTGCAAAAGATTTTAAGAACCTGGACACACCAAGCAAGCAAAGCGTATCACTATCCATCACCACGAGATCTCTGCAAACTATTACTTTAGAAAGTTATGCAAACAGACTTTAATGTGGCCTAATGAACTATCCACTATTATTGAACTATATGCAATGGGGACGACGCATGTGATGTAATAACTAAAACTATGTACATGATACGGTTATTAAAACTTAGTTCTAAATGACATGCGTTGCATGACATAACCCTCATTAACCCTAGGTCTACATGCAATCTAAATGATTCTAAATAACATTTTTTATTTGATTCTTTTTTTATGAAAGCTATGAACTAACCTGAATCTATATGTATTCTAAAACTAGCATATTCTAAACCTATATGTGCTATGAGAGTAACCATGCATGGCCCTAATATGAAAACCTAGAGTGTAAATGTGCGCACTAAAAACGTCCGAATTAATCGCGTCATTGATAACGTACTCAACCATAGCAATCCACGCAAGACACTATTAAGGTTCGACCTTAGTGTCTAAAGGTTCGAGAGCCAAATATGTCTTTATTGATGCAATGAAACAACCAGAACACTTTAAAGCTTCATCACTAAATATCATGTGTTCGAAAACTATATATTAAAATGAAACTATAACATGAGATTTGTCAAACCTTGACTACCTTATTTAGGATTTCCCCGAGGACAGACTTGATGAGTCACGAAAGGCACCAACATGGGGCTTGAGGAGACACTAGCAACAGGTCGTGAGCAAGACAGTCACAGCGGTAAGCAACTACAATGACGGCAAGAATAAGCAAGGCTTCGCGGATGGACTTGGTTAGTGTTTGCCACGAGAAGCTGATCCAAAGTGAAGGCACAAGGATGCAACGAGCAAGAAGAGGAGCGCAGCAGCAGCAAACAGTAACGGGCAGCAGCAACAAACAATAGTGAGCAGCAGCAATAGTGACACAGCAGCAATCTCTGTACGTGTGGAAGGAGAGGATATGGTGGATGATGATGCACTCACAAATTGCGGTTTTCGTCATATTTGTTTCACTCATTCATTTCCTTCCAAATTGCATGTGCGTAATATGGCTCTCCCCTTTTCCCTCATTGTGGCTCGGATTCCTAACTCTTTATTGGGAGTGAATTGCTCAATTTGCGCATATGCCAATCAAGAGAAGAATTCTCTCTTCAATTGCTCTTTTTTTGGGCCAAGAATCATGCTACTGAATATTGGCAAAGAAAGATCAACTACACCAAATCCCATTGTCTATTTCAATCCGTGGATGTTCTCGATTTGCCAATCATGATTGATTTTCTTCCCCTTTGAATTATTGATCGAGACTAAAAGCATGCAATGGCCAATTATCTATGGGAGACAATCCTTCGTACGCTTGTCCGTGGAGGTGCAGGACAAAGAGTGATCCAATGTGCATCAGTTCGTGGTAGCGTCGTAGGAAGCTCATGTGCCTGTCATGTGCGATTGTCTAAGTAAAAATGCAAGTGATATTTTTGCATAGGGGTCGAATTCGATCCCTAATTTTTATACAATAAATGACTAAGTGGAAAAATTAAAATTTAGGTGTCAACAAATAGATGTAAAAAAGTATTGATGTAATGTTCTTTTTGATCATTAAACTTGTCACGCTATGGGGAGTGTTTTGTCCCTGTTCAATCAGAATTATATGATGACGCACAAGTAGCTAGCTTCACACCATCAATCCTTGTGAATGGATCGGAGTCAGTTGACATTTGTTTTTTGTGGTAATTGATTAACTAGAGATAAAGAAAGTTCAAAGAATCAAGTGAGACAAAGTAATGGAATTAGAGGCCAGCATAGTACAATGGATTTCAAAAAATTTTGACAGACAAAAGCTTTTGCTACAGATTGATTCCCTAAGAAATTGAAGACGATTGGAATCAGAGAGCAAAGTCTCGGTCATACCACAATCACAAAGTTCAGTCTCGATGAAAATCAGCAATTATTTAGGGATAAGTATATCACAAGTACTATAACTTTTGTATGGCGCTTAATTGAGTGTCATAACTTTATTTGTTGATCCTACATAGAGGTGTCAAAATGGGTCTTAAACCCATATATGACTCATTTAAAAATAAATGGGTCATATATGGTTCACTTTATTTTAAAGAGTCAACCTTAAATGGATTTTAAATTTTAAAACTTAAAAATAAATGGGTCTAATTGGGTTGAGTTTGGAACTCATGTACAACCCATCCACTAAACCCATCCACGCACTCTCTCTCCCTCTTTATAAAAATGTTTTAAAAAAATCAAAATTTAATTATTTTTATTTTTTCTTCTTTCTTTTCCTTTTTTTTTATTTCGGTCGGTGGTCTGCCATGGCGACCGGCCACCGAGGCAGGACGACCTCGCTGGAGGCCGATGAAGCTCGAGCTTGCCGGCCTCAGGCGAGGCTCGAGCCTCGCCGATCTGGCGAGCCTTGAGCTCGCCCGATTTCGACGACCTCAAGGCTCGCCCAATCCTGGCAAGGCTCCAGCCTCGTCGATTTGGCGAGACTCGAGCTTGCCGGATCTAGCGAGGTGGAGCCTCGCCTGAGGCTGGCAAGACTCAAGATCGCCAGCCTCGGGCGAGCTCGACCTCGTCGGATCTAGCGAGCTGGAGCCTCGCCTGAGGCCGGCAAGGCACGGCTCGTTGGAATCGGGCGAGCTGGAGCCTCGCTTGAGGCTGGTGAGGCCTCGGCCTCGCCAGATCGGCGAGAACGAGCTTCGCCAACCTCCGGCGAGCTCGTCCTCGCTTGTGGCCGGTTGCCGGCCACGGCGGTCGGCGACCAGCCAAAAATAAAGGAAAAAATAAAAAAATAATTAAAAATTCAATTGAAAAAATAAAAAATATATTAATATTATTAAAATGAATGCACAAAGTAAAATCAAATCATATTTTATATACCAAATATCGAAAAATATTTTCTAGTTTATTTTCAGGTTTCAGCCAAACGTCCGAAATTTTTTTATTTTCTTGGATAATGACTTTATGGAAAATATTTTCTAGAAATGTCGCATTTTTCGCAAAACAAACGGAACCTCAATTTTAAAAAAATTATTAAAATTTTTCACTAGCTTTGTATTGCATAAAATTTTTTAGCAGTATAATTTTAAAAAATCATAAGAAACAAGTATTCCTAAATTAGGTTAAATATAAAAGTGTTTTAGCAATATGGGTCAGGTTGGGTATGGGTTGGGATATTTACACTAAGAATAAATGGGTCATAAACGGGTTAATGGGTCAATTTAGGTCAGATCATTTATGACTCGACTCAAATCTGACCTGACCCACCCGTTTAATAGGTCTAATCCTACATGATCGAGCACAATCATTATTGTAAAGATGCACGTTCGAGTTGTATTAAAAAAGTCCCGTATTAGAGAAATGGTGTGGTGTAGAGTTAATAAATATTAGTTGTCTTATAACTCATTGGTTTTAAGCATTTGAGTAAAGATTAGTCCAATTGAATGTATTAATAAACTCAGACTTGAGCTCTCCCTTGGCAAAAAGTATTAGGCTTGTGATGCACACTCCCAAGAAATAATATCAGAGTCGATGATTGATTGGTGGCCCACTCCTAATGTATATCGGAGTTTGGTCAACATCTCAATGAAGGAATCTTGTGAGTAACACAGTTTCGGACAGCCTTCATAGTTCAATTTGGCCAAAGGGTGGGTAAAGGTGGCATTATGGTGCAACAACGTAGTTCCGATGACTGCTTTCATGATTTGGTCTAGGGAAAGAGACTAGGGATGAAGGTGGACATTGTTTGTTGTTGCAGTCCTCACATGATAACAAAATTGATATTCAAGTTGAGACATGTTGATACTAAAGAATGCCTTATACAAGAGGGAAAAAATCTAATACTAAACTCACACGTAAAGGAGACTCTATTGAGATGCGAGTGTAGGTTGCGTTAGAATAACCCTACATCGAAAAATTATTGTTGTGTGGAATAATAAATATAGTTTAATTAGCCACGACTCATTGGCTTAAGCGATCTCCTTAAGTGAAGGTATCGAGTTTTGCTATGTGCTCTCAATAATTATAACGTGGGTATCGATCCATGACATTGGCGACTTCAAGGTGCATGTCTCTGCCAATGTACGAACAAATGACAAGCTTGTCTTTGCTCTCGCTTTCTTTCTTATCTTTCGCATCGACCTCGCTCACGTTCACTGTCTCTGCAGACCCGACATTCTTCTTAAGCAAAATGGTGATCTTGACCTCGTTGAACCCATATTTGATCACCTTGATCAGGTTATTGTCGTCTCTGTATGATGCTTAAGTATAGATGCTAGGTGACGAAGTCGGCAACAGTGCCTACAAAAGAGTCTCTGCGTGGACGTAGAAGTGGAAGTCGAAAGCACCGCATCTAAAGAAGTGAAGACGGACAAGGTAGTGCATTGTGCCTTTAAATTAACAAGTCTGAGTTTCCTCAGTCAATAACTCTGGGACAATTGAAGACGTAGATGACTCGATATTCAGCAAATTTGCAATCATTGGAATCCACATCCCATTGTGGCTCAAATAAAGCTAATTGATCCCAAATGACATACACGAAGGATAAAAACTCACTAACAGACTAATTTGTCTCTTGATGCATATGATGCAAACTCTCTGCCAGTTGATACTTATGGGCAACGTCTAAAGTAGAGTATTGGCTGGCAAGCAGATCTCAGGCTTCCTTTGCTGTATTGATGTGACCAAATAGCGGTCTCATAGATGGAATTGAAGTGTTTCTAAACTACAATAGAGTTCGATGATTCTTGCTATCCCACGCCTCAAATGGTTCATCAAATTTAACCTCAATCTCACCAATAGTTTTAGTAGGGTCAGGAATATTACTAGTGACGTAATGCCAAAGCCTGCATTATCTAAAGAACTTGAAATTTCTTGAGCCCATAAAGTATGATTTAATACATTCAAAATGGTCCGAATGGGTAGTGAAACTTCCATTTTATCCATTGTGTGCACTTTACCAATGAAAAACAATAAAATGTATAAGACTTTACAAGATGACCATTTCAAATAACAAAATATTACAATATTAATTACAAACAATTACAATTAATCAAGGATGTGCACGATTAATAGAGATATATGTATAATCATGAGAGATATAGATAACTGGAGAATATATGGACTATCTCCTAGTTATCTTTAATAATATAAACGGTATACATCATATAAGTCATTATCGTCAATCTTCGTCGATCCTACATGATTGAGCATGGGGATTCATTGTAAAATGGGTATGGATCCATGACATGGGTTATCTCTCGGTGCGGCACTCCACCGATGTATGACCAGATGATAGGCTTGTCTTCTCTCTCGCTTTCTTTCTCGTCTTTTGCATTAGTCTCACTCATAGTCACTATCTCCGCGAACCCGACATTCTTCCTAAGCAAAATGGCGAGCTTGACCGCGTCGAACCTGTCTCCGATCACCTCGATCATGTCATTGTCGTCTCCCAACACTGCCATGGATTGAACCCCTGAAGTGGAACCAACAAAGAAAAAGGGTTATTTTTTAATCAAAGCAGTTTTTTTTTATCGTTCTCAATCTCGAAACAATCATCTCTCTAAAAGAATTTACAAAAGATACACCTAGGTGGTCATCAAGAGATATATATAAAAAAACAATTCTTGCAATCACCTGGAAAGCTACCCACGACTCTGAAAGCTTTGGAGTGATAGGTTTGGGGGCTGAAACAACAAAATCTTGAGTTTTGATTGTTCATGGACACCTTAATCACGACCTTCTGCTGCCAAAGAATAGTCAAAATAAAAAGAAAATAAAGAAGATGAATTATCATGCAACATAAGGGGAATCAATCCGTGATTTCTCAATAATATAGCTACTCTACTGGCTTTTCTTCTTCTTCATGATATTACCTTCATGGTGCTTGCTTGTTTAGGAACTTGGGGTATTTTAGATTCTTTCAATTTTTTGGAGAGTTTGGAGAAAATATTGGGGGAGGGTGAAGACGAACTGAGGTACTCCTCTCCATTTATAGCTCCTCTCCTTGGAAGAAAACTCAATGACTTGAACAAGGGCCGCGCAAGTAGTAGTCACAAGTCAATGACTTTTTGAATGCATGACTTGCCCTCTCTGCCCCACCTTTGATGCGTGCCTTACGTGCTCACTGACGTATATGCTTTAGAAACCACTACTGTATGCAACTTGGTAGACAAGGTTATCATTCAAACATAGAGTTAGTCAAATCAATGCCTAGGCATTATTATAAAGTGGAGTGAAGACGCGAAATTCCTTGAGAATCGACCAATTAAAGTATATGATTAGTCTAATCCATCGTGGTTTGCTCACTAATTGGTGTGCAATGGAAAGGTAATTCTCTCTAGAAAAGGTTCCCCAAATTGACTATGAACGACCAATGTCTTTAAAATGATCATCGTTATCTTAAGTTTAACACGTCATTGACCGGTGAGTGATAGAGTTCTGTGGAAGAAGAGGAGTCGAGTGAAACTCCTATGATCAATTGTGGAATTAGGGGTTGATTGTGAGGTGGCTAGCACAATCACTTAAAGAGGGGTGAATAGGTGATTATAACAAAACTTGACAAATTAAAGCGGAATTAAAACAGTTGAGATTAATATCACGTGGAAACAAAGTCTGAAGAGAAATTATGCTATAATCATATTCACTTGTGTACAATATACTATCAAATATAATAATAAGAGTTAAGGGATAGAGAAAATTGCACACATAAATTTATATTGGTTCGGCTTAGAATAAACTTATGTCCACTCTCCCACGCTAATAGCTTAATGTCTAGATTTCACTAGTTAATCAATTAAAAGGTTACGATTGTGAGTGACAATGCTCAATGTATGATAGATCTCTTTATCTTTTCTTTTTAGTACCTCTCAAAGATTACACTTCGTAGCTTAAGAAAGACAAGTGTATAGAACCAAAATACTCTCAGACTTTGGAATTTATGATTTTGGACCTCGCTTTTCATCCGCACTTTAGTCTCTTTTTATATTTCTCCACTTCCAATCTACTCGTTAGACAGTTTTCGGAAGATCACTCTTCAATCAATCTGTTGGACGAGATTACATAATGGAGATTGAGTCACCGTCGAGTGATAAGATCTAAATCCTCATTGATTTGCTCCATACAAACAAATCATCAGTTTTCATAAGTAGAGTTTTTCAATTAGGAAAGCAACTTGTCATCGTAATGACTGTCAATCAATCTGTATTGTTTAAAAGATTTCATTGCAAAACTATCCTTAAAATTAAAGATTAATCATTACTTTCTATATTGGAAATCCTAGCCAAATCACTAGCTGTGATGTTATTTGTGTCTAAATATATATATATATATATATATATATATATATATATATATATATATCCATGTAGATTTTAGACTGATAATATTCAGCTTTAGCGATAGAGTCTAAAGTAATCAGATGCACTAATGATATGCACGTGTAAATACTGTCGATTTCCACACTGTTGCTTCTAATGATATTCACATGTAACTTTGAGTATGATGGCGAGGCTAATGATGAGTCTGATTATGAGTCTAATGATATCCAACTCTAGTTGTCTGGTGATATCCAAGTATATTAGCAATCATGGTTCTACCTCGTTGTTCACCTATCCGTGGTATTTCCAAGCTTTACCGAACTCCCCGTTCTAGGCTTGTTCACCTTCTATTTAGGTACGTCTAGCTTGTAGACATTTCTATGGCCAATGTCTTGTTCACCCTATTAAGACATTATCTACATAACGGCTTGTGCATTGCCTAGTTACTCCACCATTAAACTCATTAGTAGTTTTAATTATTTTGTCATCTTCAAAACATCATAAGCGATTTTCGTAATAGATTGGGGCCACTTACATATTGCTCCCCGAGTTTTTAGGGTTATTGCATTCCCCCGCCCATCATTTCAATTTTGCAATTTGTCCGCAAAGTTCAGAATCGGTTGTAATGTAGCCCCTGGCGTTGGTTCCGACCAAATTTCGTTTGGAGCTCTGACTACGTAATAACACATGACTAATTACTGAGGGAAAGCTTGTATATATAAGTATATATAAATAAAATAAAAGTAGAAAAATAATTCATATATATTGTATGTGAGAGCATACGACTAAAGTTGTGGTGAGAATTTGATTGAATCAACGTTAAATGCATATCAATATACGGTTTTAAAACATACTTTTGACTAGTCCCTATATTTTTCTTTCTCATAGATGTAGATGATATATGATGAATTTGCTTTCCATAACTAATCGCATGCAGCTACATGGTCAAATATGTGACGAAAAACTTGGTTGGAGTCAACGTTAGGGGTACATCTTGGTGGCGAGCTCATGTTTGTTTTTCTTCTTAATTGTATTTTGGATGTCTTAGAGTCACATGTGGCTACACCAATAACAAATTCGTTGGAGGGAGTTTTCTCCGATCGAGGACATGATCAATATTCAATTGTTTAAAAGATGAGTATATCTAGACGGCTTAGCTCTTGGTTGACGTCTAAGTCTCCTAGTTAGTCAAGAAAATGACATCGTCCCTCGTACTAGGGGATCCATTTCGCACCGAACAAAGGTATACAATAGGCAACCATCACCTAGTAAAGCTCCTAGAATTGACTATAACGTATAAACTCGCGATTTGATTAATCCATCGAATGTACTATCAGTGAAATTTCTAAGGGTGTATATGTTTCAGAGAAAATTTCATGGTAAAGAAAAATGCTCTCTGAAAAGTCATTTTTCAAATGTTTTCCTTTATTTGGGTTAGGTAATTTATTTACCTAACTTTAAGCATGCATATATTTTTTTACTGTAAATGGTTTTTCCTTGAATAATCATTTTCAACAAATCAAAGGGAAAATTACCAAAAAAGTCATAAACCTATTGCAATTGTGCTAATTTAGTCTTAAACCTTTTTTTTTTACCATTTCAGTCTTAAACCTTTTGTAATTGTGCCAATTTAGTCCATCTGATCACTTTTGGCTAGCCGGCGCTGACGTGGACGCCTGCTGACACTAGCCGGCTGACGTGGCATTATTTTAATATTTTTTTGATTTTTTTTCCTTTCTCTTTTTTTTTCTTTCCTTCTTCCCCCTAGTCGTATCGACCAGGGGGAGGCTCGCCCTCACTAGCATTGGCGAGGGCAAGCCTCACCGTTGCTGGGCGAGGGCCGACGAGGGGGAAGCTCGCCATGGCTGGGCGAACTCGACCTCGCCCAGATCTGGCAAGGTCAAGCTTCGCCATGGCAATGGGCAAGGTCGAGCTCGCCCAACCATGGCGAGCTGCCCTCGCCTCCGCTAGGCAAGCTCGACCTCACTAGATCTGAGCGAGGTCGAGCTCACCCAGCCATGGCGAGTCACCCTCGCCGCCATTGGGCGAGCTCGTCCTCGCCCAAATTTGGCGAGGGCCAGCGATGGCGGAGCTTGAATTTTTTTTTTCCTTTTTCTATTTTTTTATTTTTTGCTTTTCCTTCTTGCCCTGGTGGCCGGAGCGGCCAGGGGGTGGCCGGAGCGGCCAGGGGCTAGCCGACCACTAGGGAGGCTCGCCGTCGCTAAGCAAGGTGAGGGCGGAGCTCGCCATGGCTGGGCAAGCTCAACCTCGCCCACAGCCATGGCGAAGCTCGACCTCGCTAAGATCTAGCGAGGTCGAGCTTCGCCATGGTTGTGGGCAAGGTCGAGCTTGCCCAACCATGGCGAGCTCCGCCTTCGCCAGCCCTCATTGGAGCTGGGCGAGGCTTGCCTAGAGATGGCGAGGCTCGCCCTTGCTAGTGCCGGCGAGGGTGAGTCTCCCCTTGGCAGGTCCGTCCAAGGGGAAGAAGGAAAAGAAAAAAAAGGGAAAGGAAAAAAATTCGAAAAAAAATATTAAGATAATGCCATGTCAGCTGGCCGGCATCCACGTCAGCGCTGGCCGGCTAAAAGTGGCCGAATGGACTGAATTAGCACAATTGCAAAAGGTTTAAAACTGAATTAGCACAATTACAATAGGTTTAGAACTTTTTTGGTAATTTTCCTCGAATCAAATGCACGAAAGTCTCAAAAACTTATTCGCGAAAGTGGCCCACATGTTCTTAAGGTCACAAGTGACAATAAACTTCGTTTGAAATGGAAAGACCAACGAGCTTCGATTCATCTGTTTTGTCGTAGTGGATCTCCAAGTCGTCAAGGGCTTGTAGCCAACGAGTTACGACAAGGCATAATTCGACAAGGAGGGGGGGATGGCTTCTAGAAATTCAAAAGACACGACAGTTTTCATTAAAAAAATTTATGTGCTGGGTTATGGAGTGCAAAGAAGAGGGAAAAGAAAAAGGTTTTCCTCGTCCAGTAACTTAGTTAGAGGGATGATGACATCTCTCCTTTGTGATTATCTGCTAGTTTTCAATTATTTCTGCTAATACCGTATAATGAAAGCATGTTGATTTTGACCATATGGAAGAGATAGGTACCATCACATGACATGTCCTTTTCATGAAAAACTATTAAGTCGATTTCTCTTTCTTGATCCGACCTCAAGTCAACTTTAACCGAGTCATTTGTAAGACCGAGCTAATTGAATAATGTTAATAACTCTTGGCACAACAACACCTGTCTAGAAAAGGACAGGGTGGCGTGTTTGTACGAATATTACGACCGAGTAAATCGTGTCGCTAATCACCAAGATCATTTCTAGAAACGAAACGGGTGAATCAAACATTCTTGTGCGGATATGTAAAATAAGCTATTATTGAGAATGTTGAAAAGTCCGCTTGTACTTATCTTGCAATCACATCTTAGGTTATATGGATATGTTTTCATTCTTTGTCCTTGAAATAATTCCCTGTTGTTAAATCTCGTTCGTATGGATAGCGGACCTAAAAATTCTAGAGTAACGTTAGATGGGCTAAGATCAGTATACAGATATACTGTACTAACCAAGTGATGTTGTAGACCGTAATTTGCTATTTAAATAAATGGGGACGTATAAAACAAGGATCGCATAAGAGATTAACGAGCGCGTCACTGAGCACTTCCCATGCGATGTTGATTTTGGTACGCGCCAAATCGCCGATTATATTAAGAAGGCTTGTGGCACCCCAAAGAGGCTGACAAGCCATTAAATCCATGCTAGAGTAAGTTCTTATGGCACCAAATTGCTCAGTATGTGCTTTTTTAGGTGACATGAGCGTCTCATTAAGATGTGAACTTCTTATGCCTCCTCACTATTGTCTTATGTTTCAGATGAAGTTAGGTAGTGACATAACCTCAACTGTGAAGCGTTGTACAGACGTTAGAAGATAAGCCAATACGTCCAAATTTGTCCGAGGGGCCAAAAAAAGAAGAGGAAAGGAAACATACGAACACAGAGATCCTCAACATAGCCGAAACAGTATCGACTGAAATCTTTCAGAAATCGGTACAACATATTCGTCAAACATAGCATGGACGGGTCAAAACTGAGAAGCATTATGAAGGTCTTTTGTGAACATTTTACTTCGCCCCTGGTATCTCGCCCGCCGCGACCCGCACTGACCAGTCTAGCATGACAATGAAAGGAAGTTCGCAGTGCTCGGATATCACCACCAGGATGCGCCTGGTGTGTATCCACCCGGCGATCCTCGGGCTCGCCACCTCGTGGCTACTTGAGCATATGCAATACTTGCTCGTGCTCATCGTTCCACAGTACGAGAACCCCTCAGGGATCCCCCATGGATCCTGACTTCGCCGTCCTTTTCCTCTTCCAGTGCTGCAGTAGCACCGGCCTGATGTGGCCATGCGCTGCCCCAGCAGACAACGCCGGCACGGTGCGGTCCGATGTCCTCGGCTTGGAGGTTGATTTTGGGAAACGAGACGTCTTTCTTGGGGTTGAAGTGCTCGAAGGTATTGGCATTGCATTGGGCTCCAATCCAATGGAGTTGAAGTATGTCTGAGCCCCATATCCACTGGCCCTTGGACCCTGTAACAAAACCAGAATTAAGTATCCATGTAAAAGATTATGAGTTGATTAAACGTTTTTAATCAGTGTATTTTTGTGTAAATACTCTAGTTATTACAATCACTAAACGTTATGTCACCATGATCTATGTTTAACTTATAATCATGTCAAAGCAATGTGATAATCTAATCATTCTACTTAGCATGATGCTTGAGGGTTAATTGTGGGGGTGATTCATGCAATAACTGGCAAATTGATGACTCTTCAATAAACTTATATATGTTTACCCAGTCATGGCAAGAGAGCGTGAAATGGTCAGTCCCGAGGCCTCTATTCCATTATGGATCCAAGCGGGAGATGGCGCGGACATAATCGCGCCGGACGCATTGCAGCATGGCCTTGTTGAGGACGACTAAATCACCAAGGTACTCGAGGATCATTTCATTGCTGAACAGTGCATGGGAGGAAGTAAACACGAGCTCAATCCGGGATAAAAGGCACGGAAACGAGCATTGAGCTCGATCAATGTGAGGAAGAAGCCCTCCGTTAAATAGATGTCTTTGCAAACTCCAGTGTGGAAAATGGGTGGTTCTCCTTCTTTAGGTACTGAACATATGCATCGAGAGATTGTTGTGCATATAAATTGAATCGCTTCACTAAATCAAGCTAATTACGTTTCAAGAAATAGTGAGATCACATTAGAACAAAAAGTAAAAAAGTATTGTATAAGTCATTGCATCGACAATATACGTTTATATAAGTCAATCATTGTTAGAACATTTGGATACAAAATTATTCTTTCGTTTAATAGCCTAAACTTTTACAATAATTGGCAATGGCCCGACAAAATTTGATATGATATCGAAACATGAGATCCTAAATTTAAATTTTCTTGGCCCCTTACTTACATCCCTTGTTGTATATTCTATTAGAGGTGAGCATCATGTTTGGTTTCCCTTGGCAACTAAACTGAACCGGCCTAGATTGACTAGTTCAAGGCCATTCTAGGGAAAATCAGTTCGCTTTCTAGTACCGCAAAGCTAAAACCGGTCTAGGATTGGTTCAATTCCTGCTTACTCGAGAACCGATTTTAAAGTTTCTTTTAGAAAAGATATACTTTTGCACCAAACGAAAATCGAACCACAATCTTCACTATGAACAAACAATACCATAGCCACTTGACCAACATAAATTGTCACAGTAAAATATCAAAATATTTACATTTTCTCATAAGAATGTGATTTTTTGCATGAATAAAAAAGACTGGGCAGTTCCGGAGTAGTTTCAAAACTGACCAGTTTGTTTTTGAGTACCAAATCATAAGGTTGGTTACCAGTTCTAGGCTGAAAACCGGCCACCTAGGAACAGATCACCCTTTGATTTCCACACTTAATTTTAGGTCAAAGTCTAGCCCATAGGCAAGGGGGGGCCCTATTATATATTTTCAGTTTATGCCTTCATTTAACAAACTTATAAGAATGTGATTTAATATCTAAATATTATTTGTTGATCCTACAAGGGCCAACCCCAGGTTTCCTTGAAGCGTGGGACGCACACGATTTCATAGTGTGGGCTTTGGCCATTGTCAAACCATGTGATGCGCTCGGCTGTGGTCGTTTCGCTAGGCTTGTCTTTGCTCTCGCTTTCTTTCTTGTCTTTCTCGCCGACCTCGCTCACGGACACGATCTCTGTGAACCCGACTTTCTTCCTAAGCAAAGTGGCGAGCTTGGCCGCATCAACCCCATCTCCAACCACCTCGATCAAGTCCTTGTCGTCTCCCACCAATGCCACGCATTGAACTCCTGGAGAAGAAAAGAAACCGGTCGATTTCGAATCAAAAGAGGGTTTGTTCTTCTTCTTCTCAATCTCAAAACAGTCACCTATCTAAATTAATAAACAGAAGATGTGCCTAAACGGTCAAAGGGATAAAAAGAAAAAAAAACTAGCAATCACCTGAAAAGCCAGCCGCAACTTTCAAAGCTTTGGAGTGAGAGCTTTGGGGTTTGAAACAATTGAATCTCGAGGTGCGATTGTTCATGAATACCTTAATCACGACCTTCTGCTACCCTCGAAAAAAAGAAAGAAAGAAAGAACGAAAATCAAGAAGGTGAATCAGCATGCGACATAAGGTGAATCAATTCACGATTTCTCGAAAATAAAGCTACTGCTTTTTTCCCCCTCATCATATTACCTTCATGACGCTTGCTTGCTTTGGAATTTGGAGAATATTGACTTCGATTTTTGCAGAATTTTGAGAAAATATTAGAGGAGGGTGGGGACGAACTGAGGGACTCCTCTCTATTTATAGCCTCTCTCGTTGGAAGAAAAGTCAATGGTTTTAAACCCGACCATTGATATGCTTTAGGAATTGTTGCTAACTATACAACTTGGCAGACAAAGTTACCGTTCAAACATGGAGCTAGACCAAAAAAAAAAAATGAATGGCTAGGTATCATTATAAACTATAAAGTGAAGTAATCTTTGCGCTTCTCACAGTGTAAGCTCGATAATCGAAGACGAAAAGATCTAAAATGTGATTAGTCCAATCCATCAAATTTTTTACTCGCTAATTGAAGTTCATTGGAAAGGCCTCCACTCTAAAAAAAAAGTACCCCGTATACACCTGACAGACCAAAAAAAAAGTTCCCAAATTGAAAAAAATCAAATTCATTGACTAGTAAGTAATAGAGTTCTGACTGAAGAAGAAGCTTCGAGTGAAACTTCTATGATCGATCCTCGAATTAAGGGAAAAGGGGGCAAATTGCATACTGCCTCTCGAGTTTTCAGGGTTGTTGCAAATTACCCCCCCCCCCCCAATGTTTCGATTTTGCAATTTGTCCCGTGAAGTTTAGGAATTGGTTGCATCGTGGCCCCCGGCTTTGATTCTGACCAAATTTTGCTTTAAGCTCGGACCACGTGACAGCACGTGATGGATTATTGAGGGAAAATTCGTTGTATAAACACATACAACGAAGAAGTAGAAGAAGAGTTCATAAACATATTGCTCGTGAGAGCGCGCAACTAAAAATCACGGCGAGAATTCAACTGGAATTAACGTCAAAGACATATCGATATATAGGCTCCATTTATTCCATGGAAGATGAATAACTTGAAAAATAATGTCCTAAAAATGAAAGCTTGTATAGTTTGAAATTATTAATCAATGGAAAATGTTTTCATTATTGACAATAAGTCATGTTTAAACATTTTTGTGAACGATAAAAATATTTTTCGTTTATTCAATATTGCAACCGATACAAACGATCATTTTTAGGAAAATATTTTCCAAATCATTTATTTTTTTCAATGATCCCTATATTTGTTTCTCAGGCATGTAGATGACATATGATCAATTTACCTTCACATCTAACTGTGTGCATTGGCGTGGTCAAATATGTTACAAAATTTTGGATGGAGTCTACGTTAGGGAGCACAACGCCTTCAATTTCAAAAAAGTTAGGGGGGTAGGGGGGGAAATTGTAAAATTAAAACGTCGGAGGGCAACTTGTCGCAATCCCAAAAAATTTGGGGGAAAATTGTAATTCTCCCGGTTAATCGCCGTCCTCATTTCTCTGACTTTTGAGAAGAAAATTATTTACTCTTTTATCTCTCTAATTTAAGCAACCACATCAAAATGGAGAAATCGATAAAACGTGCAAAAAGCATACAATGGGCGAATATCGCCTACTAAAGCTCCTAGAATTTGACCATCACGGACAAACTCGTGATTAGAACTAATACGGCCAATGTATTGCCCGCCGAAGTTCCTAAGCTCCTCCTTGAAAACGTTCGGGGCCTACGATTTCTTAACATTAACGTGTCACAATAGACATTTTTCGAGAACGATGACACTAGCGTGAGGAATTCGAGGTTCCATTTAGAACCCAAAATCTACCTATCAAAATCGGTTCTCCACTTTCGCAAACCCGAAACTTACCATGTATACCCTGAAACCTAAAATCTACCTTGTCATAAGTTCCAAGGCCTGTTCCGGTTGGTTCCGGGGTCTACCTAGAAACTGGCCAGTTTCTTCTTCTTTTTTTGTTTCATTTTTTATTTAAACAAAATGAAAGTGAACGTAGCAAAAAAAATGAAAATTTCTCATTTGTCAATAGCAATAATCCATAAAAGATGAACACATAAAATAAAATAAATAATAAAAAGTTCAAAACACATAACATAAAACTTCAATTATAGAACTTCATATATAGTATGTAGTCAGAGCAGGAGCCCTATATAAAATGTTACCCCCTTTCTCCTTGAACGGTGTGCTAGCATAAAAATCATGTTATTTTTATTAGACACAATTTAAGTTCCCCTGTGTGGTGCTAAGCATAACCTTAAACTGCTTCATCTAGAGGCTCGTCTGAATCACGGGATGCCCTAGATGTAAAGCAAAATAAGATATTTTCTTCTTTTGAGGAAGACAAATATATAGGAGGAAGACAAAGTTACAGGAGAAAGTGAGGGATGCAAAGCATGCAAATCTCGGCATGTTAAAATAAGGTTTGCATCCTTGGAGCCCGCCACCGTTCGTAGAAGTGGATCGGCAGCGAAGGCCCTCAGAGGAAGGCTTGCTTCCCCTCTCTTTGGTGAGGAACCCTGGAAACAATTCCAAGGAGCGGTCTGATAGCATAAAAATTATTAAAATATATTTTGAATTTGAGTCCGATAGACAAAATCCGACCCGAGATTAATTATTATTTGTGAAGATTTAAATATTCCGAATTGGATATTCTACGGACATCCGAAATCAAGAAAAATGTATAAACTCTTTTTGATTGGGAAATAAAATTAAGTGGATGGGCACACAAAATTATACTTCCCTGTTGTCGGTCAAAGAAGTCAAAAGAGGATCGTCCAAGAAGTCCACAGTATATATGCTCATGGTCAGGTTTGCTAGAGAGGCCGTTGTTGATAATACGAAGAAGCGCCGTTCTTCTCAAGAGTGCCGTGGGTGCAAAATTTCTGAGTGACATCCATGGCTGCTGGGTGCTTGGCAGAGCATTCGCGATTTTATTCGTGAAATTACATTAAGAGCTCAAGTATTTGTAATGATTAAATTTCGTGGTAAGATTTGTGTATAATTTTTTTGCAAGATAAAGAGATTATTTCGTAAAGAATTGTGGAGCTAAATACTGCGTAAGTTATTGGGTGTAATTAGGGTTTGGAAAACACCGAAAATATTTAAGTAGCTCGAGTGTGATTCTCCGTTGTATTGCTTGATCTATAGCAAAATTCGTTGATGCTCTCCCGTTGAATATAAGTCACTACAATCGAAACACGTAAATTTGGTGTCCAATTTTTTTTTGTTCTATCAATTTTATTGTTCATTCGTATAGCTTCCGCAACAAAAATCATGTTATTTTTATTAGGCACGATTTAAGTTTCCCTGTGAAACAGCTCGCTAGAAATTTTCGTGGACTAGTATCTTCGTGTCAATGACTCCTGAGAGGGTAGAAACAAGTTGATGAGCAAAATCTAGCAACACCCACCATCCTACTCTCCTCTTCCTCATACTGTTAACTTGCTTTAAAAAAAAAACCTGAAGCTTTGTTCAAGTACCATGTCGCATTTGAGACTTGCAAGCTCTATACTCCTCCCTTCTCATTTTCGTTCTAGAAGACAGAAATACCCGACGAAAACTAACATAGGAAGACCAAACACTCTAATACCATTCAGTACCAAAACAAAACACCCTCGTTAATCACCGGCCGCTCAACCGCAATCGTGAAAGAATCGCGTTTCAAGCAAAGAAACTGATCTACAGTAACTGGTGCTCCGTTTGTCATGTGATACCCCAAGAGAGGTGAGTAAAGTGCACAACCAAATCAATTTACTAGTGGCAATTGCCATAGCGCAATATTCAGCTTCAGCAGAGGACCGAGAAACTGTGGTCTGCTTCTTCGTTCTCCAAGACACGGGACAACCACCAAATAGTACAAAGTAACCAGTAACTAATCACCGAGTGATCGGGCAACTTGCCCATTCAAAGTCACAAAAGGCAGTCAAGTGAAGTGAAGTTGGGACTAATAATAGAATCCCTTGTCCTGGGTTTTTCTTGAGATATCGAAGAACACGTATCGCTACTTCCTAGTGCTGTTCCTTCGGTTCCTGCATGAACTGGGAAAGTATGTGGTTAGAACAGCATAATTCAAGCCGAGTGATAGTGAGATAAAGTAGATGTCCCACTAATTGACGATAGCGACTTGGGTCTATCATGGCCAGTCCACTTGCTGTAGCTAACCGGTGTTGTTGCTCCATTGGAGAAGTTGCTAATTTAGCTGCTAGCATGCCACGTTCCGATAGGATGTCAAGTACATACTTTTTCTGACATAGAAATAACCGTGAAGTTGTCCACGTTAGTTCAATTCCCAAGAAATACTTTAATTGGCCAAGGTCTTTGATATGAAAACGCTCATCAAGGTACTGTTTGAGTGTTGCGCACTGTTTTGAATTATTGCCTACCAAGATAAGATCATCAACATATACTAACACAGCTAGAAAAGTATTGCCATGAGAATACGTGAACAACGAGTAATCTGCTAATGATTGATCAAAATCATACTCCCTCAATGCATTAGAGAATTTTGAAATCCAATTTCGAGATGCCTGCCAAAGGCCATATAAGGACTTTTGTAGTTGACATACACGATTTGAGCCTGTTGTCGCGAAACCTGGTCATCCAAGTCACCATGTAGAAATGCATTGTTTACGTCCATCTGATGCAACTCTCAATTACGAGCCAATGCAACTGCAAGAAGACACTGTACAGTGACTAGTTTAGCCACTGGTGCTAAGGTTTCATGGAAGTCCACACCCTCCATCTGGGTGAATCCATTTGCGACAAGACGAGCTTTATATCGCTCAATACTACCGTCAACTCGACGCTTGATTTTATAAATTCACTTGCACCCTATGGGTTTCTTACCCTCCGACAAAGTTGCTAAAGTCCATGTCTTATTATCTTCTAGTACTTTAATTTTTGTCTCCATTGCTTCTCTCCACAAAGGATTTTTAATAGCCTCAATGTAATTCCTAGGCTCAATATCATAATCAACAGCAGCTAAAAAAATGATGTGAGGCTCAGTAAATTGTTCTTAAGAAACAAACTTCTCAATTGGATAGACCATACTGAAAGATATCGATGGAGTGGGCTGAGGAGTTAGGGTCTTCGTTTGGATCGTATGGCACACATAATCTCGCATATGGGTTGGCCGTCTTTTTTTGTCATACAAGGCGAATTGGGAGTGGAATTTGTTTATCGGGTCGCTCGCTAGGTTGCTCTTCAACTTGGATTGTATTATCACAATCTCGCATCACCATCTGCTCATTTTCTTCACGAACTTGGCTTGGAACCCTCTCTTCCTCCCCCCTAAGGTTGATTCCACCCCTCATCAATAGGACCCAACTCTCGAGAAGGTGTCAAAAGAGGAAGAGACTCTTAATCCTCATGTGCAGGTTGCTAACCAAATGGGAAATTCTCTTAATAGAAAACAATCTCACGAGATACCAATAATTCTTCAATTTACAAATCAAAAACCTTCCAACCCTTCGTTCTATATGGATATCCCAAAAATATACATTTTCTTGCCCTTTCTTCAAATTTATCTTTTCCCTTTGACGGTTTGTGAGCATAGCACAATGCACCGAAAACTCGCAAATGATTATAATCCGACGGAAAAAGCTCGAATGGAGTTTTTCCAGATAATAATGGAGTTGGAGTATAATTGATTAAAAAAACAGCCATTAATACGAATTCACTCCAAAAACGAATTGGTAAATTCATTTGAAAACGAAGTGCCCATGCTACATTGAGGATATGTCGATGTTTTTTTCAACTCGCCCATTCTGCTGGGGCATGTAGGAACATGATGTCTGATGTATCACTCCATTTTTGAAAAAAAATCTTTCATGAAATTAGAAAGAAATTCACGGTCATTATCACTTCGCACCATTTTAACCACTCGACCAAGCTAGGTCTTTACCATATGACAAATATTAATAAAGACTTTGTATGTCTATGATTTTTCCTTCATCAAATAGATCCAAATTGCCCGACTATAATCATCAACGATGGTTAAAAAATAACGTGCACCGGAGAGCGACCCTGTTTGATATGGCCCCCAAACATCACAATGTAACAAATCGAAACATCCATCGGCTTTATTATTACTTAAAGGAAATGAGGAACGGGTTTGTTTTGCATGACAACATACATCACACAAATCGTCCCCGTCTTTATTTACTTCAATACCGGTGATTAATTTCAAAGCTTGCCATGATGGGTGCCTCAATCGTTGATGCCAAATATCAATATTCTGGCCCTTTACCGCTGGAAAGCCAAATGAGTGCCCATACGTCCAAGATAATAGACCCCCTCTCGAAGATTACCCACTCCAATCGATCTCTTCGAGAATAGGTCCTGTATGATACATCAAGAAAAGAAGAACATTACTGAGCAATTCAAATTTGAACTCAACCTTTCGACAAAAATAAGATTGCACTTAAAGTTTGGGACATATAGCACATCGTGCAAAATGAAATTAGGGCTTAAATAAACATCGCCTCTTTTGATGGCGTGAGTCACTTTTCCATCAGGAGTTCGTATAGGATATGCACCCGTGATGTTCTTCGGTCGATTTAGAAGCAAAAGTTGCCCCATCATATGTTCGGAGGCGTCACTATTGATAATCTAATTTGTTGAAACATCATTGGGCCAATAGACTTTACCGGTGAGTTGGTCATTCGAAGTAGGCGGTTTTATTGCCGTAAGCAAACTGACCAAATGCTGATATTGATCATTGCTAATTGTGGTTGTTGTTTCCGTTCCCTTCGGACCTCCTTGATTGGTATTTGCAATGGTGTTAGAACTGCCGATGCTAGCCTATGCGAAATGCACAGCTGCTATGGAAGGATTCCCTTTGCGTGCCTTTCCACTTCGCCTTGAATCCCAATTCAGAGGATATCCATTCAACTCCTAGCAATGACTCTTCTCGTACCCAACCTTCCCACAGTGGTCATATTTAGGTTTTCCGAATAGTGTTTTCCTTGGGCCCACTCTTCCAACCGAGAAAGCAGCACCCTTGATCTTCTCTTCTCTCCCTCGGACAATTGACCGTTGGCGCTTCTCCTGCGTGATCATAGAATAAACCTGATCTTCTCTTCTCTCCCTCGAACAATTGACCGTTGGCGCTTCTCCTGCATGATCATAGAATAAACCTGATCTTCTCTTCTCTCCCTCGAACAATTGATTGTTGGCGCTTCTCCTGCGTGATCATAGAATAAACCTTATCGAGGGACAGCAGTGGCTCAATGTTGAGAATTTGAGAGCAAACATTCCCATAGGTCTCAGCATTAAGGCTTATAAGAAACTGGTGGATCTTTTCCACTTCCTTCTTCTTTGCATACATCGTGGCTGCACCACAAGTACATTCTGGGACGTCATCATAGTCATTGAGTTCATCCCATAAGACCTTCAATTTGGTGTACTATTCCATCACCAAGAGTCCTCCTTGCTGTAGGAGCCCAATCTCAGTTTTGATCTTGTGGATACGAGATCCGTTACCTTGAGCGAATCTCTCTTTCAACTCATCCCACATTACCTTTGCTTCTTCTGCATATGCCACGCTTCCTTGTAGACTCTTGTCAAAGGAATTGAAAATCCATGAAACTATCATGGAATTACAAATGTCCTAGGCATTAAACTCGAGTGCGGTTGGATTCAACCTCAAGCGATCCATCAATAAACTCGAGTTTATTTTTTGCCCGCAATGCGCGTCTCGTCACCTTCGACCATGTTGCATAGTTATCTCGAGTTAGCACACACGAAACAAGTACGCTTCCAGGATTGTCGAAGGTGTTGAGATAATATGGCAAGGAAGGGTCAATCACTTTCTTGGCAGATGCTTCCAGAGTCATATCGCAAACAATGCGAGTCGAATTGTTCGATATGTTTAAGCTCTATGGCTCTGATACCATGTGAGAACTCATAATTTTCTTGTATTGCTCAACGTACGATACATATATTTATACAACATATTGCTTAACTAAAAAGAGAAAGAAAAGATGTACCAAACATCTCTAACTAATTATAAAAGATAAACTAAATATTATGCTAACTAAAAGCAAAAGTAAATCATAACTAATAATAAGAGATACACTAAATGTCATAAAAACAGAATATAAATCTTCACCAAATCTTCCGTGATAAACCCAAATCAAGGACGGAACAAGAGAGGAACCAGCATGCGCAAATGGGGACAGAGCCAGTGTTGTCTTGGACTCGACCTAAGACTAGCCCTTAACGGAAATCAAGGACGCAATGCCAAATCGCGGCCAGGGAGAATCACTGGAAATCGACAACAAGCAATAGCCCAAGCAAGAAATCGACCTGAATCATGGAGCAAAAGGCAATGCCACAGAGAAAGCAAAGGAGGGCGGGTTCTTATGGGTTTGTCGAGATGGAAAATCACAGGCGATCTCTTCTCTCTCTAATATGATGAAAGTAGGAGAAGGAGGAGGAGGAGATGACGATTGACAACAACGATGATGATGGAGAGACAGAAGCGAAGGGAGATCCGAGAAGAAGAATGCATCTAGCTTCACAAAATATGAGAGAGAGTCGCTCTCTCGGAGAGGAATTGAGGAAGAATGTGCCTAGCTTCACAAACGACGTCAACTCAAGCAGCCAAGCCTCACCAGCGTGAATTTTCAATTTCTAGTTTAGGGTTTTGTAGGTTCCCAGTCCTCAGTTCCCTCGAGAACTAGGAAGTGAACCGCACAATATATGTTCCTAAAAATAGGGAACTGGAAACCGGACCAGGTTTTGTCAGAACCTGGAATTGGACCGGTTCGATTTCTAATTCTACAAGGGAACCATACTCACCCCTAAATGACATTAATAATATCTAAATTTTGATTCAACATACAATGTCGTTTTTTAATTTTCAATTTGTTTGATATGATCTTTGAATCATTTCTAAATGTTTAATGTGGACCTTCTTACTTCATCAAATAATGAAGAAAGTTGCCACAGGTCTCTAAATTGTTGCGAAATATGATATCTAGTCGCTAAACACTTGCGAAATGTGCAATCTAGTCCATAGGCTTTCAATTTGTCCAATCTAATTCCTCGACTTTGCATATGAAACATAAATCGATTTTTTTATACTATTCACAAGTTTTCATAACTATGTTATTGCCTAGATTTTAGAACATGTTTTCATTTCAATCCATTTCCTAAATAATTAGATAACATGTTATTTTTTAATTACCTTTTTACATTTTTTGTCTTTGTAAATATTAGGATAGTGTCAGTCAAATTTGTTATAGCTTGTGATATCTATAATAGTAAAAGTAGAACCTCATTTAGAGTTGTATCCGCTTAATATTCCTGCAATTTTAACTTTAAGTGTTTTCATGAAGATATCTAGGAACAATATTAATTTATATATAGAAGCCCTTGACCTTTCTATAAGCTAGGTGGTGGCCGAGAGAGAGAGAGGGGGAAAGGCTATGTTTTTTTTTTTTTTAGTAAACGAGGTGTCCGAGCCAGCTTGCGCGCACCTCGACTATTCTTTGGGGGAGACTAACACAGCAACTCACCGCCAGGGCCCCCCATTTAAATTATAAGTGCTCAGCTAGGGAATCGAATTTGGGACCAGTGTGCCTAGCTACACAATTGCAAGTACGCCCTAACCAACTGAACTACCCATGAGTGAGTGAGGGAAAGGCTATGTTTGTAACCCAAAGTTTGAATAAAACTACAAAAAAAAAACTCTCGATAACAATAACTCTACAATCTATCCAAGAGGCGATATTTCTTGCGTAGTTATTCAAATTCCATTTTGTATATCATCAGTCGACAAGGAGTAGAGGCTTCGAACCATGAGATACCGTGAATGGCTTCGGACTAGACAGTCACTTCACCCATCTCGTCCGAGTAAATAAGACGTAATGTTACATTAATTTCTAAAGAAAGCTTTGTCCAAATTAGATATCTTATCTATTCCTTTTAAACCCCGTGCTTCTAATATGTACAAATGGCTGAATTTGGGTTTAACATTGTGCGATCACATGTAGATAGTAAACCCATGGCAGACTTACCTAAGCAGCTGGATACAAATTAAAATCACCACGAGCATATGAATTAGCTTTAATTACCCATGCAGACACTAGAGAATTGTGCAGAAAATAGGTCAGAGAGCAATGCCCCGACTATTATTACTAAGTGATTTGACAAATATATCATGAAATAAGTAGTACTTATAAAAAAAATACAATTCAATTCTCTAGCCATTTAGAGTAGACCAATAAATACAAAATCCTATTCAATAAAGAAAAATCCCCCATTAATTCTTGAAGCAAAGTTTTTTACCAACGTAAAGTCACCATTTTTACCGATTGTCTGAATGAGAGAACTTCAGTTTCCCTAAAGATTTTCTAGTGAAAATCACATAAAGATATCTATATATGTGTGTGTGTCTTTTATATATGCATTCGATACCTTCCAATCAGGAAATGCCACGTGGCCATATTCAGGCGGAGACAAAGCGAGAAAAAATAGCAAAAAACACTCAACCATGCAAAAACTCCACAGCTCATAACCTCAGGATGGAGATTTTTCCTCCGAGGAAACACCTGTTCTCGTTTCTCCCTCCTCCATTCCCTTCCTTCTCCCTCTTCTCTCTCTCTCTCTCTCTCTCTCTTCATTTTCCTGGGGAAATTCGTTTCCTTTCTTTTCCCTTCCCTTTCCTTTCCTACGTTTCAATTCTCAGCGTTTCTCATCGTACCCGCTTCTTGATTTGGCCTCCTTGTCCATCTTTTTCCTGAAACTATACGGCATTGTAGTTCCGCGTGTCATCGCCTCGCCGGCTTCACGATCACGAGAACGACCGAGATTCCATCCGGCGATTCGATGAATATGTTTCTCCGGTTCGTCTCGTGATTCCGTAGGAGGTGTGCGTATGTATTCATGCACGCGTGGCTTTAGATGCTCGGTGATACGATTCGGTCTCGCATTATCGATTGAGGTCCGAAGAGATTTGTGCTCGGTTCATTTACAAGAGAAGGCCTTGCGAAGGAAGGGGGCTACATATGAACGATGTCGTTCGACCATACTCATAGGGCGACGTCGCTGCCGAGCAAATCGCCGCCTCTGGCGGAGCGGATAACCGATGACCCGGTCACGATCAAGACGGCCCAGAGCACGGTGACGCTGGCGTACCAAGCCAACATCGCTGGGTACTGGCACAACGTCACCATCATATGGTGCAAGAACCTGATGAACCACTCCCTCAGCATCACGGTCGACAGCCTGGAGGGGGACTTCCACTACACGTGCAAGATCGACCTCAAGCCCTGGCATTTCTGGAGCAAGAAGGGGTACAAGTCATTCGAGGTCGAGTCGAACCGGGTGGACGTGTACTGGGACCTCCGGTCGGCCAAGTTCTCGGGGAGCCCTGAGCCGTGCACGGACTATTACGTGGCCCTCGTCTCCGACGAGGAGGTGGTGTTGCTCCTGGGGGATTACAAGAAGAAGGCCTACAAGAGGACCAAATCCAGGCCTGCCCTCGTGGATGCTGTCTTGTTCTACAAGAAGGAGAATGTGTTTGGCAGGAAGACATTTGCCACCAGGGCCAAGTTCGATGAGAGGACGAAAGAGCATGAAATCACCGTGGAGAGCACGAGTTTCGGGCACAAAGAGCCAGAGATGTGGATCAACATCGATGGGGCCGTGGTGATTCATGTGAGAAACTTGGATTGGAAGTTCAGGGGAAACCAGAACATCTTGGTGAACAAGAAGCCTGTGCAGGTGTTCTGGGATGTCCATGACTGGATGTTCAAGAGCCCCGGCACCGGCCACGGGCTGTTCATCTTCAAGCCCGGGCTGGTCGAGGCGGAGAGCGACCGGGACGGGAGCAGCCGCGGTGCCAACAGCGACAGCAGCACGGCCAGCAAGTACTACTCGACGCGCACCGGCGCGACCGCCCCGGATTTTTGCCTCTTCTTGTACGCGTGGAAAGTCGAGTGAGACCGAGACGGGTGACGCATTTCCCGGCGATCTTCATCCTTTCGGACGGGGGCTTCGTTTCGCGTCTCGTCGGCATCATTGTGAAATTGGGAAATGCGTTACAGTTCATGTAGAAAGATCATAGATTTTGTTACTGCGGTAAAAGTATATGGGAAGCGAGATTTCATATGGCATCTCCCATCTTCGTTCTTAATCATTATGGCAATCTCCATATAGTTCTAATTTCCAATTGTGGTTTGCTCTAGTCCTTTCTGCTGAGTGAATTAGGCAACCAATTGTTGCAGTAATTTGAACAGAATTTTTGTAATAATCAAAAAAGAAAAAAGGGCATTATGGCCCAAATCCAATGCCTTTTGGGCCAAGAATGGGCCGTTCGTTCCATTGGGCTTGGCCCATTGGGGTGAGGGGCTCGGCTGAGCCACGCCCGGCCCGTTTCGTCAACTCGGGTCGACATGACCCGACCCGTTTTCTCGGCCGCTTGCCCGCCGATCAAGTTCGACGTTCTCCGCCGCTCGGTCGCAGACTCTCTCGAGACCGCCGCTCCGGTCAGCCCCCCCTCTCTCTCTCTCTCTCTCTCTCTCTCTCTCTCTCTCTCTAGATCGAGGAAGAAGGAGGAGGAAGGAAGGAAGGAAGGAAGAGATCGAGGCCAAGCATAGGGCCGCGCGATCCACCGATCGAGCCATGAAAGTAGCCCCGACGGTGGTTCTTCTGCTCGACGGCCAGTGCGGACTCGCCGGCGCCCTCCGGCCCGACCCGGGCTCCGACCTCCGCCGCCTGTGAGCATCTCCTCCCCCTCCTCGTCGTCGATTCTCGCGTTTTGCTTCGCGGTTTGATGTCGCCCGGTCGCATTTTCGTAACGACTCGCGTGTCCTCGTCCCCAAGTTTCGATTTTTCGGAGTTTTTTTTCCTCTCTCAATCGGATGTCGTTTCGCTGCAGGGAGGAATCGTTCGAGCTTCCGTTGGAGCGCTACGGCGTCGGAGGCCGCGGGGCTCGCGGGGAAGCCGTTCACTTCGTCGACGGCCATGGGGTTTATCAGGTATATCGCCCGGTTTCTTGGCTATGTGCGTGCATGTGCGCGGTGCGCGGTAACTGGGGAACGAAGTTTCGCTGATGGATAGGTAGATGGATTGATCGTGTAATTTTGGCTGAAGATGGCCGAATTACGGTGAGATGGTTATGTGTGTTGCGGATGGTGGGGTTCCGGTGATGCGGCTCGAGTGAGGAGTAGGCAGAAAGAGATTGTGTTAGCTTACACTTTCAGCGGATTTATCGATACCCATGATTTAGGCGCGCTCTAAACATAATCGATATTGATTGAAATGAAGCTTCGTTTGACGGATCTCCAGGTTCATCTGATGGTTAAATTGCTCTGAAATCGGGGCAGTAGGGAGCCTTTCATCTTGAGGACTGGAATGGCATGTGCCGTTTGTACATGAGATGCCAAGCTAGTAATCTTCACGTGTGGTATCTGTTGAGGGAATTTGACAGATTATGATTTGATGCACTCGGGGTTGAATTTTCACAAGCAAGAGCTTCTGTTGTCCATCGTTCTCTGGAGTTTAATTCTTGATTGATTGTAACATTCAGTTCTTTTCTAGTTTCTACAATTGCTCAAGTTTCCTGGCAACCAGCTATGACAATGAATAGGAATGAATTCTACTCGGTGGAAAAACTTGATTTCGGTCCCTATTCCGTATGGATGGCCTGGTTAATTTTTGTGCTTGATATGGAAGCATCAGCATTCCCACAATCGCCTCTATCATAATGTACCTAAAAGTGTAATGCAGTGTCTTTCTGCTGGGAGTTACATTAAAGTACGGAAACTGGTTGGATCCAATATAATTAATAACTATTAAGAACTTCTTTTTGTGGCAGAGTATACGAGCATCTGCAAATGGAACATTTGTATATTGATTTTATGGGCTGGTTCTGCAGTGCATGTGTTATGCTTGCCTGTTTCCTCTGTTGAGTAACGAATTTAGGTTTCACTAGTACCACAATTTCACGAAGTAAGAATGAGCACTTTTTTTAAGTTTGGTATATCTGGTGACAAACCTTTAGCGCAACCCCATAATTATGAAAATCTCAAATTGCAAATTCCTCTTATTCTCATCAGTAACCAGATGCATTAACCATTGCACAATTTGCAATATCCTGTTATGAACAAAATTCTGTTTGGAGCTATTGAGGTTATATCAGGGAAATGTGCAGATTTTCTTCAAGGAATGGCTGAGATAATAGTCTTGTTGTGCTTTACTTTGGTTTCTGATGTCCAGACAGACGATGCATTGACGCAAACTTTGTCTTAGTCTGATTCTTATTCTTTAGCCCGTCTTCTTGATGTAATATTTTGTGTGGGGCACTTAATTCTTTCCTCTTTTTTATCATGAATTTATTCTTCTGTTTTCTTCTTTTAATGTTTGTTTTAAATGTTAAGGTGTCCATGCTGCAAATGCAAGGTTACAAGCCACCTGTATTAGCTTGTGCACTTAATGAAGTTTTGGCACAACTAATGGATGATACATCAGAAACGATGCCTACTCTTCTAGTTCCCTTTATTTCATCGTCATCAAACCTCAAGTGGGAGACAAGAAGTTTGCCCGTGGACAGCAGAAGAATATCTCTATACGGCCTGCAAATAGGGAGAGAAACAGACGTCACTCGTGCTACCATTGCCCAAACCCAGAAGCCACCATCATCCATGGAGATCCATTATGAACCTTTAGCTTGCTTTCTTCAGCTTGTACGTGTCTTAAAGTTGCCAACTGTTATTCTAATTGGAAGGGTAGGTGAAAGATTTTCTGAAAAGGGGTCGACAGATGCTCTTGAGGTACTCATTTTCTAGACTTTTTAAATAGTTTGGAATCCTAAAAAAGTGTATGTCTTCATTCTTAATATCACTATCATTATCATTTGTGCATTGACAATGAGAATGTAAGTATTTAACATTCATGGGAACACCATGGTCCCCCCTTCCTCTTAGAATTATTAGCTACTAACAGTCTATCTTTATTGCTTTACCAAAAAAAAAAAACAGTCTATCTTTATTGGATTGTTGTCCTTTTCTAGACAATTCACGCCCTGGGAGAGCTTTTGGCAAACAATGTGGGGTTGTGCTTTTCCCGTGACAAGGTTGTGTGGAGCAATCCTTCAAAGACGTCAAGGGATGAAGAAGAGCCATGGCGGGCCCTATATGGTTGAATACCTATTACTTGTGACGGCTGTGGTTGGGTATCTGACTTGTCACTTGATGCATCTGCTGTAAGATGATTAATTATTTAGACATGCATAATGTCAAACTAAAGGCTCAGACAAATTTTCTAGAATTTATAGCAAATGCATGACATTAACCTTCAAATTCGCTCGCGACAGTTGATGCATCTTGGCATTTTTTAACACTGATCCATATTTCCTTTGTGTCCCTGCTGACTGAGAATATGTAAGAGATCATTTACCAAAGTTTTTGTCTCGACTGTCTGAACTATGAGAAGATTATTATAGCACTTGTACTGGTCAAGCTTCGACAGCTAATGGAATCGATCCTCCTAGTTTTTATCCCGTGGTTGGACTTGACATGTACACCTTTTTTCTGCTCTCTACAGAACTCTTCCATTGTTGTTTGTTGCCCCCTTATGATACTTGAAAGAGAGACAAATATTTGAATTGCTGCGTTTGTCTGGGTGGCTTCACATCTTGATCACACGATCAGGTTTGATCGGTTGAGTGATCCCGCACCATTTGATGTTTAGCAAAGTCCACATTGCAGAGAGGACATGTTGTGCTTCATGAGTCCAGCTTTTATGTCGTGTTGTTTTCGTACGCATGTACAGCTTACTATCCGAGTGGCTTGAGTGGTGCATCTCTCTCTCGGTGATGTTAATTGCAAAACAATTGTGCTAATTTACTTGATCGACGAGATGCTTGATCTCAAATGTATTTGAATTTTGGCTTTAGGTTAATCGCTTTTTTACTACCCCTGGTTTTTGTAGTGACCCGTCCAAAGTTTGGGCGGCAGTTCTTAACATGATAAATTTGCCGAGAGAAATCCACAATCGACACGACACTACACGGTTTGCTCGAAACCGACAAAAGTTGGTACAAGATCGAGCCTTTTGAACAAAAAAAAGTTTACGATCATAGCGAATCATTTTAGAGATGATACGAAGTGATCCGAATAATCAATATGAATGAGATGACACGATAGAAAAATTCATTTCTACTTTCAATTGAGGTTATATTCCTAATCGATGAGCTCGGATCTCCGAATAATTCCAAAGATTGTTTCATCATCTTGCACTTTTATGCATTGTACAATTTATTATCAAGAACAGGATGCCCAATGTGCAGTAAGCAGTCAAAGCATCATAACTGGATCACTTGCCACAGAGGCTCGTAAAAGTGCAGGTTCCCTACTTGAGCACCGGCATGACAATGACTAGATATACCCAAAAGCTCAATCAATCCTCTTGGCCTTGGCCCAGTTCAACTTTATTCCAATCAAATGAATTTGACCATTTTTTTTAAAAAAAATTTTGGGTGAATAGCTGCAGATAATAATGAGAAGGGAAAATACCACAAAAAATTCAAAATTATTTTATTTGTGATAAATTTATCCTGAATTTTTTTTGTGACACGAAAAATTTCAAATTATGCTACTCGTGACATATTTACCCCATAATATTTTGGCCCATGGTCATTTTCGTCTTTTTTTTTTATATTTTTTTTCCTTTTTTTTCTTTTCTTCTCTCTTCCCTCCATCGGCCATGGCGAAGGGAAGCTGGCGAGGGCTGCCCTCGCCCGCATTGGGCGGAGGAGGGCAACCCTCGCTAGACGCCAACGAGGGTCGCCCTCGCCTGAGTCGGGCGAGGCGACCCTCGCCGGCGTCAGGTGAGGCGACCCTTGTCGGCGTCAAGCGAGAGTCGCCCTCGCCCAACTCAAGCAAGGGCAACCCTCGCCTAGCGTCGGCAAGGGCCGCCTTGCCGGCGGAGGAAAAAGAGAAGAAAAGAAAAGAAAAGACAGAAAAAGAAAAAAGACAAAAATGCTCATGAGCCAAAGTATTGCAGTGTAAACGTGTCACAAGTGGCATAATTTAGGATTTTTCGTGTCACAAAAAAAGGTTCGTGATAAATTTATCACAAGTGGTATAATTTTGAATTTTCGCGTCACAAAAAAAATTTCATGATAAATTTATCACAAATGACATAATTTGAGTTTTTTGTGGTATTTTTCCTAATAAGAGTGATAGGGTTTATACTTTATGATATAGGGACACGTCATCTTTTCTTCAAGACCCTATCCCATGTTCTCATGAAAGTTCATGAAAATAGCTTTAGCTTTTTAAGTTCACTTGAAAGTCAACAGATGAAAGTTTCATAACCTTTTTTTTATCAAAGTAAATAAAGGAAAAATACCCACAAATTGAAATTTCACTCCTTGTTCACCTCACCAAACTCTTTTCAAGCTTTTCAGAATTTTCCACAAAATTTCTCATCGCCCCAAAATTTTCCATAAAATAGCAACAAAAGAAAAGGAAAAAGAAAACGGGAAGGTGACGGTGAAAAAGAGGGAGAGGTTTCCAGAGGGGCAAGGAGATGGGGGTTGGCAGTGATGAAGGAAGGGGTGCAGGACAAAAGGTGTACCTGTTGATTGCCGCCAAAGCATCAAAAGACAAAATCCAGCAAACAGAAAAGCCCGAGTAAAAAGCCAGACAGAAGCGTTTGATTGCAGGTACAGGTGTAGCTCGGTAAATGGCGCGGTGAGAGAGAGAGTGTGGGCGACAAGTGCGTGCGCGTCGTGTTTGAGTTGACAATAAGTAGCAGATTAGCAAAGCTGAATTTAATAAGGAAAACCAAAACAAGAGGAAATAATGAAAGAAGAGTGACAGAGAGAGAGAGAGAAGAGTTTTTATAGGAGGGACCGAGGAGGGAGAAGGAAAGGGCCTAACTTTTTGCCTTTCACTAATGGGATCGACAATGGGTCCTACCAAGACTGCACTTTTTCCCTTTGATAATATTAAATTTCTCTCCTTTTCATCTCTCTCTCTCTCTCTCTGCACTTTTGATTGCTTTTTGCGTGTGTCGTGTCAGCTTATGTCACATTTTCTCCCTTGTTCATTACATTCACATGCCCCCGTCCTATCCACCTTGGCTTCTTTCTACCCTTTTTTTCTCTTTCTATCTGTTTCTACAGTTCAGCTGAAGGAGTTCCTCCTGTTTGGACTTCTCTCGTTTTCCGGAAACCTCCATCCCTCACCAATCTCAGGTTCCTTTTCTTGATCTTGTCTCGTGAGTTCTTTCTCAGACCCAGAAAGGAAAAACGCGCAGAAAAGCTGATCTGTTTTTTTTAATGGCTTTCTGGATTCTTTTCTGTTTTTCTTGTTTGAGCTTTGTTTTCTGTTAATTGTATCTGCTTTTGTTTCTCATTTTCTCTGCCTTCTGCTTAGTTAGGTCTTGAGCTCCGTTTGTGAAGAGGGGGATGAACATGCAGTTATGTGTCTTTTTTCTTTCTTTTTCGCCTTGGAAATTCAGTCTTCTGGTGGTTGATGCGGGTGCTTATGAATTTTGCTGTGAATTATTTCTCTAAGATATGCTGAATTGGGGGGTCGTTGTGATTTTTTTCCTTTGGTTTGTTTGATTTGCTTTAAGTCTTATTGCTTCAATTTGATAGTGAATCTCGTGCCATCACTTTTTTCAGGCTTGTAATTTAATTTCTAATTTCTTTAGTTTGCTCATCTGTGATATGAGAAAGCAGTGTAATTGTTATTCTGCGTTTTAATAATATAATGCAGAACCTGATCGTTGAAAAAGCGGATTCCCAAAGATAAAGTATATATCTTCATGCCTTTTTTGCTCTTTTATCTTTTGGATTCTCAAGTGAAAAAAAAATGGATACCTTTTTGTTAAAAACTATTATCTCTACATTCCATCTGAAGCAAATTTTTCTCTCTCCGTTTGCCTTCAAAGTTAAGTCTTCAGTTGTTGCTGGAGTCAGAAACTACTTTTCTTGCCTTTTATGGTCACCACCACGTCTAATTTCAGAGTTTTCTGTACATAAGAGAAAAATAATTGCAACTGTTTATATTTGTGTCTATTGGTTAAAAATGAATCTGCATTGCAGTTGGCATCATATTGAGTGGTGGAAGAAAGCTTATTGTCATGCATGGATGGTTGGAACTGATTCTGGGTTTCTTTTCTTATAGGAAAGCATCTCCTTTGGTAACAGCATAGTTCTCGGGGACTGTCAGCCTCTCACTGAGTTGAGGACATTTGCACAATTTCACTAATATTGGACATATGTTGAGCATCTAAGTCTGAGAGGTTCTACAAGGTTTCGGTTTGTTTGAGAAAGACTCCTCGGAGGAAATTGGAAGGTAAAAAATGGGGTTCATCTGTGATTTTTGTGGGGAGCAAAGATCTATGGTGTACTGTCGATCAGATGCAGCTTGCTTATGCTTATCATGTGATCGGAGCGTCCACTCCGCTAATACCCTGTCGAGGCGCCACTCAAGAACACTTCTATGCGAAAGATGCAATTTGCAGCCTGCTTTAGTTAGATGCATTGAAGAGGGGGTCTCGCTTTGTCAGAATTGTGATTGGACGGGTCACGGCGCCTCTACTGCGGCTTCTGGGCATAAAAGGCAAACGATAAATTGTTATTCAGGATGCCCGTCTTCTTCTGAACTTTCCTCAATCTGGTCATTTGTGTTGGACTTGCCTTCAATTAGAGAATCCAATTGTGAGCAGGGATTAGGTTCGATGCGCATCACTGAGAATAGTGAGAGGACTACTTGGGACACTCTAGACAATAGCACCAGCCTAGACGCATCTTCTGTTTTGCAGGCCGACAATGTGGCAGATGCTTTGGTAGGTTCATCTTCATTACCTGAGCTTAAATCCATGTCGCAGAGTCTGGACCAGCTGGCTCTACCTGTGAATACATTGAATAAGGTATGTACTTACTTTTTGCTTGCTTAGTCTCCCTCATTTTTATTCTGATTACTTAGGTGACTGACCTATATCACCAACCTGAAAGGAAGGACTATGTGCCTATGCTGGGAGGATAAAAAATTTGGTTGATAAATCTCTTATGCTATTCAACTGACATCTATTGTTGGCTACTGGCTTAGTATAAAAAGCTGGGACTGGGCAGCAAACAATTAGTTTCTTGTATGTTGTCTGTGACGGCTGACACAGTCTAGGCTATAAACAGGAGGTTGCAGAGAACTTTTCTTAAACTTTTATCCTATTCTTTTTTAACTTTATTTTTTCACTATCATCTGCTGAGTTATGTGTGAATGTGCATTGTATTGTATACGCTTTACTCGGAAAAACAAACTGTTAATAATCTGTCGATTCTATCCTACTGAAGTGCCCCTTATGAAGTTTTTTTCTGTTTTCACGCAATTCTTCGCAATTTCCGACTCATTTTGTGTTTTACTAAATCCAATGCCTGTCCTATACCTGAAATGTGAGGTTTTTGTATTAATCGACTACTGGCTTCTTCACCTCACTTGTTAAGATTGCAATCTATGATGACCAACAAATGACAAAATAAAGCCTTTTCCTTTTGCAAGGTATCGGCTATAAGGATTTTTTGTGGAATTTGTCTCTATCCTCCTCAATGTTCTCAGTACGATATGTATTAACTTATGTAACACGTCCTTTGCATAGTGTTTCCTTCTAGTTACTGTAAGGTTTCCAACCCTTTTGACCTGCCCTTATTACAAGTCACATGTTCTAAAGGGGCATCTGGGGTGTTCGACTATCAAAACCACCTTATACAAGCTTCTCATCTAGTCCAAATCAACAAATACGCAATTCCCTTCCTAATCCAATCATCCTCTATTGCCTATGCATACACTGAAACATTTGCATCTCAGCCATGTTCATTTTATGTACAATGATGTTGGGCACTAAACGCTCTGTCTCATAAAGCATTCGCAATCAATTTGTAGTTGTAAAGAGTTTCCTTGTGAGTTTTGTTGGCATCATACTAGTAAGCAAACACCAGAAGTTGCTTAGGCATTACCTCCATGCAAGTTAGATCCTTGGGAAGTCTCCACATCCCCCCATGTTTTTCTAAAATTTGTCTAAGGTATTGAACCACTTCACTTGTTGGTAGTTTAGTTTTATTTAACTCATAGGATTGCTCTTTGTACCTTTTGCTTTGCTAAATTTGCACACTGGGCAATCTATGAGATGTAGCATTTTCTTGAAAAGTGTGGTGTGCTTTGCTAATTTCACTTTATTTATGCAATTCTTAGAGTACTCTATAGAATTTCCCAAACTTCAGAGTTTAGATTGTTGTTTTGATGACTGACAATGTCTGTCCTGATCTATGCATCAAGTTAACATTGTATGTGATTCGTTCAGATGGCAATCAGTGTCCATATGTGCACATGCAAAAGCCTAGCCTACTTATGATGAACAGAGAACAATGCATATTTGATTAGTTGTTAATTATTTCTGCTTGCGTGCTGTGTAGGTATTATCTGATAAAAAGTTAATTCTTCCTTTTTAAATGACTGTTATCTAAATGTGTTTTTTCTAACATCCAGGTCTGCTATCCAATGTCTAATCCTGGAGTCTCTGATGATGATCTATATAAGGAACTTAATATGGATGAAGTAGATATGAACATCGAAGATTATGAAGAACTTTTTGGCTTGACTTTAAATAACTCGGAAGAACTTTTTCAAAATGGTGGACTGGAAAGCTTGTTTGGCTCAAAGGATATGTCTGCTGCAGATTCCAACTGTCAGGGCGGTCTCCTTGCTGAGGTATATTGCTCATCGATGATCACACGTTCCTGTTTTGAATGTTGATGGAAAACCGACTTTATTATGTTAAGAATACTAAGGTTTTGATTGTAAATGTGAAGTTCGCAAATTTTCTTTTTCTTGCTCTTCGAACTTGGTTTTCAAACAAAATGTAAAGGTCTTACAGCATGATTTTGTGTGTTATCAAGTGAACAAAATCCTTGAGTCTTTATGTCAGAATCAGTAGATACATATGCGTGCTCTACCAAAGTGTTTTTACTGGTTTCAATACTGTAGAAATGCGACAGAGATTGAAAGATTAATAGACAGGCTATGTTGGACATCGCGCAATAGAAATGATGCCTGTGATGTGGCACGGATACCTGTGTCTCCTCGTCTTTAATGGAATTTACCTTTTAAATGGCTCGACCAGTAGTGACACATCACATGGAAGATTTGCTCTTTTGTTATATGTTCTTGTTACATGTTGACCATCTAAGAGAAAATGTTCAACACTCCATGTATAAATTTTGATCCACTTCTCTTTTGTCCTTGAATGACTCTTGATGTACCTGGGGAATGTACACACTAATTAACATGGATCCTTGGTTTCGCTGTACTTGGAAAAAGATTTGGCATAAAACTACAAGTGCTGCAAACTCCATGCTGCAGCTTTATGGTTGTTAGTTATGGACCGTAGATTCTGCATTCAACTCCCCGAAAGACGAGGTTTTTGGACCAAGAATTCTGGATGACTTATAAAGGCAAATGGAATTGGATAGCATGAAGGGCCAGATCTCAAGTGGCTACTTATATTCTGATTGGTGGGACAGATAATTGGCCACTCTAGTTCGCAAAAGATTGTGTGTCGGTGGAGAATGAAGGTTTGATTGGTTGAAGTAGTGGTGAGGGGGGGTGGGGGGGGGGTACTGAAAATGGAGGATTCGGAACGAGACAGGGCAAGGAAGCCTGGAAGTATGAGCACAGAAAGACTTGCTTAAGCTTTTGATATTCGTGAATCTCTCCCATGGCCAAATTGGTCAATAGTGAAGATCCCAAAATTTCGACTTAAGAGTTTAGTGAAGAGGACATTCTAAAAAGTCTTGACCATCAATAAATAGCATTCTCAAAAGTCTTCAACATCAATTTATAACATTCTCGCTTGCACTGATTTTGCTGTGCTGAGCCTAACCGGTTATGTGACAGTTATGTTTCTTATTGTGTGGTTGAATTCAAGATGCTCTAGCATTGGTGTTCATAGTCCTGTGTTTCAGCCAACAAGTAGTCCTGCAGTTGAAGTTCTTCATTTTAGATACCTAATTTTGATTATTTCTCTTAAGTTAGGTTCCTTTCTGGCTTGCTGTGGTTTTCTGTCAACTATTGTTGCTTTAATACTTCTGAGATTTGAACTTACCTGAGTCCAAAATGATGCTGGGAAGTCCATGACAGAATTTCTGTTTTAGATTTTCAAGCTACTTACAGAAAACCTACCGCAAATTACTTGTGATAACCCGGCCTTTGCGAGCTTAAATCTTAATTGATTGTCTTGGATCATGATGCCATCTGTCATTTAATTTCCATGTGTAGTATGCATGTTGTTGCTATTTCTGTGTAATCACCAAGTTTTTGACACACTGCTGCTGTGGTGCCTCCTTTACCCAAACAACAAACTTTGCAGGCAGTGAATAGATAATGTGATATGTTGATTTTCGTGGCATGCAGTAGGTTTCAATCGGTTCAACTTCTATGTTTGGTCTGCTTCCTACTGGCTGATGCAGATTAGTATCCCCATCTGCTTTCATTCTTTATTCAGGGATCATCTGTTGGAAGACCGACTGCCACGCAGCCAGCTTGCAGTGTAGCATCGGGCGACTCTATCATGAGCTCAAAGACCGAACCTATCCTTTGTTTTACATCCAGGCAAGCCCATTCGGGCATCTCATTCTCAGGTCTTACTGGAGAGAGTAGCGCCGGAGATTATCAAGATTGTGGGGCCTCTTCCATGCTTCTCACGGGGGAGCCCCCCTGGTGTCCACCAGGTGCTGAGAGTTCCGTTCGATCTACAAGCAGGAGTAATGCCGTCATGCGTTACAAGGAGAAAAAGAAGACGAGAAAGTGAGTGCTTTTCTATCCTTTTAGGGGATATCCTAGCCCATTGTTTTTAAAGGATCAGCTATTGCATCTACTGCTGCAAAATATATGAAACAACATATCAGTAGAAACTCTCTATTCATGTAGAGACCAATGACAAAAACGCTCTTAAGATTCATTTTTTATTGGTGATACTTTATTTTGTTGACAGTCAAGCCTTACAGTCAAATTTAAAGCTTTAATTATGACTTTATCAAGATAGATTAAAAAACAAGTAATCTTCAGCCCAACAACTTGGTTTTTTTGGGAGAAGATATTCTAATTCAAAAGAGATGTGGCATGACGTGTATAAAAAATGGTTAAATGACTTTTGAATTACTTATCTTTTTACTTATTATCTGGCATATTTGTGTTTGTCATACTAAAAGTTAAACATGATATGAGTGTTTAAAATAAACTATGTATGGACGACAATCATTTTGCATAACACCAAATTTTTTTACTAATAAAGTTAGTGCTCTGTGTTGTTAATATGCCAAAGGTTCCAAATCTTGTGTTTATAACCTACATATTTATTTTTCATTTGTTCACCAAATATCATTGAGGTTGTATTCGAAAAAAGTTGGATAGGTAGGTATTAGAACAGAATATAACTTCACAAGACTGGTTCCCGAGATAAGATAAAATGCAATGAGGAAGGGTGTTGAGCCATTCACCTTTTAAAATAAAATATGGGAAGATCCTTTCTTGCCTATGTTATCATCATCGTTGTATAATTGACCATATTGAGATGGACTAGCATGGATCCTCTATGCCTAGACACCCTAGTATTGGACCGTTAAAAGCTGAAGGCATGATAAAATATGATTGAATGCAATAAGGGACATCCCTCTTCTTCACTTGAACTACTCTAATATTTGGAACAATACTGCTCTCCGACCAGTCTGTCTCTCTGGAGGACAGACGAGACAGACAAGATAGCTTCCCCATCTTTCTTGAATCAATATTCTGAATGTATTGCAGTCATCACTCTTGTCTATGTATGTCCTTATGAGACTCTAAACGGCGTGTGATGCTGGATAGCCTGTGTGTTGTTTTGACTTAGAAATATGGTTTATGGTTTGATGGGGTGATGTGTGGCATTGATAAAATAGAAATTATATTTGGTAGGTTTGAGAAGACAGTGAGATATGCATCACGGAAAGCAAGGGCTGATGTGAGGAGGCGAGTCAAGGGGCGTTTCGTGAAGGCTGGTGAAGCTTATGACTACGATCCACTCAGCCCAACCAGAAGCTACTGAGAGTACGTTTTTTAACTATACTTACAGAAAGGAAAGATCTACTCGTATGTTAATTGGAAATAATTGGTCATATTTACCTGGATAGTAGCAAAATTATGACACACTTCCAACACTCAGTGATCAAATGTGTATTTGATTACAGGAGCAGCCGTATTTAAGGACAAAGACGAATGTGAAAGGTTGATGATACAAATCAAGACTGGTAATACAATGATGAAGAACTAATGAGATGCGACATTTACAGACCAGAAGCGGTAGCATTTGCTTTTGAGTAGACAGGTTTCTTTCCAAATTCTATGAACATGTTTACTGCTGGACTTTTTTGGGCAAAAGGGCTTTGCTTCTGGAGAATCCAGCCGATTACATTCTGTCCTTTGTGGAAACATCCAACTATGCTTAAGCTTTTCGGTAGGTTTTCGTGCCCTGGCTTCTAGAGATTGTCTGTTCAGGCATATGGCCAGGACGAATTCACATAGGTGAAACTTTTTTTCAGGTTTCTATGTCACTTGACGGTGTACAGTGATAGGTCTTATATTTATATGCCTTTGGGGGGGCGGGATGATGTCCATTGCACACCGGTATCACAGGCCCTCTGATAAGGTGGATCATGTAGGATCATAGTGTATGTAGGAAGGAGCGGTTTGTAAATAATGAGAGCTTTCGCCTCTGAATCTATTGAATCCAACTCCTGGCAGAAAAATGTTGTATAGTTATTGAGTTGCCACGATTGGACATCGCAGCGTAGGAAGGATCATTTGCGAATGGTTCATGTTGTAAAGCGAGTTTATGTTATCTATGCAGAGTCTCTTATCATTTTAGACCTACATATGTTTATTTCTTGATGTGGCCCTTTGAGGAAATCCAGGAGGTTGTCTCCTTGTCGTGATCAATTTGGTAATGTAGAGTTGGACCATTTCTTTACAAGCAATTTTATTGTCAATTTTCTGCGTAAGGTAAGGATTTGGTCCTAAGGGAATATGTTGACTGTTCTACCTTGGTGTTCCAAAGGTTGCAAGCTTAACCTCCTGATGTATGTAATTCCTGGCGTTGGTTTTCTTTTCTGTCAGTGGAAAGTGTGCCTCTCTCGTGATGGAGCCTATCCAAATCGAGTTAGAAAATCAACGAGATGATCAAAATTTTTTACTCTGCTAGATGAGTTGAATTACTATGCTCTCCAGCGCGGTAAATATTGGCCTTTTCAATCCTGGTCACATCCAAGGATAACTTAGTAAGCTCGAGCTTGAACGTGGATATGACATGTGCATCGAAAGCCAGCGAAAATACTAGAAATTGTAAAGATTGGGTATGATTACATTTCCTCGTGCTACATCGTAATCAACGGGTAGGCATGCTTATGTTCTGCTTCAAACTAGGCAAAAGAAAAGGTCAGGATGGGGTTCATAACTGCATAAGTTCCTCGGCTTTACAAGGGACCGTTCCTTGCTGGGAAAATTGTCAAATCAGTCCTAAATCTATTGTACGGCGGCTAATTTAGTCCTAAACCTTTTAATTTTGTCAATTTAGTCCTAAACCTTTTAAATTCTTACCAATTGAGTCTTTCCGGCCAATTTTGGCCGGCCAGCGCTAACGTTGCCGTTGGCCGGCGCCGGCCGTCCTTTCAACGCTGACGTGGTAATTTTTAATTTTTTTTTTCAATATTTTAATCTTTTTTTTTCTTTTTCTTCTTTTTTTTCTGGTTTCTCCCCTCTGGCCGGTCCGGCGACCGGCCAGAGGGGAGAAACCAGAAAAAAAAAGATTAAAATATTGAAAAAAAAAATTAAAAATTGCCACGTCAGCATTGACCGAACGGCCGTCGACCACACCAGCGCCGGCCGACCAAAATTGGCCGAAAGGACTCAATTGACAAAAATGTAAAAGATTTAGGATTGAATTGGCAAAATTAAAAGGTTTAGAACTAAATTGGCTGCCGTACAATAGGTTTAGGACTGATTTGACAATTTTCCCGTTCCTTGCTAAACTGTTCAAACTCATGCCTTTGTAAATTGGGTATTTGATTGTTCAATCAAAGAAAGTGGCATAAAGTCTACTGTTTCGACCAAATAGCTTAGACAAAATTCAGAGAGCCAATCGAACAATCAAACGTTTGAAAAGTTTATTAGAAACTTTGAAGGGACAAAGACTCAGCAATGTCTTTTTGGCCGCGAAGCTAAACCCAAGCCGTCCATTTCTCAAGCTCCTAGACAATCTGGTCCAGTGTGATCATGAAATTGAGTCTTCTACAAGTGTTTGTCACCCAAATACTACTAGCAAGTCTAGTAGCAGAATAAAATTTAGGCCAGGGTCACTTTATAATGCATGACAAATCTGCCGTGTGATAAGCACAACCTGGCAGTTAGTTACTCTCAAAACAATGCTGAGGTCCTGCATAGTGAAAAGACACTTTTTGAAACAGATGTTATACGCATTTGCGTATTGTAGGTACGGGAGTCAAAATTTAAATTAGAAGAAACGGAGAAATCCTTGAGAAAGATGTCTGATGTCACATGACTGGAACTTCCGAAGCCAACCCAAAAATTCACCCTACGGATTCTCTTGGAAATAATGTTTGTGAAGGTCAAAACAATTAATCATCGTCCGAACTGCTATCTTCCGATCCTCTCCTGAAATCCTCTGGTTCACTCGATTCCTATAGTTAGGTTCGAGGTTAGATATGCAGTCCCACCAAATGGGAGAGATAAAAATGGAACTTACCACTATACATGCATGTGCACATGATCGTATCTAGTGAGAGAACTTACGTGCATCTTATCCCAATCCTTCAACTTGGAATTTGTAAGCATGTAATTATCTCGTAATGGAGCCCAAGCAGGTGGTTCACTGTCTCCAGCACCAGTAGACGTATGAATCTGCATTTCATTCAGACCACACAATCATTCATATTTGTCCAATCGCATTCATTTCAGATACTACATACTGAAGTGGTATGCCAGCTCCTTGAATAATCAAGAGCGATAACTCGACAGATCAAAAACATAGGGAAGAACCTCAGAAAAGAAAGAAGACAGACGATAGGAAGTACAAAATAGTATGTTCAGAGGGAAACCCTACCTTAGCTGGAGCTTTGGCTGATGAGAATGATGGTTTGCTCAGTTCAGAAAAGAAGGCTTCTTTCCTCCTCTTCTTTATTGCTGCAAAGTGCCACTCAAGACCATGTTCAGAAAAAATATACAGGCTATAAAGCACTTACATGAATCATTGATAACAAAAAAGGATTATTTTAAAAACCATCTCCACTTTTATACCATATATCAATTTACATCTTCACTTTTTTACATCTTCACTTTTGAAAACCTACATTCTGTATCGTGTTTTGTTGCTAGATTTCAACTTGCATCTCTCGACCATGATCCTTGTCTACTTATATGCCAAACTGCAATTTCCCTTCCCAAATTGCCCTCATCACCCCCTTCTCCCAAAAGAAAACCTTAATGCTAAAATCCTTCCTCTTTCCTCCTCCTCCTCCTCCCTCTTCCTCGACCCTCTCAGCCACCGCCGCCAAACTCAGCCGCCAATGCCAGCAATTTCTCAGTCCAAGCCGTCATCTCTGATGGCTCATCCCCGCGCAACGTCCTCCACCCTTGCTGTTCACCGCGTCCCAATCCCCCCTCTCCTCCTCACACTCGGCCCCCTCGCCCTAGGCCATAGAGACCCAAACCAACCTTAGATCAGAGGTCGGTAACGGTCCAACGTCCATGAAAGCTCAGATCAAGGTCGGGCCCGACCTCAATCCAGGCATGGAGCTTACCAAACTCTGAACATAGCTCGAGCCCAAGCTCCAAGGCTACCATGACTGAGCTCTGAACAGAGCTCGCCTTGTCGGAGCTCCATAGAGCTCGCATGTGAGATGAGGGGGGCGGATCCTGGTGGTCGCGTGGTGTTGGTCATCGGGCGACGGCAGGCAGCATGTTAATCAGCAGTGGGTGGCGGCAAACATGGAGACTGATTTTGGATTTGAATACTTTAAAGCTTGAATTGGTTAGATGGTGGTGGATAGATTTTTTGTTGTTTTCTATTTAAAAGAGGGGGCAAATCAATATTTTAAGCTTTGGATTTTGTCTGGAGGTGCAAATTGCAAGTTTTGAAAAATGAGGATGCAAGTTGATATAGATGACAAAACTCAAGTTGGTTTTTGAAATTTTTCTTAAAAAGATTAGTAATTAAAGAACAAAGGCAGCACGTGATAAACAAATTTTAAAAAAAAGAAAGAAAGAAAGAAAGGGTCCAAGCAAAGCATATTCTCAAAGCTTTCTGGGATGAGAGGAAGCAGGCTTAGACTTTTTAAATAAAAAATACAATCATGTGGCAGTGCAATTTAAGAAGCTGGATTGTATATGAACTTCATCAAAAGACAAGTTTTCAAAAAAATATTGTGATAGATAAAACTTTCAGATAATAAATACACCAAGTAGTATGCCACCATAGGCAGGAAATTTACGAACATAATCATTTAACATGAAACTTTTTTTGCCAAAATTTAACATATATTTTATGTAGAATATTTGCTAGATAAGATCCGTGCTAGGTAGTAGGTATTGGTTGAATACAATATCAAATGCAACAGACCAAACAAAAAATTTAGCATTTGGAAGTAACCATATTTCCAAGCACAAGCACTAAAGTCAAAATTTGATAAAGTCTAAGTAGATAGGATTCTCTGCAAGGAGAAAAATTGGATCACTATTAGCTCCGCCCATCCCTCGTGGATAAAGGTCTTAGCTGGAGAGAAGTTATTAAAAGTACCAGAACAAACTAGATGCCAGGTTTCATCTCTTACAGTAATTGAAGAAAATTGCAGTTAAAGACTTGTTCAGGAATAATTTCGAAAATGAATTGTGGATTATAGTCATATGGCAGACAAATTAATTGTTGTTGACGATTTTCCAAAGCAAGCTTGTTGTTGAACTCAGTGAAATGATGTCTTCAAATTCAATAATAGGATCAAAGCATTTCTATAATAAAACCAACCGAATCTTTCATTTTCCTTCCCAAAAACATATTTCTTGAAAAATGGTAAAATATACTTATTTAGGTAGTAGGAACATAATGTAAGAGATTTCTTATCAAAGGAGATGCATACCTAAAAGAAAGTACGTGTATAGTGCAACATGCACACCATGTAATGGACATGAGAGGGAGAATATATCGAATGGGCTACAAGGAGTTTAACATGTAACTGTAAGCACGGAACTCCAGCACATGAAATTCCGGATAAGAAAAATCTCTACCACCGAATCACCAAACAGATAAACATGAACCCAGAAGGTAACATGCATTATAACATGCAAACCATCACTTATATTCAGAACCTTTATCAGGATGGAAACTGATTTGAAAAAAAACTAATACTAAGCAGTACAAGTTCAGACCTTTTGCATCTTTAGACCTTGAGGCATCCAAGCCTTTTTGCGCATTTTGTGCTTTGTTAACCTGTAGGCAGATAAATAAAATGGATCAAACCATTTTGTAGCAATTTGTTTAATAAAAATTGTGGAGGAGTAATCAGCTTCAATATAAAAAAGGCGCAGTTGGATTCACATATAACTTACCGCATTAAATAGCTTGACCACTGAATCCAAGCGAACGCAAATAGAGTACAAAGCAAGTTGTTAGAAGAACACAAAAAAGTTTAAGCAAGCAATTTTGTTCAGTCAGGTTTAAGATGAATACCTCCCTTGGTAGCAACACTTATAAGAAACTTCTCATGTGCATCTAGATAGTTTGCAGGCTTCATGTGCCCCTTTTCTCCCACCTGTTGATTGATCAAGACATTATTAACTCCAACTTATCAAATGCTAGTACGAACTAAAATCGGTCAAAATCAAGGGTGAGTTATATACCAAGTGTTTTTCCTTCTTTGCCTCCCCTTTAACTTTCCTTTCAGTTTCCTCTTCGGCAAGCTTCTCTGCAACAAGATTCTTGTGTGCCGACATTACTGGACCCTGCAAACGGGTGCAAGTAAGTGACAAAGTCCACAATTTAATACAAAATTCTGGTATTGCAGTCAAGCTTACAAGGGAATCATCGGACACATTCTTCTTGATGATACTCTGGAAAGCTGTCCTGAATGCTCTAACACCTTCCGTGAACTTTATAATTCCAGGATGGACTTCATCATCATCTTCCTCATTTTCGTTGTCAGAAACTTCAGGTTTATCATCATCCAAACCATGTGATTCTAAACTCTTCTCATCGTCGGTTAGTGGAACATCGTTATCGTCTTTAGACACAGAAACCTCCTCATCTGCATCATCATCTGAATTGTAGTCTCTTGCCCTCTTCTGGAACAGTTTTTTCATCCTGTTGTCTATCTTAATCTTTTCCCCAGCACCCGGAAAAACATTTACCTTCTTCTTTGCTTTGCGGCCTTTTTTATGCCCTGATTTTCTCTTCTTTGGGATTCCCCCAGCTTCTGAAAGATGAGATTCTCCCGGCATGGCTGACTTGAAAATTTCTTTCAGTAACAGCAGCGGTTAGACTCCGACCGTCTACAAGCATTGATTTGGACATAAAAATTTAATACGGTATTTGAGAATCCAATAGATGGACAATTTAATCAAACCATGAATTTGTTAAGGTAAACATCCACACCAAGAACTTGATAATTTCAATAAAAACAAACCTCCTCCCAACCTTTCTACTGTTAACCCAGCCAAAAATCCAAATGATTCCGCTTTAAAATTTTGCCAAACTGAAGGGTGACACCAAATGGTCCTTTTAAAAAAGAGTTATGGGACAAGGCACTCCCGCAAAAATTACATTCTTAGAATAGTTCCACATGCGGAACCAGTATGAGTAAAGCAGTCAAACGTATTCTAATCCACGTATATATTTCTAAATCATACTATACCCCAGAAAGTTACTGTCATCACCAAACAATAAGAATAGGCTCATGCAGCAGCTAATCATGTATCCAAACTCTCTGACAAGTCCCTTTACATTAAGTGACAACAAATTTAACTTGCCATCAAATAGCTTTCAGCTCAATGTGTTAAAATATGTAATAAATTTTTTTTAAACAAGTGCAATTGAAAGGCAAAAGCAGTTAAACTGGTACCTTTATACAAGGCGAAAGATAAATTAGCAGAGCAAACTAAACAGTGTCTTCCTCACTTTGGCTTAACATCGCAACACGAGTCAGCTTTGCGATAATGAGAAATTATGCAATAGTTCCTTGAGGTTTAAGGTTCCGATAGTCACTTGAGGGACCTGATCCCAACCCAAACTCATCTATATCCCGAACCGAGCTCAAACCCGAGTCGGGCACTCAAGTAGGGTCCCAAACCCAGCTCCAGCAAGGAAAAGAGATCCCCCCCCCCCCCAAACCCGCATTCGCAATAAGACATTCGATCAATGGGCTCCGTCAGTACAAAGGATTAGCAATTCTAAGTTCATCTCAAGCATCAAAATTCAGGACGCGCCTCAGAATCCAATCATGGAAACCACAGCGGAATCCAAGTGCGCCGTCATCAGACTCTCTAGACTATTTCTCTTTCACGTCGCCCCAGCCGAGATGAACCGACAAGCAAACCGAAGCAAATGGAGACCGAAACGCAAGACCAGCAATCGCCGTCATAACGAGAAGCGAGAGGAATGGGCGGAAAAAAAAAACCTGACGGAAAGAATCCTGCGAGGAAACAGGGACCAAAGCAAGCAAGCTCCGGCCGCTTCCGCCGCCGCCGCCGCCGCCCCCGCTTCTCTGCAAGAGAAGTCGGAGAGACTCACGAGAAGCTCAAGGACTAACAGAAAACCACAGGAACATAAAACATCTACAGAGAGAGATGGGTTGTTCCGCCTACTTCGCCGCGCCTACACGAGCCGGCCGCCGACCACCGCCTCAGGTTGGCTTCGCCGCCGCCGCCGCCGCCCGTTGCGCCGCTGACCTTAAGAGTCGAAGAGAAGAGAGAGAGAGAGGTGAGGCGGAGAGGAAGTAGAGATGCCGTGCGAGTGATCTAGTACGTGAAGGGTCGGTCGGGCTTGGCCCGGTACAGGCCCACTGGGCTCGGCCCACTGGTCTCGGCCCACTGGTCTCGGCCCAAAGGGCTTGTTCGGGCCTTGATGTGATTGATAAGGATGTAGGGGTGAGCACGGTCCCGATGGATATTCCCGTTTTCAAGTTTGGAACCGAAAACCGTACCAGTGTATATCCTCGAGACCGGCTGATTCGTTTTCGGGCCGGTTTTCAAACAAGGTACTAGAGCCGGCCTCCCTAATATATTTTCTTTCCTTTTTTTTTGTAATAATTTCTCTTTTAAGCATGTTATCATCGGAAAAAATTTTGCGGTGCTGCTCGGGCGTCGGCACGATCGGCTAAAAAGCATGTCGAACCATCAGCAACAATGCTATCATAAATGTCAATCGAAGATACGGATAATCCCATGCGGTTAAGTGGATGGATTTTATATTTCGTGCGGCGGGGGTTCTTGCCCTCGTTCACCTTCTTGAAGCTGCGCCGGAATATTTAATTTCGAAGGTACGTGACTTAGGCCAAACCCTTCTCACAAATACGCTTATCAATACGGTGTTTATGTTTTTTCGACATTGCGACTATATGACCTAAAACAATTAAAATTGTTGACCATTCCTCCTTACCTACAAAACCCCCTGCTAGTGACCGTGCTAGGAGATGTGATAGTTGAAGCAAAATGAACTCATGAAAGAAAACACGTCGCATTCTCCCCCTCATAAACTCATATATACTTTCACATTTTTACCTAATCTTAAACAAACAGACAAACCCGGGAGCTAAGAAGAACGCGAACCGTCCTGCCCCCGCGTCGGTGAAACGGGTAACTCGACGACAAACCCGAACGAGGAGGAGAGAGAACTCGAGACTGCAGATGCATCGACTCTCTCCACCGCGTCGTCTGCTACGAACGAAGCAGAACCTAAACTTCCCCCCAAGTCCCACGGTCTCCCCTCCCGCGGTGCCACCGCCGCAGCAAAACAGCTATCGAAATAGCTCATCTAATATTGGACGTCAAAACCACTGGGGTTTACCCTAGTGACCACCATTCCTACTTGGAAAGAGAGAAGTGGGAGTTCGAATCCTCACGTTCCCATAGAGGCTTAAGGATGGAGACGTCCAGTTTCAGATGTGGGTTTTGACTCTCACACCCTGTAAGAGGTAGGATAAAAATCTGAAAAGGGGTTGAGAGTTAAAAATAGAAAAGATTAAAAAAAAAAACATTGGACGTCAGACCTAGGACTAGCCGCTTCGAGGAGATCCTCGCCGTCGATTCGGTTCGATGAACCGCGCACTCCAAACCAAAATAAATAAATAAATAACTCGGGAAACAAAAACAAAAAAAAAAAAAAACAAAGAGACATGCCCACGAGACCAGGACACGGTGTCCTCGCCAGCCCCTCTCTACGACCACCCGACACGTCAACCGCCAGGCATGGGCTCGCACGTGACGCTCGACGTGCCCCTCTGTTTGTCTCCTTCCTCATTGACACCCGACACGTCCGCGTTCGAAATCTATTATGGTAATTTCTAGCGGACGATCGGTTTCCGGTCCGATTTTGATCCGACCCAATGAAACCGATCACTTAGAAAGTTCAGTTCACGTTCTGTTGATTTTTATCAATAAAGTTCGCTTAGAGTTTAGTTCACAATTTACGAATCCTTTTTTTAAAGAAATTTTTAAAAAAAGGTATATGTAGCTATCCGATATGATCGGTCCGGTCCGGGCGGTTTCCGATTTGGGCGATCCGTCTTGCACACCACTAGTAATTTCTCAATACGCTGTCCGTGATTTATTTTGCGATGCCGGAGTAATTCATTGAAGACCGTTGATTCGGCTACTTTGGAACGGCCAAAACTTGGGAACCTACAACCACCTATATTTATTTCTCATATTTTCAAGGTCTAGTAAATATTGTCTAAGTTTCCAGGGTTCTTATTTAATTGCGGTTCTAGTTTTGTCTTTCCTACTAGTCTTTTTGTCTTTCTAATGAGTCTCGGTAATTACTCAAATGTTCCGTGCTCAATTGTATAAGCATGCTACGATGAATGGAAGATAAGCGTGCTCAATTGATTATTTACGGATGGCAAGTATTGCTCTTATCCCTTGAGGAGTGGATTCCTACGAGTGGCAAAAATTTATCCATTTGAGTTCTCATCTTATGTTACTTCTTACTTCTATACACTTTCTCCGACGTCATTTCCTTAACGCATGCTTAATGAGTGTCGCCGAGACATCTCTCTCTCTCTCTCTCTCTCTCTCTCTCTCTCTCTCTCTCTCTCTCTCTCTCTCTCTCGCAATCTAGTCTTGTCGTGACGCCAGGATTCATATGCTTCCCCCCTTGTTCGGACGAACGAGACGCCTCGTGGTCCTAGAAAAATCTTTTTGTCTCTAGTCGCGACATGATGATGGTTCATCGAGATCCCACCCCCGTTCACGACCCTGAATTCAACTTCTGCAAAATGCGGGAGAGATTCGGTTTTGTTAACTAGCGCTTTCGAGATACTTGCTTAGTGTATTCAACGAGCGAATGTTCAATTCTTGAAATATCGTTTGATGCGAATCACGAGGGCGGCTGATACTTTGAAGGTCGCGGTATTTATTTATTTAGTTATTTATCAAGTATTATGGGAAACTTTTATCCCGACTTTCGCTTTGGCCGCGGGGACTTAAAGTCGAATAAGATGGGATTAGATTGAATAAGAAGTCCTCGGATTTCTTTCTATGTTTTTGCTTTGTAGGAAAAAGCACAAAAGAGCATATACATAAGGAACCAAAGTGAACGATAAAACATCGAAACCTTTGTAGGATCGATTGCCTTTGACGTGGTGAGCGACGCTGCGTGGACGCGATTAAACCACCATCGCGATAACCGTTCGCGATGACGTGCACCATGGTGATGTTGATTGATGTCATTGTAGTATCGACAGACAGTTGTGAAGAGAGAGAGAGAGAGTCATAAAAGATCATACCACACATGAGAGCAATGACGACATTGATAATGTCGTAATTATGTGTTAATAGATCAACAAAAATGAGCAAAACGAGACATGTCTCTTCAGTACACGTCTCTTCGGTTCATGTATATGTGAAGTTCATGAATTTCTTTAGTTCATTAATCTGTTAAGTTCATGAATATTTTCAATTCATGAATATGTTCGGTTCGTATCCATTCAAACTTTATAAATAAAATGAATTGTTCTTCATTCCATATAGAAGAGGAGAAGAAAAAACTGCGCATCTCATGACTTCTATATTCTCCAAGCGTTCTCTAAGCGTGCCGATTTTAATAAGCATTCAAATGAGTCATGTTTGCATAGTGTTAATACAAGCAGATTCGATATATTGTATCTTGGAAGACAGTTAGTAACTGTGTAAAGCACTATGGGCAGGGACTAATTGTCTTAAGGAGATTCGGTAATCTGTTGTTACAATTTGTTCGATTTTTCCCACTGTGATGCAGGATAAAGTCGAATGACTGTGGTGACCAGCCAACGCAACTTTAGTTTGAGAGTCCACTGAGGCTCCCCGTGTGTGTCTGCCTTATCGCACCAGGTGAATGGACTCTCGCGCTCAAAGCATTTCATCGTTTTGGAGACTGCATATCTTCAAGGTGGTGGCCAGTGGACTTTCCTGAGTTGATGCCCAATGCAAAGTTAGGCAATAACCCGTTCATTCCGTCCGGTGGCTGCGTTTGTCAAAGTTAATTTGTTTACGCTTTATTTCTGTTTAAATTTTCTGATTACAACAAACGGTATCATGCTACGTATTTCCAACAGATAACCCTGTTGACACCTATAATTAATTAGGTTGTCGACAATTGAAATAAATAAATAAATAAAGACGTCAAAGGATGACGTAGCCCGTACGAGATGGCTCATGCAAACAAAACAGCTGGCAAGTACTGGCAGACACAGGTGGGAAATTTGAAGTTCAAAGAAAGCTGGCGTGCGAGTGCCGAAGTTATCAACGGAATTGTCATCGATGCCTTCGACAGGGAAAAGGACAAGTGTCAAGTCAGGAAGAGCTCGACAAAGGTCCCTGCTTCGGAAGGATAGGTGTCAAGCTAAGAAGAGCTCTACGAAGGCCCCTGCTATGAAAGGATAGGTGTCAAGTTAGGAGGGGCTCGACGAAGGTCCCTGCTTCGGAAGGACAGATGTCAAGCCAAGAAAAGCTCGACAAAGACCCCTACTTCGAAAGGACAGGTGTCAAGCCAGAAAGAACTCGATGACAATTATTTCCCCAGGAAGAACAGGTGTTAGGATGAGAAGAACTCGATGACGGTTATTCCCTGGGAAGAACATGTATCAGAATGAAAAGAACTCGATAACGATTACCATCCCGGAGATCAGGTGTAGGAAAAAGAAAAGCTCGATAACGAAAAGGACAGGTGTCAGCATAAACAGAGTTGGAGAACAGTTATCACCTCGTATAAAAAGATAAGATCGATAGCAGTTGGCGGACATATGTCATTAAATGAGCGGTGAAGATGAAATCAACGGTGAATGTCGAACATGATGCCAAAGATGGTTACCAATCCCACATTACAAATAGTGCTCAACTGCCGACAGAAAGGCCCCCCGCGCATATAAACCACAATGCTGTCTTTTTATCTTTACTTTTCAGTACCGCACTTTTAGTTTCTGTAGCTATAACTGTTTATTTTTCAAGTCAATAGCTTTGTAATATCGTGTCGATGAACTTCGGACGCCGCCAGTGATTGGACGGATTCTTCTGAGTTCTTTACAAAATTCGAGTCAAATTCCATCATCATGTGAAATTTGTGTCATCAAGCAATACAATCAGGTTCCTTGTTCACACTTGGATCACTTCTGTCCGGAATTAGACCTAGAACCCGGTCTTCTCTAATTAAAAAACCGAACAACGACTTTCGGTAAATTATATTTCATTACGAGAATATTTTCCGACGAAACAAACCCCAATGTCGATGGTCAGAAATGGCGTTGACATCCACACGGTGTGTTGTTCTTTAACATGTTGGTATAGGCGCTGCCCTTTAACACAAAATGTTCTTTGGTCATCAACCTTTTCTCATTCTTTAACTTAGCTGTCTACCAAACAATATTTATTGAGATACATATGTAAGTTATGTTAAAAAAAATCTCACGTACGAAAATTGGTGTGGTGTGAAGTAGTCAATATATCATAATTGGCCTATAATTAAATAACTTAAGCTTTTGAGTGAATGTGAACCTAATTAAATATGTCGATGGGCTTGTATGAAAATTTGAATCAATTGCACACGTCGCGTCATGGAAGAAATGAGTATAATGCATTCTCTTAGTTGATTTAGGGGTTTCAATCACAGTTCCAATCTGACCATAAGATGAAGATTTGGAACGAGACTGACAGGAGACGACCGAGCGGATATTCTAAGGCCCTAAGTTAATGAAAGTTCACATTCTAACAATATACTATGGTACGTTGTTGTTATTCAAGGGCTGAGATTTGTCAATCAGTGTCATCCAACGGTTGACAACAGATGATGTACGTTACAACGCTCTATAATGTATGTCATCCAAAGGTACGGGCAGGCAAGCTAGAGACTCCTCCACGAACAGTGCTAAGCTAGTTTACATGAAGCTTTTTTTTTGTAAAGGACAATGTTAAAAAGATTGCCCCTGTAATGCTTGTTAAATTTCAATAACCGTGCTTTGGAGATACAAATGTTTCTGTTTATTGATGTACGACTCCCAAAACGTGTTGTCTAGCAATAAATTTTCGAACTATGTTGATATGCGTTATTTCTATATTCAATGGTCTTAACAGGTGCTCTTGAAGCATTCGTTAACAAAATTCTTTTTTGAAATCAGCGTAAATATGATGGGCTGAGATTAACTATAAGTTCAGTAGAGTCCAGATAAACCTTGTGACTAGAAGGTTCGAGTCGAACCTTCCATTCACTCATCCCGATTATGTTTTGATAGGATTAATGATGCCGTCATAAGGCGATGTACTATAACCTTTTAGAACGTAGAGTTGGATAAATGGAAAAATTATCTAATCAGTCATAAATCTATTGTACGGATATCAATTCAGTCATAAACTTTTCAATTTTGCCAATTTAGTTTTAAATTTTTGAACGATATTACAATGTATTATGGCTAATTTTTATTTGAAATTGCTGACGTGACGGTATGCCACGTAGGACAGTCGACGATGATCGGATTGTCATGTCAGTGATTTCCAACAAGAATTTATCGAAAGGAATACAGTAGAATTTCGCGAAAAAGGTTTAGGACTAAGTTGGCAAAATTGAAAAGTTCGATACTGAATTGACAATAGGATTAGGACTGATTGGATAATTTTCCTCAGGATAAACGCTGGTGTCATTGAAATTAGGTCCACCAAACTATGATTACGAGGTGAGCTAACAAATGAAAGAGAGATAAGCATCCTAATATGATGTCACAATCCTCTTAAGCTATGGATTAGTGCAAATTATGATATATTCCTAACTTTGTAGCTGGACACATCAAAATTTGATTTGATTTGTTGAACTATCAGTGCGGATACTGTAACCCTTTTAAGTTCCCCACGGAATAAACGACAACTTTTTTTGGTCGAAATATTCTTTTATTTATCTTCTAAAGTAAAGTAGTAGAGCCCATCAAAAGGGCATCATTGCAAAATAGATCAAAAAAGGCCTTGGGGGGGAGGGGGGGGGGAATTCGATGGTTTGTCAAGTAATAAGTAAGCGCGATTCATTCCAGATGATCACTACTTAAGTGCTACTTTCAAAGGTTTCGCCCATATAAATCGGGTCGGGTCAATATAGACACCATTTCATCATCTGTCGGCATCGATTCCCTTTCTTTGGGGCCTCATCAATCATTCCACGCATCAACTTGCTTGTTCAAGTGTAGGCAATAATTTTTCCCACCACCAATCTTACCCCCCCAAAGGACAATTTCTTCCTAAGAGGTGGCTCCCCACGTCCATTCAATTGAGCAAAATGGAGAGAGAGAGAGAGAGAGAGAGAGAGAGAGAGAGAGAGGAGACTTCTATCGTCAATTCATGTCCTCCTCATCTTCTTTGGTTTTTTGATTGATGTGGCATAAATGGATGTGATGGATGAGTGGAACTCCGAGGGAAAAGGAACTCCACACCAATGGGAAAAGGACAACACGCATGGGATTTCTATGTCTTGCATGACTATTCCCGCTAATTCCAACTCCAACAGACAAAAAACCATAAAAAGATCACCACTAGGGGATAACACATGTCATGGCTTTGACTGCTCAACCCCCGATTTCAAGTTGACGCCTTGCGAGTTGCAACAATATCATCCCAATGGTCATGCCCAATTCAGGACCACGATTCCTGTTCTTGACAGGGTCAATACCTTCCTGCCAAGGAAAGCACGCGACCCCTAATTTTCGCGACGGATATTTGTTGATGGGTGTTTTGAAATATCTCAGAAAAGTCGATCCGTAAACATACGATTTTGTTTAAAAGGATTGCTTCCAGGACACTCGCTTAAAATATCTTTATGTCCGAATCAATAATTAAGTTCCGGTTCCATCCCGTTTCTGTCCCTCCCCCAATCATATTAGGGTCCACACTCCAAAAACCTCTACCTCGAGCCAAGTAATTGTCACATCCCGAAATTCGTAAGGCCATTCGTTCGAAGGTTTGTCCAGCTAACCCGGCTCGAGAAAACGATTTAAGCCCCTAATTGTTTCTCATCAACAACGGTTTTAGGCATGTCACGTAACAACACAGTGTGTTTTCTCTCTCGTTCTTTCCTTATAGCAATTTGAGGCTCAAAAGCAAGTCACCAGCGACCCATTTCCGGCAAATTAGACGTTGGGAACTCTTCAATGATTGAGCAAAACACTCAACGCTCGTGAGCACTACAGGTGTGCAACGGGGACATCACTGGAATGGGCGAGCGGGGAGGGTGCGACACGTTGCGCTTGGGACGCCTGAATTCTGTCATACGGGACACATCTCAGCATTCTGACAACTAATCCGAGCGACAGATGGACACTTGTAATAAACCTACAAAGTAAAACGTACAAGTAAAGATAAGTGCCATGTCTATATCATATGCATTCGAACGCGTGAGAGCTCACTTTATATCGGCCATTAAATTACGTAATATGGGTTCGTTTGGTTCAGCATTTAAAAGGGGCTTTTGCCCTAGAAAATTCTTTGGCTAAATGCTGAACCATTTAGATCAGTATTTGTCAAATACTGAATTCAAATTTTTTATCCCTAAATTACCTTTAGTTATCTTGACTTATTTCGATTTTGCTTCTCGTGTGTACTGTTCATCTTCTTCTTTGTGAGATGGCTGGCGAGGGAGGCCGGCGAGGCAGCCGGCGTCGGATCGGGCCATCAAGAGGCCGACGACCGTCGCCCGAGGCCGAGCGACCCTCGACGAGGGTCGCAGGACCTAAGAGGCCGCCGCCTGGGTCGCGTGACCTCAGGTGGCCGGTGCTTGGGTCCTACGACCCTGCCGAGGGTCACCCAGCCTTGGGTGACGACCGTCGGCCCCAGATTTGGCCCGCCGACGGTCGCTCGACCTCACGTGACGGCCGCCGACTCCAGATCTGGCTCGCCGGCTCCGGCGAAGGGTAAGTTAGGTTTTTTATTCCCAAAGTCCATTTGCAAAAATAATTCACCAAACACTATATTTTGGCAAAAGTAGCTTTATAAAATATTTTTACCAAATACCATTTGCATTTCTCTAATGTACTTTTATTTAAAGGTATTTGCATTCCCCCAAATAGCATTTTTAAAGTTGAACCAAACGGATACTATTCATGTGTAGTTCGAAATTTGGTGATCGAGATGAAGTAAATTTCACGTGATTCGGATGCATGGAACAAATTTTCCACGACCCTTTAGATATCACATAGCTCAGTCCCACTGGCAGTCTCCTCACAACGAAGGACAAAAATGATCTGCCCTTGCTACATTTTCCTTGCATCTTTTTGAACCCTTTTCCGCTTACGCGAATTTTTTCTGATAAAGAAAAAGTGCCGCCTTATCGTTTGGGTAATTACCGAGTTGATCTCGTGATATTTCGTTACCCAATTATGGTGCTAGCACAAATCCAAATGAATAGCTCAAATATGAAATTGTTTGCACGTGATAGAATGCAAAAGGTGATTGTTTATTATCCCGTTTAACACGGGCATTCTTAGGCTGCGTTTGGTTCAACTTTGGGAAAGGGGTTTTTGGCCTCGAAAGCCCCTTTCCAAAATGTTGAATCCTTTGGTTCAGCTTTCCGAGTCCGAAAAGCCGAAAGCTAGCATTTGAAATACTGAAAAACCCAAAGCTAGTCCGGACTAGCTTTGGACTTTCGGCATTCCATAAATGCTGAAGCCTTTTTTTCTCTTTTCAAATTGCCCTCACTCAAATTTCAATATTTCAGTTTTGCCCCTGTTACTGCTCATCTTCTTCACCATGAGGGTGGCCGGCGAGGGTGGCCGACAAAGGGCCGGCGAGGGGTTGGCGAGGTCGCCTGACCCAAGCGAAGGCCGCTTGGGGTCGGGCGACTGCCCAGGCGCCGTTGCCTGGGTCAACTGACCTCAGGCAACGTCGACCTAGGTCACGCTACCCTAAGCAGCCGTCGCCTGGGTTGCGCGACCCAGGCCGACATCGCCTGAGGTCGCGCAATTAGGCGACGGCGCCTAGGTGATCGCTCAACCCCAGGTGGCCTTCACTTGGGTCGCACGACCTTGCCGGTCCCTCGCCGGTCCCTCGCCGGTCACATTTTGGTGAAGAAGATGAATAGTAACAAGGGCAAAACAGGAATATTAAAAATAAAAATTGCCAAAGCCCTTTGCAAAAAAAATTTGTCAGATACTACTTAGATCAAAGTAGCTTTACCAAATTTTTTTACCAAACACTACTTGCATTTTCCCAAGTGGCTTTCACCTAAAGGTATTTGCATTCTCCCAAGTAGCATTTGAAAAGCCGAATTAAACGGACCCTTATTGTATTCCTTATAAGTCCATTTCAAAGTCGTTTTTCATTTGTTTTGTTTTTGTTTTTTGGTCGAAGTTTTTCATTTGTTCAAAATGTAAAAATGTATAGGTATAGTAACCCAAAATCAAACTTCTTCCTCCACCAGCAACTCGAGGAATTACATAGATAAATGCGGAGAAATTTCACAGATTATATACTAAACATGAAAGTACCTAATAGAGAAACATCTAACCCTACTATTTCGAAATAGTATTTTTCACATTCATTCCGGCTGAAATAGATTTCGTGTCGTGGGGCCCTTATGCCAAAATTAACGCATTCGTGAACATAATATGAAAAATGAGGATATTCAAAAAGTTTAGCATTTATGAAGTCTCTTAACCCGATGCAACTTCCACTTGGTCACCGCATTTGAGCATTTCGTTTGAGCGAATGCCTTGGGGAATTACGACACTCGAGTAATCGAAAAAAAAAAAAGAAAAGGAAGCTACGGCATTTAAATAAGTGTCGCACGAAAGTTACGACACGTATAATGCCATTCTCCTTTTCGTTTTCACATCCCGATGATTCTGATGTGCGCACTTTTTGGGGGGGCCAAAAAGGAAGCTTTCTTATCCAGAGACATTCACAAGAAAAATGTGGTAAATGAGGATATTCACAATTAAGAACTGAGATACCACCCAAAGAAGAGAAAAGGAAAAAAGCAGCCATGTAACTAGAAACTGCATATCCTAACCAAAAGAAAAACTATAAACTGCATATCATCATCAATCACAGAAAAAGAAAAAGAAAACCAGACCATGGCCCCGCAGGTTTCTGTCCCCCTTTCCCAGTTTCCCATTTCTTTTCTTTCCTTCTCGATAGCCTAGCAGGTTAAAAAGAAGGACGAGGAAAGTTCATGGCGAAAAGTAACCATGGTCAGCTGGGGAAGGCCATGGGGCTAACCATGGTCAGGCTCAAGGGGGGTTAACATATGGGGAAAGTCTGGAGCTTTGGCTGTATAAATAAGAGCAAGGAGACGTGATTTGACAGAAGGCAGCCAAAGCTTTCAATCCCAAAAGAGAGAACAAAAATCTGAGAACTAGTGCTTTGAAGAGTCTTTGAGAGACAGGGCCGTCACCCACTTACTTGTTGGTGTGAATCTCGTGGTCATCTCCTCTTCTGCTTCTTCTTGTTCTTCATTGTGTCATTTCTTGATCCAGAGCTTTGCTTGGTTTCTGTGAGTGGCTCCCAATCTCTCTGTTTCCATCTAATTTGGTGACTTCTTGATTTGGTTTGTGCTTTGGGGGGGTCATGTCTTCCTGTCGTGTAATCTCTTCTTGCTCTTGTTATTTGATGGCATGGCTGCTATAAGAGTGATTCTGCTGTTGTTGTGTGGATAAAGGAATTGATTTCCGTATTGGGTATGGGTTCTTCCCATTCTGTGACCGTATAGATTTAGAAACATGGGTGGGTCTTCATTGCATTTCATGGTTTGGGATCTTTTCTATCTTTAAGCAGTGGAAATTTCATATTTTCATGAAACCCCAATCCCACATACACCAGGGTTGTGTTGTGAATGAAGCTTGTCCTGTGATGATATAAAGGGAGTTCCAACAAGGAATAATAGACGAATGAAGGTCCATCTCCGATTAAAGAATCCTTATTTAGGCAGAAATTTGTTGAAAGCATCCTTTTTTTGGTTGATTCTGGTGATCCAGTATCTTACGTTTCAGATAATTACCATTTTAGGTTTTTTGAAGGATGGTAGGTTTTCATGTCGTGAAAAATTGTTTGTCACAGCTTGATTGTGCTCTGAGTCCTGGGTCTTCCTTTTAATGTTTTGTCTTCATGATGATTAAAGACCCTTTCCCTTGAAGCCGAAAATCGAGTCCTTTTTCCTGGATAATCTTTGATAGATCGCGTTTTTGCTGGATTTGCAATCAGTTATATTTTTTTTTGGTAAGGTGCAATCAGTTATATTGAAGAGTAGCTCGTCCAATTCTTTGGCTATTGTTGCTGATTAGAACTATAACCCACTTTTTAGTATTATCTCCTTTCTTACTTTGTTTGGTTAGTTTTCTAATGTTCATATTCAATGTTAAGCAGATTGATCAGGCATCAAGATCAACCTGACAAGTACTTGTGCTCTGCTCCATTTTCATAACCCTCAAAGAAAGAAGAGAGGAATCTGCAGCCTTATCAACATGGGTCTCTCAAGTCTTCCAGCTCCTTCTGAGGGAATGCTCTGTGTTCTCATAGTAAACACCGCCCTGTCCATCTCCATCATCAAAGGCCTCGTCCGCACCATCCTCCACCTCGTCGGGCTCCGTCTCTCCTGCCTCTCGCCGTCGTTGCCGGACTCTGTCGACGGCCGTGCCTCCGAGTCCTTCGAGTATAGGATATGCCCGTCAGAGAGCTACATCGAGCAGTTCCGGAACCAGGCCCTGTCCATCAGGTTCGATGCCGTGTGCGGAGGGCACAAGAGGGAGGACCGCGACTGCTCCGTCTGCCTGACCGAGTTCGTGCCTGAGTCGGAGATAAGCAAGCTGTCCTGTGGGCATATCTTCCACAGGCTGTGCTTGGAGAAGTGGCTGGACTATTGGAAGATCACATGCCCACTTTGTCGGAAGCCTATGATGGTGGAAGAGGAGGCTTCTTCCTCATGCTTCTGGTGAAGCAATAGAGAGAGGGAGAGAGAGAGATTTTTAAGGGGCCGTCGTGTTGCGCAATGTACAGTCGATAGTGTGTACATGTAGTTTCGCATCAACAGGGGCTTTTGGTGTGCGATGGGCGCTGCAAAATGTGGTTAGATCTTTGAAAACACAAAAAGAGCTTGTGCTGTTGTGGCTGTACATATTGGGAAGTTTCTAGTGTTTTTTATGCATTGTGATCTTTTTTTCCAACTCTCTTGTTACATTCTTTGCGTCTCTTAAGTGAACCGAACAAAGCAGTTCTGAGCTTGAACTGAAGAAATCATCTTAGCTCTTGTTAGAACAGTTAAAAGACAACTTTCAAGAGGTACTCTCTCATATTTTGGGTAATTTGCTTCATGGGAGATTGTTGAGGGTGGACGCTCATGCCAAGGCCGAGCTGGCATCACTGTGCTTGCGCATTCACTTGGACCAAAACCAATCTAAGGAGCATCGACATGTGCGATCACGTCTCGCGAAAGACTAATCGATTGCCAATTGGAGTCGAACTACATGAAAACGACACAAAAAGGGAACTCATACCATCAAAGTATGGATCTACTAGCTGCCAAGTTGAGTTGGGGCAAAAAATCTTCCTTTCCTCGAAAAATATCTTGGGTCTTTTGATGATTCAACCGGCTATTGGATATGTCTTGATTCTTGAAACAGCTGTATCTTAGCAAAATTTTCGTGACAGACTTAGCAAACCACATTGAGGGCATGTGGATGTGAGATTTGGAAGCGTCTTTGGAGGGTTTTTGTCGCTCTTTGTCTAGGTAATGACTTTTGTCCTCATCAATGTCTATGGGACACAGGACAAACAGGGAGAAAAAGAGAACATGCATGATCTCAGTGCTCATGTGCATATGATGGACAGAGCCGACAAAGAAATCAGTTGAAATCATTAAAGAAAACATGGTGCCGGTAACAGTGTAGATGGTGCCAACAATGATATACTGTTCTTAATGTCATCCCATGGTCGATGCTGCCGACATGTTTCTTTTCATGAAGGATCGAATGTGATCGTCTATGATTCGTGGAGATCTAACCCAGATGCTTCTATTCTCCATATGAGAAATTTTAACATTCACCTTATTTTTTCATAGATATTCAGTCGTGCGCCGTCGTCGTTGATGGCGAGAAGGGTCCGAACTAGCTGAATCAATAATAACAAGAATTGATGCACTATGGTGGCCTCAAGGAAACATTACTTCCTTAATATAATTCACAATGTGCACACACCAGTTCAAGGTGCAACAAAGATGTGAGACTCAAATGCTATTTTTTGGTTTTCCTTGCATCCCAGTGGTCAAGATCGAATTCCACTTCAACCCTCTCCTACCGCAATTGACCGATTCGCTTGTCTAGTTTCAGTCGACGAGAGGGAATTAAAAATGGCACGGGAACACTGCGATCTAAATGACGTCGAAACTCTATTGGCGGATACTGCCTAGTAAACTATCCTTCCGCGAGTCGAGCACGTCACAACTAAGAAGTTTTAATCCCAGCCAAAGAGGAAAAAGAAGTTGCGTGACAAGTTTATGGAGAAAAGATGCAAGAAGCAAAGAAGCTCTCCATGTCAGATGCCATGCACCTCTAGCCAACTCACACCAAGCAATGCACTGTAAGCTCTTGGATTCTCAGGGAAAGGTCCAACCACCCAAGTGGAAAGAGAAAGCTTCACCAATATCATTTTATTTATCGTCAATCCTCTAGGTCATTTGCATTGCGCAGAACCGGATCAATCCGCCAACTGAATAAGGAGATCGAGTTGCACAAGCGATTGCCAGAGATGTAACGACAGTCAAAAGAACAGAACGTGATTAAAACAATGCTTTTCTACTCGTACAAGACTGATAAAAATGTAACTCCGTGCCAAGCCTAAAAGAGTAAAGCGTAAGTTTTACACGGGTTTGCCAACAACAGCTAAAAGTACAGGTGAAACATACCACAAATCAGCAATCTGGAGACATCATGAAGCTTTTGAACTTCAGTGCAATGGTTATCAACTGGCAGAAGTGCTGCAAGTATTAATACCGTCCTTGCAGTCGTTTGTGAGGTCATTAAAGGTCTCAATCTGCTTTTTACCCCTCAAGAAAACTTCAGTGTCAACTGAAACCCTCATGTATCCGTCGAACTCGACGGGGACGCCCTTATTCAGCTTTGTGGTCTCGGAATACCACTCACTGTTCTCATCCCAAAGTTCCTTGTACTCGTCCAGGAAATGAGTCGAGTATTTGTCTTTCAATGGATTGAAGAAGGAGGCGTCGGGTTCATTAGTTGCAATGTAAAGGTTCCTCCCATCTTCAACTTTGTCCTTCAATGTTGAGATAAGTGCATCAGGAGAGGTATCGGCCGCGAGATTTGGCCACAGGTCTTTGTTCTTTGCCTTCTCGCCTCTCTCGATATGAACTGAGTCGTAATCCCAATTCAACTTTGCTGCAATCGATGACACAATATCCATCACCCGTCTCGATTTCCACATTAGATGCCATGGACGCTTAATGACAGATTCAGTCTCGCCTTCGCACACCCTATACCAGTAGTTATCGGGTTCCACCGACCCAAACTTTCTCATTATCAAGGCATCTTGCACGTCTGCTAGCTTCATAGGAGTGACCCTGAAGTCCTCCACAAGGTGAAGGTTCAATTTGTCTTTCTTGTGCCATTTGCCCCAATCCGCCCAGAACTGGTCCTGGTCCAACACTGATGCAGAGTCCTTCAAGTGCTCGAAGTCAAAGTAGAACCTAAAATCTTTTCCTTCTTCGTCTTGATTCGACGACGTGTAAATTTTAGACAAGCAAATACTCAAATCCATGACCAAAGTCCTGTTCAAGTACTGGGCCTCGCCCAAGGCACACAAGAAGCTCCAGAGATAATGATTCATGCTCTTGCATCTATCTCCACCCCCCATGTAGATCAAGTACTTCCCATGACTGAACGACCCCTCGGACTCAACCACCGGAAGTGCGTCATTCACCGTTTCCCCAACAACGGGCAAAGATATAGTCTGCTCCTCTTTCTTTGCCGGTTGCTTCTCAAACCCAGGTTTCTGATTCTTCTTCCTCTTCCTAGCATTGACACCCGTATGGTAATCCCCAATGCTCACAACACTAAGCGTACAATTCTCCGACCTGGAAATCACAAACCTCCTGTAATCCTTATAAAATGCAGCCGCCTTCCCTTCCTTTGGCCTAAACCGCCATGCCATATCGCAGGTGCTCTCGTTGGATCCCGCAACAGGCTTCCCGAACCTGTAAAAGTGTATATCCTTAAACTGCTCTATCGTGGCCTTCATCATTAGGTGGAAAACTTCGGGGTCCCTGCAATCGATCGGCTGGCCGACACTCCCCTCGCACTCATTCCCACCCGCGATCTCAGCCGAACCGGTCACCGGGTTCTCGACGTCAGTCACATTGATGAAATTATCAAACACCGTCTGATTCGCAGGCATGAAATCCTCGCCGGTCTTGACCACCGTGTCATCGGACATGAAAGTGGCATTAGTGGTCGCCGTGAGGAACGTGGTGATCTTGGTCGACGGATGGAAGAGGGGATCTTCGGGCTCGTAAGTCGCCGCGATTATGGTGAAAACCAGAACCCCAATCACGAACAGCGTGAAGCAGAGGTTGCCTATCATTGCCATCGCGTGCTGGCCCAGATTATCCGGCCGGAAGCCGCCGGCTCGCAGCAGCCGGGACCGACCCAACATTTTTTCTCCAAATCAAGAAACCAAACTAACCCCACCTCAACACCCAGCAAGATCCAAATCCAAGACTAACCCAAATGACCGAAACACGCTAAATCGAACGAACGAACGAACCAACCAACCAACCAGACAACCCGACGCAACGGAGACCCGAACAAGGGTCACAAACGTGGGAATCAACGTGGGAATGACAAGAAAACGAAGGGTATCCCCAAATAGCACCAGCGAAACCAGCTCAAGATCTGGAAAACAAACAAGAAAGTACAGAGAAGAAGCTCGTTGCGGAAGCGGGGGCCAATGCTTACCTAAAGAACTCGGATCCGTGAGAGATCAAGCACGACCCACAACGAAACTCATCCTCCCCCTCCCTCTCCCGCCCTCTCCCTCTCTCTCTCTCTCTCTCTCTGTGAGAGCATGTGCAAGTGGGTGTGAGCTGGGTGTCTTGGCGGTGTGAAGGGTCCGTGACAGATCGTGTTTCGGGTGGGCAGAAGTCAAGAAAACGAACCGGCGAAATGGTTTTAAAGTATAAAATCAATTCAAGAAAGCACGAAGCTTTCTTGGTTTTAGGAGCGAGCCCGAACGCTCCGCCTCGCTCGCTCGCTTTGCTTCCACGAGGGTTGATCCCCCCGGGGGGGCCTTCGCATGCCGACACGTTGACGCGGACGGAGGAGATCCGACGCTCCTCGGCGGCGTTTCGGGGTCGCGCTCCGTCGCGGTGCGCGATGCTTTGTCGTCTTCGAGGCGGTGGGGCTGACAGGGGGGTGGGGTTTCGACTTTTTCGGCCATTAACGAGCGCACCGACAGGGGCCAGTGGCAAACGTGTAATTAAAGGGAGTACTAAGGGGACAGAGATCCTATCAAATCCCACATCGAGCTTGCCCCTGTTGAAGGTTAAGTCGTGCGTTGTGCTCCGTTCGGATTGACCAAGACAATGACACAAATTATCGGAGAACTTTAGTCTAATATACTATGCAATTCCTTAACTTTTGATTTATTTAATATAATATGTGAACTTTAATTCGATGTGTGATGTCGTACTTGAACTTTTAATTCATTTAATATGATCCTCATATTTTTTTGCGGGCGTTCAATTTAGCCTCTAGACTATGTGAATATGTTCGATGTTATCTTTCCATTAATTTAAGTTTATGGACAAAATTAAACACTTTTGTATAGTTTAGGAATAGATTGAATATGTATCAAAAGTTCAAGGACCACATTAAACACATTAAAAATTTACGGACCATTTGCGTGGTGTTGTTCGAATTTGGTTTCCTCTACAAGTTTTCCTCAAGCTTTGCCATTTAGGAAGTGGCCTCTGCCCATGCTATTTGGACATAGCTTGCTACGGTTTTCATCTCAATTAGTTGCTATCTTGCCATTTGGACATATCTAGGGTTTTCATCTCAATTAATTGCTATCTTATCATTTCTACTTGCTACAATGGTAATTGTTTGACCTCGTTTTACGTTATTGGTGTGTTGGGCATTATTTCTATTTTGAGTTAAAGAAAATGAGTGTCGAAAATCTTGTAAATATTATGAATGTGCGGCGACCTGTCAACGTGAAGTCTTTGCAAGGGTGAACAACTTGTTCTTACAACTCTCGAAGCATGATATTGGGGGTGATTGTCATTGCTACCAAACGGCATGATAGGCCCGATTGGCTAGATCATCACGACACGTCTCTTGAGAATCCCCTCCGACGATTCCCAGTGCGAGAGTTGGGACGCTGCGTAGCGCTGTTATTCTTTCTTCTTTATCCCTGGTCGATGTGGCTCAAAAGTGCAATTGCAATCTCATCTCCAGTTCCTCCATATCACTGGAAACTTATAAAGGACCTTTTGCCACAATAGAAGGAAGGCAAGGATAGCATCATCAATTGGGTGAAAAAGGATTCGACCGTCGAAACTGTTAGGATTAGTCGCACAAATACAATAAAATAGAGAGTAAAGGCGAGGAAGAGAAATCGAGACACAAGGATTTATCCTGGTTTACCCTTAAACTAGAGCTACATCTAGGAGAGGTATTCACTATAATTAGCACATACTACTTCTCTATTACAACTCTTAATTATAAGAGCAAAAAATTACATATAATACTTAGTAGCTATTTATAGGCTCAAGCCCAAACTACCAACAAAATATGGGTCCAGGCTATAAAAGCCCCATGGCGTCGCACGGGCACTGCCCCCTATGACCCCGCCGAGGCGGCCCCCAGACCACACCCCAACAGAAACTGGATGCTAGATTATAAAAAATGCTCATCATTCAATTTGCATCTCCACGGGTTATGTACTCAAATCACTTACTGTAGGTACTAAGTCCGCACCAAGTAGAATGGCCATGTAAGGGTATTTTTTACATATCACCGAGAATCAATGGGTTATCCTTAGATCGCAAAAGAACATATCTTATTGATAAAATGAAAATCCTTGAATTACTTTTGTAGCACGACACTGCATTTAGGAGTACAAAATGCACTAGCGTATGATATTGATGGACCGTAACGAACCTGGGCTGCTGCTCTTCTTTGCTTTGGTTGAACATGCATTGCTGCTATCATGTACAGTTGAAGCACTAATAGGTCAAGTTTCGTACTTTAATCAATAAGACCAATTGTGCGTAATTTCTGGCAAGACTAATGCTACGAATACCAAGATTGATTCACAAAATCAATTAAACAAATTGATGTGCGAGTATTCAAAAATTCAGGCACCAACAAGAGCTTATGACATCCCCGTCGTAAACTAGTCTTTCTATCTCTGCCATCATTCTTTATGTAATTATAACTCTAAAGAGAGTACAAAGCCAGTCATTTACTAGCTGTCTAGGAACAAATACTTTACCAGTCAATCTGAAAATTAAGAACAGTCAACAGGTAACATATGACGCCGGTATGGTTGTCCGACCAATTCTGGATCAGAACATACTCCCAACTTATGCAGAAGAAATTACATCTTTTCAATTTCATTTTGTCTAGGTTAACATCTTGAAAGGAAGTAGGTTAGCTAATCATACATGTCAAGCTTCCACCAAGGGACTTGGACAGTTTTGTCCAACAATCAACCGTTGTCACTCAAAAACTTCCTATACTACAATAGCCGTCTAGCATAAGACCCCACAACATAAAACAGGGAGGTTCTTATATATACAAGAGCAGATTCACAGATATACAGCGAAGAGCACGGAGATCAGATGATCAGTGTGATTCACGAGAGCAAACCAGAGAGGGTGTTGTCCGGTTCCTTGAATTCCATGCTTCTGCTCTTATAATGGATAAAACAGCTCCCATTGATGGATGCATTCACGGTCCAAGATACTCATGACTTACTCACTGAAGAATGTTGCTCGAGTTCAGAACGTCTCACAGAGGAAGCTTCTGCAGTACAAGACGCACCCTTGGGCAAGATTCGGCTTGTTTTGATTTCGATGCTCCTTTGAACCATATCTTGTAGCAACTTTTTGGCTGTTTCAGGGGCTTTATCAGCTCCATCGACCCTAGTAGCAATGTCATAAACAATTTTCTCCAAAACAGACGAGGCTAATCTCTTGTCTTGTGGCGACTCCCGCAGCAGATCCAAAAGTTCGCGGGATCTCTCTTGAGCTTCTGGAGTACCTTCAACGGTCAACTTTAAAAGCCCCGGAATTGCACCCTCGTTCAGAATAAGCATTCTGTATGTACTTCGGCAGCTCTGGCATAACGTAAGTAAAGCCCCCACCGCATGCTCCATGCTAATTGGAGAACCCTCTTCAATTGTTTCCACTAAGGTTAAAATCCCACCATTTGAGCTTGCAATGGCCGTTCTACCTTCATCAGACTTTGAAAGTATTTCAAGCAAAGCACTAGCTTTCTCAGCAAACTTGGAATGCTTCTTACAGTCCTTGAGAAGATTAATTAGAGCTGGAACTGCTGCGGCATCAAGACATGCTGTGGCACTTTCTTTGCAGGTGAAGAGATTATGCAAGGCAGTAACCGCATCAACTCTTCCTTGGACACTTCCAGAGCTGAGAATTTGAACTAGAAGAGGCGCAGCTCCAGAAGCCAAAATGGTTGGCTTGTTTGGTGTGGCGGTGGAGAGTGTTAAAATAGCTGCTGTAGCTAGTTCCCTTAGGTTGCCATTATGTATCTTAAGGAGCTCTACAAGAGGAGGCACTGCACCATCAGCGACTATCTTGATCTTGTTTCTGAAAATATAACAACAAAGTATTTTGCATGAGAAAATCTCCATTATGTGCAGTTAAAACAATCTTCTTTGAGAATAAGTTTGAAAACTTTTGCAAACTATAGACATGAAACCTCCAAAATGTGTGGCATATGCCAAAGATATCAACCTACACACTTATCAATTCATTAGAATGTCCTTATCTTTCTAAACTGCCCATTTCCCTTAAAAACAGTCCCCACATATTTGGTACAAAATACAACTACAATCTTCCCTACTAGAAAATTGGATCTGCTGCTAAGACTAAGAGCATGGTAGTCTATAGATGATAATTATCAATTAAATTCCAGGATTCAGGCAGAATGTCTCACTTGAAGGGCGGAATAGGAAAAGGTTATTAAGTTGATCTACCAGGCAAGTTAAAAAAGAGTTCCAAAAGCCTCGAGCTTGAGAGATTAATTGCATCAAGCAACAGCTCAAGAACCATAATCGACAGAGAGAGTCATAAAATTCGGTTGGTTCATCACAAGTGAAACAATGGAAATCCGATTTACGGACCAACACTCCAACTAATTGGCAAATTAATCATCATCACAGCTTTCAAACATACAACTAAGACACAAGAGCAGTAAAGGTGAAAGTAGATGACTCTCTCAGCAGCAATTTCTTTGCAACGAGCATCTCTTAGTACCAAACAACAATGATTCCCTCTAACAGGATACTGCATATCAGGAGAATCGCATGTTCTTCCCCCAAAAGTCCTGAATTTATGCCTCGCTCTCATACTTCAACGCTCTTTTCCGTGTAAATCCATCAAAGTAACTCCTCCACCATCAATCTAACCTCAGCATCTTATGATTCCATCCTTATCACGAAGGCAAAACTCCCTACTAAGTGAAGAAACGTCTAAACGAAATCATATCCCCGTATTTCCCTCAAATCTCCTGCTAGGAGTCCATATCAAGAAATCAGAGATCTTCAATCTGCTCTCCCAGAAAGGAAGCAAGAGAAACCATGGGCCCAATTGAACCAAGCCAATCGCAACTCCATCCCACATCATCATCAAGAATTCACTACCTTTTCTTGCCAAGCCCGATCACTCAATCTCCACCCATAAGCTCAACTGGTCAATGAATCTTCCTGAATTATATTCACGGCATACTGACTTAAACCTCTCCTCATCTCTCGGCAACAGAACAGTACTATCGATACACACACGGGCGAAAAACCGGAAGCACCTGATGCAATTCTACAGCAGAGAGCTCAAAAACCTAAAATCAATGGGGCGCGAGAGAGAGAGAGAGAGAGAGAGAGAGAGAGACCGTTCGTTCCTGGCGGCGAGATTGAGGAGCGCGAGGAGCGAGGCCTCGCGCGCCTGGTCGTTCGGGGAGAAGAGCATGAGGACCAGCGGCTGGACGACCCCGGCGGCGGCGAACCGCGACCTCGTCTTGAGCGACGACGACGACGACGGGGACGACGACGACGACGCCGACCTCCTGACGGCCGCCCTGATGTCCCTGGCGGCCTGGATTTTGGCCTGGAGATCCCCGCCGATCAGCCGCTCCGACACCTCCTGTATCAGCAGGCTGCTCCGGCTGCGGCTCCCCGGCTGCTTCCACACGACGGCGCCGCCCCTCGCCCCCTCTCCTCCGCCGCCGCCGCTTCCTCCGCCTTCTTCCTCGTCGTCGACCACCGCATCGTCTTCCTCCGCCATTTCGCCGTCTCTCCTTCCTCCGTCGTGGCGCTTTCTCTCTCTAGGAGGACCGGCCCCGAGCTCTCCCCACCCCCTCTTTCTCTCTCTAGGTTGTTGATTGGGGTGCTGGTGAGGATTGCCGGAGTTTCTACGACGGGGCCAATCTTTTTTATTTTTCTTTTTTCTTTTTCCGGTTTGTTTGTTCTGGATAATGGAATTTTTGTCAGAAACAATGCTTTTTGGCGGAAATTATTTAAAGGAAAAAAAACAAGTCACAAAATACGTCGACCTGAACTTTTCTTTTTATGAAATCACCATCCCAAAACTATGCCCGTTATAATATATTTACTCTAAACTAAACTTCCACCTATGTGACACATTTATACCCGTAAAGATTTCATTAAATGTTATTTTAGCCAAAACAATATCGTTAATCACATATACGTCGTGCCAATACCGTTTGCTTTCTGGTATTCATGTGGGTAGATTGTTGAACAGCTCTCATTAACAAAGTTTTGACTGTCACATGAGTAAAAGTTTGGAATTTTTGATATCACGGAAAAAAGTTTATGATAGATGTGTCATAGTAGGTATAGTTTAGAGTTTTTGATAGCCGGGGAAAATTTGGCATAATTATATTTCATATTTTGTGATTGAAAAAGAAGTATTTTTTCATCTCAGATCGATATGGCTGCTTTTTTTTTAAGAATTTTGTTAAATAGAGTCTACTTTCGTGCTAGGTATAAACAATGTATTAGAAATTGATTGCATATTCAATCTTAACCGTATTGTAGGGATTTAAGTCTGGTCGTAATCCTTTCGCTTGAACCAACATTGTCCTAAACCTTTTAGAGAAAATGTAATCAAATTCTTGCTCAAGTTTTGATTGAAATTTCTAATATAACATTCCAAACATTCGCAATTGATCTACATATAGCGACGACAGTGTGACTGGATTGTCACATCAAATGTTTTGGTCTTTTGTTCTTTTTCTTTCCTTCTTTTCCACAACCTCCTAGCCGGTCGAGCCATGCTAGTCAAGCCCCCGCCGACTGCTTCTCCATCATTGTCGCAACTTGAAAGCCATCCCATCGGCATCGCGCCTCCGTGGTTGCCTCCTCGCCCCTCACTCCCCTCCTATGTCGATAGCGAATCACGAAATCTTGGTAGGAGGTGGCTCAGTAGTTGTGAACTCTACCATAGCATCGCCCGTTGCTGTCTAGGATCAAGCTACGCCAATACTAGATTCGCCATCGCCAGATTTAGCACCGCAAGTCCTAACCCGACCCACAACCAGTCAGATGGGAGTAGAGCGAGATTGAGGAAGTGATCGAGACTAAGGGCTCACGGGACAACCGACGGCAAGCATGGCAAGTGGAGGTTCGACGGCCACGGGGTGGTGGTGTCTCGCGGCGGAGGTTGCAAGCGGGAGGGGATTGGTAGTGCTCCGCCTTCTTTTTGGCTAACAAAAACAAGCTTGGCGGGGGTAGGGATGAAATGTGAAGAGAAGAAATAGGGAAAGAAAATTCAGAAAATTAAGTAAACCGGCATAATTGTTTCGAGTAAACTTTTCTAGTCAGGTGGCGAATCATGACATTTAGAAACAGCCAGCGAGAACTGAACTTCACATCAAAATTTCAAATGACGACTTGATTTTATTTTCACTCCAAATTTTAAAAACTAAATCGATTCAATTGAAAAATTATGATCAAATTTAAATTCGTACGATGGGTTAAGGACTGAATTTTACAATTCTCTCCTAGTAGATTTGCTGTTTGCAAGAAGAGGCACTAATCAAAAGTGCCAATTAGATTGCAACCCAGGGAAAAATCAAGATGTGCCTTATGGAATGGGCTTTTCAAACCCCATCTTCCGTGCTAAAGGAGAGGGTGTGCCTTGTGAAATAGACAATTTTTTTCCACCACATCTTTTTGCTGAAGCTACCTCATCATAATGTAGAAAATGACCCAATATGTGATTTATTTTTTGCTCATGATGTACAAAAAAAAAATTAATTCAAATAATCTCAATCCAAAGCTGAAACGACATCGTTCACGTTTCAATGCCCGCTCTTCATCTTCAATCAAAATCCTTGTAAACTGAAACGTCATAGACTATTTTTTTTAAGTGCTTTCCAAACACCGCCTCGTTCATCTGCCCATTTGATCACATGTAACATCCGTCCCAAAAAAAAATCGCCGATAATAAATTTCACTAATTTCTTTCGCAATACATTCTCTTAAAAATATTTCAAGTACACACCCCCATAAAAAAAAAAAGAAAAACTTTACACGTGTCACCAACCCACAATTTTCTAGTTATTTGTTCATATGTTAAAAATTCCATAGATGCGTGGGTTCTTTATTGGGTGAAAGTACAAGTGAAATAGCACAAAATTGTTCGTACGTAAAGGCATCAAGAAAACCCTAAAACTCATCAGATCCATGGGCTTCGCTGATGGATGCGAGTGCAGGTTGCCAAGATGGAGTGGGCTTGACCTTGCTCATCTCCCCGCCGGATTGACTTGTCTCCTTCTTGAGCCCTTCCTTTGCATTCTCCACCACCTCGCCGTGCTTCCCTTTCCTAGGCTTCTCGTCGATCCCTCGAACGGTGACATGCTTCTTAGTGGTTGAGGTCTTCGTCTTGGAGACCTTGTAGTTGATGCTTGCGTCGCTCGTGTCGCCTCGCCTGGCGAACGAACCGCTCGGGTCCCCGCCCTTCCTGCCGGTCGCCCTGCCGCCGTCGAAGGGCCGCGAGGCGCTGAAGTCGGCCGACCTGTCGTCCCTGCTGGGCCGCCGGGTCCTGCGGCGCAGCTTCTTCACGGTGTGGCGGGGGACGAGGTAGTACTTCTCCCCGAGGGCGAGGGTCTCGTCGGGCCCGACCACCGACTCCCACGGGTGACGGAACACGTCGGGCCTCGTCACGTAGAACGAGGGGTACCTCTCGACGATCCTTGCCGCGGGGATCGGCATGAAGTAGCACTCGACGGCGCCCCCCGCATGGACGATCTTCAGGGCCGAGGAGGAGGAGGCCGCCGCAGCCGCCGCCGCCGCCTCCTCCTCGCCGCCGGGGGCACGGAAGGCGAGCTTGGGCTTAGGGGGCTCGGGGCGGCCGAGCTTGTGGACCTTGAGCAGCTTGCGGAGCATGATGATGTCCAGGACTGCCGGGCTGAAGAAGGTTGTGTGGCTTTTTGGGGGGATGGATCAACGAACGAGGTTTTGACCGAGCTGTTCTTTATTTATGGATCAGCGGAGGTCGATGAAGCCAAAGGGGGAGTGGCCAAACAGCATCGGATAATGAAGACGACCTGCTGATGCCGACCTTGGAGGCATATGCAGGACCGTGGGAGGAATGCGAGAAGGGAGACATCAAAGCTGGCCCTTCTTTGCATAGGGGAGTACCGAGGGAGGCAATATCTCTTGTTTGTCCGTCTCTTCTTGACCTGTTTTGCTCTACCTCCAACGTTAGCTGTTCTCGGTGTGTGCCGGACTTCCCGGAAGACTCGCGGATTCCCCGCGCGCGCGCGCACAGAGATCTTCCGATGCGAACCTTGAATCTCGACATTCGATGCCTCGCAAAGTTTGGCGCTTGTTTGAGCGAAAGAATTTTCCGTGAATTCGTAATTCTCTGGAGTTTTTTGCAGCGTTTAGTTTGCTGAATATGATCGGCCGACGGAAAATTATTTACGGTCAAAGTTAGGAAAATGAATTTCCTATCATGAACAGGAGAAAATATTTTCCTGGAAAATGATACCCTCGAAAGAATTTTTCTTCTCTTACAAAGTTTTTCCCCGAAGCAAACGTACCTTTAAACTCGACCCAAACATAAATACGAGAAACCATGGTTCCCAGTGACCAAAAGTGACCGACCGAACATGTTTAGGAGCTAGACAATGACAATTTTGAAAGACATAAAACTATCGTTCGTGATTTTTATGTTGCGCGTTCAAAGGGTGAAAGTTCCAAATGTTGTCTTCTACTCAAGAAACACTTTTGAGTTTCCCCTTCCCTAGATGTCCTTTTCTTCGCCTTTGACATCAAGTTCTCCTACAGAACATGGAATCGAAGTTCGCCAAGCACTAGAAATCACATGTTCCTGACGTGAATAATAGCTTTAAAATTTTCAATTCGACGACACTTTTACATAGTGTTCTGCTCGAGAGACAGAGCCGTCACCCTCATATACCATAGAGTGTATATGGCTATACGAGATCATTATGATAGCATCAGCCGTCCGAATCTCGTCCAAATTCAATATTACATTCTTTTTGGCAACGAATGCTAACTTCATCATTCCAGCAAAAACTTATAACAGTGCTCCGAAGAAGGGCCACATTTTCCCCCCATCAAATTACACAGCAGCTGCATCTATTTTAGCATTTGGCTGGGCGGGGCGGGGACGGTCTTAGTCCCACCATGCTCGTCCATGTGTGTTAAAATAACATTAGCTTCATATTAATCAGTCACGAGAAATATACTACAATATAATTCATTATATCATATACCACATTATAACTCATCCCACTTAATTTAAACTGAAGAAGAATGTAAAAAGCATGTTATTAAGTGATTGATACAATATATATTTATATATATATAAATAAGTAGAATCCAACTTGTGAGATTGTGATCTTTTCATTAACTAGATTTAAATTAGCATAGTTCACAATTCTCATGACAATTCTTATTAACTATATATTCCTACAATATAGTTTTCAACAAAACAAGACAAAAATTTTCTCCTTATGGGGCAGGGGCGGTGGCTGGGAAAAGCTCCTCATTGGGCAGGGAGAGGGAATGCGATTCCTGGCCCCGGCCCCGACCCCGCCCCCACCCCCTCCCGTCCCATGCTCATCCCTACCGTTAGTAGTCAAGTGAAATCTAATACATGATATGGTGTGATCTGGGAAAACAGCTTGCTTTGCCAGTACAAACCATAGCATTTAAAAAGTGTCATGCAGGACAAAGTCTAAAACCCTCCAATTCAGCAACAAAGACAGACCAGTACTGAGACAGCAGGGAAACACCCAAAGCATAAGAGAACCACATTGCCTTTAGATACTACATTAAGGTAATACGAATCTGTTATTTCACCTAAAAAACCAAATTTGCATGCCTCAATATTCTGCACCTGCAGAAACAAAATATTCGGGAAATCGTGTATAGTATTCGTCTCTCAAAGGACGTACAAGATCCACTTATCACGACCGCATAAAGGTTGGAGTCCGATACAGAGAACAAAATAAGAAGTCATCAACCATGATTCATCATATCCACACAATGAACACGGATATGGTTCGTGAATTTCATGAGGACTCTTAGTCAATCGAGTTCACCTAAGGGATCAAGATCTGAATCATGCCCACTAGGTGTACCACATATTCAACGTTGACAGAGCATTGAATTGTGATCCGTCACTGTAAATGGCGAAAGTAGTTGTGCATAAATAGAGAACTTATCAGAATTATCTCATATATTATGCAGTCCTGCTACGAGGACCAGAGGAAATTAATTAACAATGAGCAAGTCAGAGCATCGGTATGGGAATCCGATCTAACATTGCTTACTCAAAGTTCAATCAAGAAATCCAACTGCTCAGGAAAAAGGGATGGCAATATTTCACGGATGGAAAGTCGGATAGCTGCTGATGAATCAGATAAAACCACTAGTAGACAACATGTAAACTCAGAAATGCAGAAGTTAAAAACGCTATCCATTAATGTTGAATCAAATATTCCTTCAGTAAGCAGCTGAATCTACTCAAATGTTCACTTTGTTTATACCCAGTACAACAGTTGCATACACCCCTTTCCAGCTATCAAAATTCACTTTACAGGCAAGGCAACAAAAGACGTAATGGAATCGAAACTTGACCAACGATCTATATATCAACTTACCGGACCCTATAAACTTTGAGATGAAGAGGAAAACCCGAAAAATATTCTCACTACTCAACAATATCAGTGGTCCAAATTCTAGGGCAAGAGGGAAGAAAGAAAGGGTACAGGAAGAAATCAGAAGAGTTAAAACCACAAAAATGAAGAACAATAACATCATAAAAAAGAGCTTAAAGAGAACCTGAACATCATGACCTCAACTTTACTTCAATGATTAACCAGCTACAGGTTAATTGCGCCTTTTATCTTCTCAGTGAACAACAAGAAGATACAATTGACTCCAGCCTCCTTTACATTGATCATATACTTGCTCCCAAAACCAACCAATGCCGTATCTTCAAGATGCTTACTCAACTCGCGGGAGCTCTTAAAAAATAAGAACCCTAGAGGTGGACTTCTTTACGAGGTTTGTAGTCAAAAGGAAGAAGAAAGTATCATTTCTCAGTAGCTACTGGGCCAGGCCATCTGTGCATGCTGTGGCTGCTGATACACATTGGCTGCGGGTCCTGTCATATCGACTGCTCCACTCAAGTCTTGAACAGCTGTAGATGTTGGGACACGGTTAGAGCTCTCACTGCCACTCGAAGTTGGCAAATACTGGCAAACCTGCCATGCTTGTGTCGGAGGAAATGTAACATGCTGACCTTGCTGAGGAAGGTTGTAATATGAAGTGGTTGGTAAGCTAGGAATTTCGCGGCCAGGTGCAGCAATCCAAACCCGTGACCCTTCACTCTGCAGAAAAGTAAATCTGTCGAGGTTGGCGATAATGTCCCTCAGGAAAATATGACACTTCATAGTTAATTAATAAGATAGAGGACGCTTCTCGTCCTACAGTGCATTTACATCTTCCCACACAAATAGAACTCAGCCAACATGTCAAGATCATGGGATGTCCCTTACCCACAGTATCCAGACACCACATCTACGCAACACCATCTAAGAAAACCCTCAGCATTATTCATCTAGCACCAGTTCCTAGACAACAGATATCCACTAATAACACCAGCAAGAATACCAGATTAAACCTCATACTCTGCCAATCTTGCTGCACAACATCCAACTTAACATAACTAACGCTTCCTTCTTAACATACATTGACTGAATCTGCCTGAAGCAACCAGAGTGAGAGGAGAGCCTTCAGTAAGTCCACTTTAATTGCTCATGCTAAATAAATACCTTTCCAGATGAAGTTAACAGAAGAATTGAACCACATTTACAAAAAAATAACCGGCAAATTACAGAAAAACAAAGCCAACCTGTTGTCCAGTGATGTACATATTATTTTCCTTGAACTGAGATGCACCGAGTTCCTCATTAGTATTGGAGTTCCCAGCCGTCGCAGCAGAGCCAGAATTATAACCAGCAGCAGATGAACCATACGGCCCATAACTAATTGGCACCCCCACATGGGTCGGATTACCAGTATTACCAGCTGTTTTATACTGAGGTAGTGGATATTTGACCGCTGAAGCAGCAGCAGTAGGTGGTGCAGGGAATAAACTAGCTGCCTGATGCTGCTGAGCAAATGCGCCATTCAAGAACTGGGGAATGGCTGGAGGTTGAACATAAAATTGAGGGAAGTAGGGTCCGAAAGGAATGTAATTTGGGGGATAAGGAGCCACATGAACCCCCGTGGGGGTACGGAATACGGGGAGTGGTTGCTGAGTCATGGTGATTGAGCTTTGCATGAGCCCAGTAGCCTGAGTCACAAGGGAAGTTGGTCCAGCTGTAGACAGAACTAAGGAGTTCCCACCCTGGAGCACAACAAAAATGTGGAAGCATCAGTAATTGATAAAAATAGGGTTTTGTGGTTCAGAATCTTCAGATTAATAGGACAATGCTTCAATCAAAAAATTGCTTAAAACAACAACAACATGAGGATCCGCTTACACCATGACATGCTGAAATTACCAAATCAAGGGACATACACACATTCTTAAAACGTTAAATCCCTACTCAGAAGACAGAAAGATGTTCAGAAGAAAACAGAACAAAGTCACTCTTCTTTCACAATAAAAGAAAATCCAAGCTCCAATGGTCCGTGTCCCTTCACCTTCAAGAAAGATGTTACACATTCCTCTTAAGGTTCGAACTTTAGCTACCAGGGGTTAGCTTACATTTGTTTGAATATGAAACTATGTTCTTAGAGACATGTAAAGAAAGAAAAGGCAGCAAGTCTGTTAGCTAGCACCTTGTCAACCACAAGCTACCAACAATTTTCATCAAAAAGAAAACTGCACCAAACAAGTTGCTTTCAACATGAACTAGGATGTTCTAGTTATCACATCACTCAGGTCCGTCAGCGGATTCCATTCATGGTGATACAAGTTTATTATAGATGATAGAGATTATAAGGTCATTAAGATTTAGCCATTCTTTAAAATATTGCACTGCACCAAGATGAAAAGGCAAGGCTCAAACAGGATGGTAATAACTAATAATAAAGTCTCGTCAATTTGTAAGGCCCAAATTGGTGGTGAGCTCACTGTTGTCATTGGACACTGAGTTGGAATATAACCTCCCACTGAACATTCAATTCTTACCTTGGCATTAGTTGGATTTTTACAAAAATATTCTATTTCAAAGGAGTTATGCATCAGCAGTGCGCATGCAGGAACAAAAGGAGAACATTAGTAGGAGTTTTGTGATCATTCTGAAAATCTGAGTTAATCACTGGCTCGAAATGGTGACAACCAAAGTAACCTGAAAATCCTCTTGTTGCAATTTGTGTGGAATTACAGGCTTTATCTGAGCAGAATTCAGAAGGCTGGAGGCTGACACCTCAAAAGCTAACAGCTTATTTCTTAAGTCTGCTACTCAGTAAACTGCTATCTACTCAGAAGACAACATATAGGTGGTTAATTTCCATTCCTCTATCAGCAAGAGCTGATGTATACACGCTGAATGATTAGTCTATGACTCTATAACAGCAACGCCATGACACAGATTTGTTTAGCTGGTATGAAATATTTTTTGCACTTCAGAAGTTCTAACAAACAATTTTATGCAGGCTTCACAGATGAAAAAGCAGATTGGCAGCAGGCAATAAGCACTGATAAAGGAAAGCCAAATGAACTACCCCACTATAGGACATTTCAATGGTAGAATAGTTTTTCAGCCTTAGTTATGTTCACAATTGGAAGGAGTAAGTTACAAGGGACAAAGCTGAGAAAGAAAAAATCAACCAGTTCATATGAGGGCCAAACTCATTATAATACATATTATAAGAAACAAAGCATCTCTACAAACCTCCTGGGAAGGCTGAGAAGTCTGTTGCTGCAAGACCCCAACACTGTCATTGTACTTAGTAGCAACTCCAGGTGAAGAAAAAGGTGAAAGGCGGCCATCAGTATCAGCGCCCGCCCGATAGAATTGAGCATAATAACTTGTTGGATCAAATGGCTGTTGAACCTGGATAAAAGACCGTTTAAGAAAGATCATGAACCGAAGGCTCAAAGCTACAGCTAGAGTACTATAGCATAATGTAGTAATCTGCCTATAAAAGGATAGAAATAGGTGAAATTCTTACTACAAAGCTTGGAAGTCGAGAAGCATCCCGTGTTTGAGACTCAGTATTTTCAAAAGGAGCAATCTGACTTCCTACCACTGGAGGCCCAAACCCAAAATTATAGTTGGGAGAAGTATGAACTACTGAGTGCTGTTGGCCTAATGCACCTTCCTGCTTCAACTCTTTGTAATCAGGAGCTGCACTTGAGGAGACATCATCCTCAGCAGGAGAAACACTCTCAGGCACGTGCTTTGGTGATTGTGGATAATCTGGATAATTTTCTTCGCCAGCAGTTGCTGGGGCAATTTGTCCACTGGAAAAACAGGATAAAAATAATATTTAATTCAACTTAAAGGCTCAGAACATCTACAACATCTAAATACTAATTATAGCAACACTCTGCGTCCAGATACAACCAAATCAGATGGGTTCCTCTATCAAACTGAAAGACATATGGATAAGGTACATATCCCACTCGGTTCCCATCTTTTGCCTTTCAAATAACAACTAGAACCTACAGCAGTATGAACTAAAGCCCCGAAACAATGCCCTTGAGCTTCCAATTATCCAGCCAAGTCAGAAATCACCAAAAATGGTGCTAATTGAATTGGGTGCCTCCAGCTATTTGATGTTAGCATTAACTCGTCTTCCCTGAACTTCATTATAGCGTGTGGTAACCCATAAATAACTACAGGCAGTAAATCAATCAATAGGTCACTAAATGTTCAACAAATTATTAAGGTTTACAGACGTTCAGATCAGCAGTCGGTAATAAATTTATTTTGCAAAGCAATATGGGCAATAATGATCTCCGGTTGAAAACGTCAACATTTCATAAGAGCTCTAACAAATGTTTTACTGCTTACAAACCTTGAGTCCTCCATGGTTTCTTCGATGGCCAGAGACATTTCCGAGACAATAGTGGAGCTCTTATCACTCTCAGGAGCACCGATGGAGTTTGTAATTATGCCAAAACTTGCATCAAAACTTCCAAAGCTGAACTTGGTTCTTTCAGATTCAGGGACATGGATGTGGTTTGGGAGTATAACAGGTTGACGTTGTGAAAGACGTAAAGTTTCCAGCTTTTTCTGCAGATTTGAAGCCGCCTCTTCTGGATCAGGAATGCTTGGTGCTGACTGCAAGGGGGCAACTGGATTGACTTCAGGTGCAACTGTTTCAGCCCTTTGAGAGGCAGTAGGATTAGTTGGCTTTGGTTTCCACTCCTTAGTTGAACCCACTGTTAGAAAGACAAAGCTAATAGTTTAGGGAACTTAACCAACATTATCAATCAACAGACAAATTCACTTCAAACGGTATAGAGATAATGCCTTTCTGAGACCCAACAAGCTGCTGCGATCGATTGTTGTAATTGGATGATAGGCGACTAACAGAAGAGACACCGTGAGTTGAACCAAATGAATGCTGAGAGGGCTCCACAGTTCCAGTCTTCTCGGCTTCCTGAAATTGGTCAGGCATCTTTTCATGCTCGAGAGAGCCACCAACCTCAGAAGCTACAGCATTGATATTTAGGAAAAGGATTACCTAAGGAGCACGAACAAATATGAATGTTTCTTAAAAATGGAAAAAAAAAATGTTCAGTTCCTACCAGTGGTTGCTTTGTTTTTGCTTACTGCATCTGGTTCAACAGGAGTTCGATGGATCCCAACTTCACGTCTTATCGTACTCACAGAACTGGGAATCCATGAGTCATTGGAGGGCGGTATGACAGGATCAGAAGATGAGAAACAGACTGAAGACGATGGTGAAGTGTTAGGCATGGACTGCCCAGATGGAATGCCAGCTCCAACTGCCGTTTGGACACTTCCATTGGTATCAAGAGGGGTTGATCCACTGTCTAACTTACTGAGACCATGGCTAGATGGTGAAATCATTTCAGAATGGCCTCTACGATTTCCTCCAGCTGAGCTGACAGCATCAGCAACAGTAGTATTTGCAGAGGACCCAGCATTTAGATGATTGGTAGCACCAGCTAGAGAGCTGCAAAAAGTCATCATAGACATAACTCTAATAACTTCACTCCAAAGTAAAAATGCTTTGTATATTATGTAAATCAAATTGAATCCATGAAAATACTATCACCTTGCCACTGAGATAGTCTCTTTATTTTTTATCCCGTGTGAAGTAGGCAGAGTTGAACCAACACCCTTATCAGCTGCTGGATTAATTCCATTCTCCTTGCCAGCAGCAGCATTCCTGCCATCACCAGCATCTGAGAAGAGGTGGAACAATATAATTAGATAGGGTTCATGAGACAGATAAATAAATAACTTTACTAAATGGCCATTCGCAGATAACAGCCCACACAAGGCTTCTCACGAAATGATCAACCACATGTCGTATAATGAGAGAGGCTACACATATTTGCCACCAATTTAAGAGGGTCAAGTATGTAACCATCAAACAAAAAGATTTTGTTCAAAAGACTACTCAAACAGTTAAAGAATACAATGGATGAAATAAATTGATCCCCAACAGTCATTTACCATTTGATACAAGTCGAGGCAAATAATTGGAACGGCCACTCTTACTACCTCGTCCCTGCGAGCCAGACTGCCACCGGGACTCTGATGACTCTCTGTTCGAATTCTGTGCAAACAGAGAAAGAGGAATCTTGACCACATGGCGAATTGAGAAGGTTTGACAAAATCACTAATCAGATTTTGCCAGGAATGATACAGGCAATTGGATGCTCGGCAGATATACATGCAGGATCATGCTAAAAAAGGCAGCAGACCAACAGAATAAAATGGAAAACATGGAGAACATCAATAAATTCATACCTCCTTTCTCCTGTCACGCTTCCTCTTAACCACATGAAATGTATCTGAGTATAAAAAGCACAGAGTTAGGAATTTCAAAACGATCATAAGTCACTGACAGTTAAGCAAAAATGCGACTCCAGCATATGCAACAAATGAGTTTCAGTGAGACCATAGACAAAATATGAAGCAAAATGAAAGGAGTTCCCACAAAAAAAATATAATTGCTTGAATAGCTTGAAAAAAGAACATGGAACACCAGAAGTTAACGCATTGTACTTCTTCAATGCCTCACACCCTCTTGAAATTCAGACACCCCTACTTCCACGACATGGAAAAGACTAGAACCAATTATCTTCATTTTTTTTTTTATGTAAAGGATCACACTCAAAGTCCATGAAGCCATAAAATCACAGTGGAAAATAAAAAACTCTTGATACAACAAACAAAGTAAGATGGCATAGATAAAGGCTGCTTTATAGCTGCATAAGTTGATCTTCAGCACTAGATAAGACATTGTTTATATCCAAAACATCAGCGGCATAAGTACGATGGAAAGCCGACAGTTCACTTCCAGGGTGACCGCCAAATACGTGGAAGCAGAGACACCACTCACTCTGAATTTCGAAACAGAAGGATGTATAACAGAATGCTCTGAATTTCAAACCCAACTATATATTGCCCAAAAATCACGGAAATCGCTTTTAGCGAGTTCCTTTTGAAGATGCCTCTTCCTGCGGACAGAGAAGATATGTCTTGTCCTAATAGTTGTAGCAAGCTAAAGGACAGAAAAAGAATACGAGAAACTATTCCCATCAATAATTCCAAACAAGCGAAATCGGAAAGTCCAGTACTTCACTCGCGGTATGGTTACTAGTTAGTCAATCACCACTTTCTTCCACCCGCAAACAGAAACACCAGAGGAGCCTCGGCACTCCGCCCACCAAAATGCATAACATCATTCAGACTGAACAAATCGCCACGCGCTTTTACCGGAAGTCCCATCGTGACACTACTGGCAATCGAAGGGACGAGTCGCCGCACATACAAAAAAAAAAAAAGAAAAGAAAAAATGAACACCACTTTACAAGCCGGAGATCACAGGGCTCGAGGGTCGAGACAGCTAAGAAGTCATCGCACCCGCAGCTTCTCACACAAGCTCGACCTCACCACCAAATCCAAAATCTTCAACAGAAACCCCACAGCTCCAAGACCCAAAACCCAGAAGACTAAAAAGAGCCTCCAGCGCAAAAGAGAAAGAGAGAAGGGCACAGAAATCAAGATCAACCCCACCGGAGGAGGAGCGGCGGGGGAGGGGAGGGGGGGAACCCGGAGCTGGGAAAGTGGGAAATACCCTGTGAAAGGAGCTTTTGGGCGGTCTCGTTCGGATCCATGGAACATTCCTTGAGCATTGCGTAAATCTCCTCCTCGCTGTGGCGGTCCGTGACCTCCTTTATGTCCTGGATCATCTCCCGCACGCGGCTCGGGTCTGAGACCTTGGACCCACCACCGCTCATCTTCGATCAACACCTCCCAAGAGAAGAGAAGAAAAGCAAGAAGAAGAAGAAGAAGAAGAAGAAGGAAAACCCACCCCTCCCCCCCAAAAACAGGCAAAACCCCCCCTGCCCTGCACGCTTTCTCGCCTCGATGGGTGGAAGAGCACACCCGTGCGCGCGGCGTTTCGGACGTGTGAGAGGACAGGAATTTGGGGGGCGGGGAAATGGCGATTCGGGGATTGTGGGTATCGGAGAGATTGAGGTGGCGGAGGCGACAGTCGATCGGAGGAGCGGCGGCGGGGCGGCGGCGGCGCGGCGGCGGCGGCCGATTTGGGTTTGATGGGTGTCGGGGGTTTTCGAATTGATCTAGGTGAAGTGGAGAGAGAGAGAGAGAGAGACGGGGGCAGAGGCAGAGACGCAGCAGAAGAGAGAGAAAGAGAGAGAGGCACAGAAGAGAGAGAAAGGCGGAGGGAGGGAGGGAGGAAGGAAGGAAGGGAGGAAGGAGGGAGGCAAATGGAAAGAGTGCCGTGGGAGGGTAGGGCCGTTTTTATATGCTTTGTTAAATTGGGGGGGATTTTCTGCAAATTCTTTTTTTTTCCTCCTTCGAGCTAAATATAATTTAAAAAGGGTTATTACTAAGAGATCGACGCTTCATTATTTCTCTGAAAATTTCAATCGGAGCTGATTTGTTTTTTTTTTTGTTTTTTCAAATTGGTATTTTATATCGCGTTCGAACTGGGGGCACGCACGCCATTTATGGCGTCGTCGCGTCTAAATTGTTCTCTTAAGACCGTGCATTTGGGGATGAGCACGACGGACCGATGGAACTAGGAATCGCCCGGACCGAACCCAACCGGCCGGTTCGGTCCTGTCCCTAGAAATATCGATCCAGTTCTCGGTTCTTAAAAGTGGAACCGTTATCGGGACGGTTCGATCCGATTCCCAATTCCAAGAGGGGAACCGGACCGAACCGAACCGAATCAGATCGCTCGTACCAATTTTTTTCTATTTTTTTAAAATGTAAACCTAATAATTTAAAATCTTTCGTTCACGCCTCCTCGTGCTCTCATCTTTCGGTCTTTCCAAATTCACCCACGATGTTCGTGCCTCCTCTTTAGTCTTTCCCTCTCCTCTCTTCTCTAATCGGTCCATTTCAAGTGAAACTCGGTGTTCCTCGTTTAAATTTGTCTCCTGCTAAACACAAAATCAACTGGGTATTTTCTATTCAATTTTTTTTTTGAAGGGTGGTCAGTCTCGAACTTTCCATTTAGCTTGATTGCTCAAATGGTGCCTATCTTGGTAGAACAGGAGCTTCTCATTAGCTCGGCTACTTCTATCGTCAGTTCTGAATTCTGTAAAGCCAGAGCGATAATATAGATATTTCATATTGATTTGTTTTTCCTTCCTAACGCATGCTTGCCCTTTTTTTTTTTTGGGTTGGTGAAGCTCCGGGAACTAGTTAATATGTATGGAATATTTCCACCTGACGATCGGAATCAAAGGTACCATTGATGACGCCAATTAAAGTGGGCTCAAAATGAGCGGTTCCACGGAACCACCCAGGAACTAGACCGGATTGGTCAGTTCGATCCTGTTCCCGGTTCCAGACACTGCGAGCCAATCCCTCCGGACCGGTTCTCGGGTGGGACCGGACCAGGAATTGATTGCCCCTAAATGCATTGCATATTTCCTTCTTGGAAAACGGTAAATATAGCCTGTGGTACCAAAGGCGATTGGCGAGTATTTATTCGACTTCTATAGTTAAATCATTTTACCAGGGATATCGCTTTTGTTTTGACGTGATTATTGCATAAAATATAAACAGCATATATTTCAAGACAAAATAAAAATGTTCAGTTGAAGAGGAAAAGCCTAGCAAACAAATTAGGAGAAAAAGGTAGGAGAAATAACGCAAGCGAGAAGGGGCGGCATTGCCGCCACGGGCCGGCGGCGAAGCTCTTGCCTGCGGCAAACAGAGCCGACCCAGCCCTCGCCGCATGATCATGATCGATGCGGTCGCTTGCACGAGTCGGAGAGAGCACGAGAGAGCCGTCGTTGGATTTGGCAAGGGGCGACCGCGACCGATACGCCACGGGGGTAATCGACCCCCTTAGCCTCGCTTAGATACGATCTGGGCGGGGTTACCATTTCCAATTAAGCATAAATTAAAACAGATAAGGGCTTTGCCTGATTCCAAATGTTCCCCCGCACTTTCTTTATTCTCTATATCAATCAATTTCATCGGCCAAGAAAATTAAACAAGACAATCCGAATAAGATAGAAGGAATCGGAAGGAGGAATTTTCGACATCCCTTTTTGATTCCTATCCAATTATAGGACCACTTAGGCGATACACATCGCGCTGTGTCCGAATGACCATCCCAAATCTAAAATGGGGTACTTGAAATTATCTATATGTCGATCGATTAAAAAAAAATTCCCTTCCCACGTCACGCCGCCGCCGACTCGACGGCATCGGCGAATGAAAATCCGATCGCAAGCTCCGAGAGCAGCGACAAAGCGCATCGCATCTTATTATGAGCCAGGCTATGGCGAGTCTCCGTGGTTTGTTTCTTGACAATGTGGTTTTTTCTTTCTCACCCGTCGATATATCGACCGGCGTAAAATAAATATATATTTTCTCGCTCGAGTCGCCTTATTACCCATCGATTTAAATAATTTTTTTTAAAATTATGAAAAACTATATAATAAGACAAAATTAATGGCGGCGGTGGAGGTGGTGGTGGTGGGGTGGCTCGTGCACCAAAGGGATTAAAAAGTAACGAATGATTTTGAGCCCTTTTTTTGGGGTGGCTCGTGCGCCGAAAATCACACCGTAGGGAAACGGGTCACGGAGGCTCGCCATAGCAGCCCGGTTCATAACAAGATGCGCCGCCGCCGCGAGCCCCGTCGAGATGCGCCCTGCCGCTGCGCTCGGAGGTCGCGATCGGATTTTCATCCGCCGATGCCGTTGAGCCGGCGGCGCGGCGCGGGAAGAATATTCTTTTTTTTTTTATCGATTGACGTATTGAATTTTCAGTAGAGGCTATACAACAAAAGGGGGGGTAGCAGTAGAGGCCAAGCACGTGACCCCAGGCAGGAGTGGTCGGACGTGGCACTCTTTGTTTTTTTTTTTTTGTGTTGGGTGCCTCGAATATTCCTTTTCCTTTTTCATGTAAACCTTTTTTTTTATTATTCTTCTTTTTGGTTTCGTCTTTTTATTCCGGGTTCGTACCGTGAAAAAGGCCAAATTGGTACATCCGTAACAAGTTTTACCCGAAATTAATTTTTTGACCACAAAAAGCCCCGAACCGGTACATCCGCGGCGACAAATATACTTCGAACTGACTTTTTAACCACAATAAACCCTAAGCTGGTATGTTTATGATAAATTTACCCTATGTTAATTTCCTTTGAATTGAATATATGCCGCGAAAAAAATCACAAATTGGTACATTTGCTGCCGATGGAGAGTAAAGCCCCAAACCGGTGCGTTTGTCAACTGTCATGTGTCGTTGAACTCGACGATTTGACGGTAAAATTTAACAAAAACTAACGGAGGGTAAATTTATCATAGAGGGCATTAATTTAGAATTTTTGACGGTCAAAAAATTAGTTTAGAGGTACATTTATCGTAGATGTACTATCTTGAAACTTTTCGTGATATTAATCTTATGAAAAAAAGGGTACCGGGACAAAAACATGTTCTGTTTATCAAAGTCAAAGTACCCTTTTGTCTTAGCTCTTAAGTTTTCCATCCCGCCGCCATTTTGCTTATTAATCCTATATCGTAATGCAATTTAATTTTAAAGAGAAACAACGTAAAATTAACCGGAGGAGAGGGGTAAAAATGGTAAAAGCAAAAAGTAAATTATGTCCACTTCTTACTAAGGAATAGCTCACGTTGAAAGATATGAAGGAGTAGGGAGCGCAAGCTTAGCCATCGAAACCAATCGCCGGCGGCGCCGAGACGTGCGGTCCCGGCGAAGTTCGCGGCACGGCACGGTCGAGACAGGAAACTGAAGACCGCCTTCGCGATCATCGAGGCGGCGCGGCGACACTGAAACCGAGGAAACTAGGGAAAAAAACACTAGGGAAAAGCTAGCCGTGGCTATTGGCGACTGGCGTGTGCTGAAGTTCAACTCAGGCAGCCTCAGAAGACGGGGCACTTCTTGTGGACGACGCCCGGCGCGGTCGGGCACATAGACAACGGACAGAACTCGTCGAAGTCCCTGCCCCACCATTTCGGCCCGGCGATCTGGGATACCCCGAAGCTCAGGGCGAGGAGCACCCCGAAGAAGGCGCTCCCGAGGTCCAGCCCATTGGACACGTCGTACACGTGCCGGGCCCACCACCCGCTCGCCGCCCTCCGTGCCGCCAGGTGGTATGCCGCCGCCACTGCGAAGAACGTCCAGTAGTGCACCGGCCGGGCTGGCATCAGGAACGACGCTGATGTGAAGATGACCGGGAAGTTGACGAGCCGGATCCATTTCTTCCCCGGGAAGGCGCGGGCCACGAGCCACACCGCCAGGGGCCCGGCCACCCCGGCCAGGAAGAAGTAGTAGAGGCCCCCGTAGGCCCCTGGCCTGAACATCCGAGCCGGCCCGACCCCGCCCCATATCATGGTGTGGGTCAGGGATTGCTGGAGCCCGGGGCACGTCCACATGCTCCCCTTCGGCAGCTTGTCTCTGTCGCATATGTTCTCGACCGTCGTCAGGGCCCACCACGCGGTCCCGAGCTTGACGGAGCTGGAGAGAAGCGAGCCGAAGATCTGGGAGGCACACCGAAAGTTGGACATGAGGATACATTGAGATAAATCTGTTGATCAGATTAGAAAAATAGAGGATGAATGTGATGAACAATATTGCAGCTGGTCAGATAAAAAGCAGGAATCAGGATCAACCAGAGTTCGAAGGACACTGTCATATAAGTCCTCTCAGCGCGTCTCGCTCATCCCTTAAAGTCGGGTTACGTCGGTTAGCCTTATAATAGTTTCCCGATTCAGGATATGTTACCGTTATCCCGACGTTTCGAAATGGGCATCGAGTACCTGCACGAGAAACATGGATCTCGGCGGGATCTTCATGTAATGTCCTAGCTTGAACTCGGCTAAAAACGTGATGGCGTGTATCTTAGTGCTCTGAACGTAGGACGGAAAAGTGTCACTGGTTATAGGCCTCCCCGGGTATAAATAGCCGATGATCAAGTCGGCCAGAACCGATAATCCGAGGTACTGCACCCAAGAGAAAAGATAAACGAGACAAATTAAGAATCTAATCTCAGCCGGCGGTCCTAAATCGGATGAGGAAAACTGTGATGCAACAGCCCAAAATCGGACCAAATTTGAAGGTTGTGGCTTACAGTGCCGGTGGTAGCTTCAATGATGCCCAGGGGAAGAATGAGGATGAATGGTATAGCCAGGGAGAGAAGAAATGCCCAGGTGGGAAGTTGGAATTCTTTGCCAAAGAATTGGCAATTGACAATGCCGACACCGACCATCGACACGATAATTGCGTAGAACCACCACCGAGGGATCGGCTCATACTTCTTCATGAGCTCATTGTGAATGTCGCTGGACTTGCTCTCGCTTTTCATCGACTGGTTCAGCTGCTGCCAGCTCTCCCTGAAAATTTCCGAAATTGCATTCTAATTATTGCAGATGACAATGACTGAAGAGTGTTTCTTCCTTCTAAGGTACTAGGAAAAGCGCCCAACCTTCCGTGGAACAGAAGAAAATAAGTTAATGTTCCGGTTAGGGCAGCGAATGTGAATCCCAGTTTGAAGACATATGCAACGCTCATGTACAACCGTGAGTACTCACTGTACGCCTGCTCGTTAAATTCCAGGTCTTTTCCAAAAACACGTTCCACATTGTACTTGTTTCCCGAATAATCATATGATTCTTGAGCGAAAATCGGGAACCTCTTTGCGTCAAACAAATTCATCCAATAAGCTACAGGTATGCACACGTAAGTTATACCCACGAACCCGACCAATGTGTTCACTATTGTGAACCTAGGCAAGATAAGAGGGTTGCCCACCCAAGCTGCAGCCGAGTCCCACTCGATGGCAAGAGAACCGAGCCCAAGGCCATTGTAACCCGCGCCGAGTTGGTGCGCCGTGACTGAGTCTTTCCAGATCCAGCAGAGGACTGAGACCACAAGGATAGTTTGCATGAAGTAGGTGGGAATGATGGTATAGGTAAAGACAGAGACAGCACAGATGACGATAATTTGTAATCCGCTGAGCCGGCCACTAGCTCTCGGTTCTTTCTCATGGAGCGCTCTGCAATATGGTTAGCAGGAACAAGATCGAAAAGTTAGATGCATACATCGGTTGGAGGAATGTGCCGGGCTGAGATAAAACACATTCTTCGAAGTATAGAACTGACCTGTAGAAAGATACTTTCGGTACGGTTAAGGGGTACCACATGTAAGGATTGTCCACAAGAATCCTTCTGAACAGTCCAGCAAAACCATATCCTATCATCTGCAAATGGAAAGAATAAGTTGCTTTCTGCAATTACTGTTTATGGTGTCTTAGCAACTCAAATTTGATGCTACAGAAGACAAGGCATGACTGTTTGCATAGCCACAAGTTTGGTTACACTGTAACATGACATTCATGTTAAGTTCCACACTCGCCAAATTCGAGCTGATTTTGCCCCAAGATTCTCCAGAATGAATGCAAACTATTTTTGGTCTCTTTTGTAATGCAAAGTGCAGGAAAATGAACTCACCTGAGATGTCACGATCATCAAAATGGAAGCCCAAACACTTATATTCTTGTGATATACCACTTTGATGACATTGATGGTCCCTATGGACTTAGTGGATTCAAATCCTGTCGTGGAGAGGATGACCACCAGTACGTGCTCCTTGATGTTAAACGGTCCTGGATTGAGAGAAAACTTCCAGCTCGTCCCAGGGATCCCCACGATCTTGGCAGGAAGAGTGGAGGCCATTAGTCTCCCCAACACAAGCAGTAAAATTTGGGCGCATGACTCACTGACCCACATATGGCTCCTTCTATACGAGGATATCTGGTACATGAAAGACGTGACGACGCACACGAGTGGCCCCAACACCCATGTCCTGATTGTTAGGATGGGCAGTGTCGAGTCGTCGGTGACAGGAACTGCGTTCCTCACCTCCTCAATTGGCGAGTCGCCAGGAATGTCAGCTGGAATCATCGTGCATAGACGCTTCAGAACGCGAATCAAACAGGGCGGATGTAAAACAAATGAATCGCTAAGGGGAAGCTCATCTTCATAATGACCAGAGGTATAGGCCATGTAGTTCCTAGTCATCAGAACAATTATTTTGGCAGATGGTTGGTCAATTTTGCTTCTTCTTTTCCGTGTCTTCCACATTGTTTCCACTTGTACGTAAGATTAAAACCTCGGACAATCCTTAAGTGGGAAGCAAGAGATTGTTCTCTAGGCTGAAAGGCTATCAAAATTTAGCCGGTCACATTCGCAATTTATCATAGAGTTCATGCACCGAAGTCTGCATTAGCACAAAGTTGCCATCTTTTGCATGAATATCTCAGCCTATCCCGCCAAATCGCGAAATAGTACAGGGTAGGCAATATTTTCCGCGATAATGAAAATTATTGAGGCTCTAAATTAGCAAAGATAAAACACAACCAAATTCAATTAATGAGAGAGAGAGAGAGAGAGAGAGAGAGAGAGAGAGAGAGAGAGAGAGAGAGAGAGAGAGAGAGAGAGAGAGAGAGAGAGAGAGATTACTGGGTTTTGTTCCTGAATCCTTGAGGCCAAAGTCGCCACACTCTTTGCGTGGTTCCACATTAGTGTCATGGTGTAAGATGGGTTTCTCCTCAGTTTTCATGGTGATTTCTGAAGCCAGAAACTTCTACTTTTTTTGTTTTGGTATTTCACACCACTCTGTCTCTTTCTCTCTGTCTGTCCGTGTGTCTCCCTCTTTCTACCCTGTGCTTTTTTTCAGGGGATTCTTGCCCTATCACTTGGATGAATGCAGGTTGCAAAAGTTCTTGCACAAGAACACACGTCCAGTTCTTAAACATCAGGTGTCAAAGAGAACAATTAACCGAATTCTCCACGTCCAAGTAGATGAGGGTTTTAGCCAGATAGATCAAGGCCTACGACCTGGTTTCACGCGTGTTCCCAGCATCAATCAAAACGAAAGTCAAAACAAAAAAGAAAGGAGGTTTGTCAGTTGAAAGAATTCCTGTGGATCGTTGTGAATTGAGGTTCAGAGGTGATGCATGTTTGTAGGAGATAAAGAGAGAAAACTGGCTATGAGAAGAAGTTAACTCCTTTTGGCTTTGGGGTCCCTGTGGTGTCATTTTCAGTTTCTTGTTGACCTGAAGGGCTTCAAGTTTGTTTTTCATGGCAGATATTCTAGAAAAGAGCTTGTTCTTTCATCTGCAACAGCTCATGAACTTCGAGCAAATGAAGCTGACGATACGATTTGTTTTGTCCCCCAAAAATAGAAAATCTAACATGGCCCGAAAACAATGTGGAAGATCGCATAAAAAGATGATTTGAATTCGAATTCGAACACGATAGGCTAAGCTCGATGATTCGGCATGGAGAACAATCTCTTGATTCACACATATAGATTTGTCCTAGGTTTTTAATCCTATGTACAATTTGGAAAACAGTATGGAAGACCCAGAAAGGAAGAAATGGAATTGGACCACCCAGCTGCCACCATAATTGTTCAGATGACTAAAAGAATGCTTGCTGCTAAAAATGCTGCATGGCCTATGCCTGTGGTCACTGTTGAGACGAGCTTCTGCTTAGCAATTCATTCTCCTTTTTCGGGATGATGACATTAAAAGCAGTGGTGGTGGAGGTTGGCTCGTGCACCAAACGGATCAAATCGTAATCTCATGAATGATTTTAGCCTTTTGGGGTATTATTATTATTGCTGTGAGTACTTTGAAGGCAGTCTTCTGTGCGCAAGTGTGTAATCGCGTCCCTCCTGTCCATGATTGAATTTGAGTAGACATAGGGCTGGAGGACAAGCACGTAAGATTAGCAGGGGAAAAGGGATAAAATGATAAAAGCAATGAGTGAACTATAGCCACTTTTCACTAAAAAGTATGATCGGTGAAATTCCTTAATTGTTCCTACAGCGCAATGATCGATTTATCTTATCTCTGTTTTTTCTTTTCCTGAATTCGCGAATAAATATTTCCTAAGTTAATGAAAGTATAGCAACATGTAGATTCGTATTGCAATCGTTTAGCGCTCTCTCTCTGTCTCGCCACGAGCGCTAAGTCTTGATCGTCGTCATCAAACCATGTAAATGCTTCCAACACCCTCGAGCTCACACTGAAAGATGTGAAGGAAAAGAATGCAGCTTAGCCAGCCATTGACATCGATCGTCTGGTGCCGAGACATGCGGTCCGAGGCGAAGATTGCCACATGGTCGAGACCGAAAACTAAAGACAGCCTTCGAGAACATCGAGGCAGCAACCTCCCTGCTGTAATGCAGGTGACACTGAAATCTAAAAAACTAGAGAACAACAGCCACTTGAAACCTAAGAACAAAAGTTATGGCTATGACTTGTGTGTTGAGATTCAAGCCAGGCAGTCTCAGAAGACCGGGCAGTTTTCGTGGACGACGCCCGGCGCGGTCGGACACTCGGACAATGGACAGAAGGAGTCGAAGTCCCTGCCCCACCAGTATGGCGCCTGTATTTCGGAAAACCCGAAGCTCAGAGCGAGGAGCACCCCGAAGAAGGCATACCCAAGGTCCAACCCGTTGGACACATCGTACACGTGCCGGGCCCACCACTCCTTTGCTGCCATCCGGGCCACCAGGTGGTACGCTGCCGCCACTGCGAAGAACGTCCAGTAGTGCACTGGCTGGGCTGGGATCACGAACGAGGCCGACATGAAGATGACCGGGAAGTTGATGAGCCGGATCCATTTCTTTCCAGGGAAGGCGCGGACCACGAGCCACACCGCCAGGGGAGCGGCCGCCCCCACCAGGAAGAAGAAGTAGATGCCCGCGTAGGCCCCCGGCGTGAAAATCCGGGCCGGCCCGAGCCCGCCCCATATCATGGAGTCGGTCAGGGAGGACTGGATGCCGGGGCACGTCCACATGCTCCCCTTCGGCAGCTTGTCTCTGTCGCATATGTTCTCAACCGACGTCAGGGCCCACCACGCGGTCCCGAGCTTGACAGAGCTGGAGAGGAGCGAGCCGAAGATCTAGGAGGAACGTAGAAAGTCGGACATAAAGATGCGTCAAGATGAATGTGTTGATTAGATTAGAAAAATAGAGGATGAATGCGGTGAACTATATTGCAGTTGGTCAGATAAAATGCAGGACTTAGGATCAACCAAAGTTTGAAGGACATTGTCATATAATTCCCCTAACACGTCTCGCTCATGTATTAGATTCGGGTTACCTCAGAGTTGATAAGCCTTTCACATTAGTTTCCTAATTCAGGATATGTTATTGTCTCACAGGTTTCGAAATGGGCATTGAATACCTGAACAAGGAACATAGATTTCGGCGGGATCTTCATGTAATGCCCTAGCTTGAACTCGGCTAAAAACGTGATGGCGTGCATCTTAGTGCTTTGAACATAGGCCGGGAAAGTGAAGCTGGTTATAGGCCTCCCTGGGTATAAATAGCCGATGATCAATTCGGCGACAACTGATAATCCGAGGTACTGCACCCAAGAGAAAAGAAATATGAGACAAATTAAGACTCTAATCTCGGTCCAAATCGGATGGGGAAAACTGCGATGTAACCGTCTGAAACTGGACTCAAATTTGAGGACTAAAGCTTGGTTGTCGCTTACAGTGCCAGTGGTAGCTTCAATTATGCCCAGGGGAAGAATGAGGATGGATGGTATAGCCAAGGAAAGTAGAAATGCCCAAGTCGGAAGTTGGAATTCTTGGCCAAAGAATTGGCAATTGGCAATGCCAAGACCGACCATCAACACAATAATCACGTAGAACCACCACCGAGGGATCGGCTCGTACTTCTTCATGAGCTCATTGTGAATGTCGCTGGACTTGCTCTCGTTTTTCATTGACTGGTTCAGCTGCTGCCAGCTCTCCCTGAAAATTTCCAAGATTGTACCCTTATTAGTACAGATAAAAATGACTGGAGAGTGTTTCTTTTCCTTCTAAGGTACCAGAAAAAGCGCCGAACCTTCCATGGAACAGAAGAAAATAAGTCAATGCTCCGGTTAGTGCAGCGAATGTGAACCCCAGTTTGAAGACATATCCGATGCTCATGTACATCTTTGAGTACTCGTTGTACGCCAGCTCATTAAGTTGTAACTCTTCTCCAAAAACCCGGGTAATATCGTACTGGTTTCCCGAATAATCATATGAGTCTGGACTCAATATCGGGAACCTCTTTGCATCAAACAAATTCATCCAATAGGCCACCGGTATGCACACGTACATTATAACCACAAACCCGACCAGTATGTTCACAATCGTGAACCTAGGCAAGATCAAAGGGTTGCCCACCCAAGCAGTAGCCGAGTCCCAGTCAATGGCAAGAGAACCGATCCCAAGACCATAGTAACCTGCGCCGAGTTGATGCACCGTGACCGAGTCTTTCCAGATCCAGCAGAGGAATGAGAACACCATGATAATTTGCATGAAGTAGGCGGGAATGATGGAATAGGCAAAGACAAAGACAGCACAGATGACAAGAATTTGGAATCCGGTGAGCCGGCCTCTAGCTCTCGGTGCTTTCTCATGGAGCGCTCTGCCATACGGTTAGCAAGAGCAAGATCAAAAAGTTAGATGCATAGGTTGGTTGAAGGAATGTGCCGGGCTGAGATAAAGTACACAGTTCAAAGTCTAGAACAGACCTGTAGAAAGATACCTTCGGTAAGGTTAAGGGGTACCACATGTAAGGATTGTCCACAAGAATCCTTCTGAACAGTCCAGCAAAACCAAATCCTATCATCTGCAAATTGAAAGAGTAAGTTGCTTTCAGCAATTAGTGTTTATGGTGTCCTAGCAACACAAACTTGATACTACAAAAGACAAGGCATGACTTTTTGCATAACCACTAGTTTGGTTACCCTCTAACATAACATTCATGTTATTGTTAAGTAAGTTCCACACTCGCCAAAGTCGAGCTAATTTTGCCCCGAGATTCTCCAGAACGAATGTGAACTATTTTGGTCTCTTTTGTAATGCAGAGTGCAGGAAAATGAACTCACCTGAGATGTCATGATCATCAAAATGGAAGCCCAAACGCTTATATTCTTGTGGTATACCACCTTGATGGCATTGATGGTCGACATGGACTGTACCGTTTCAAATCCTGTCGTAGAGAGGATGACCACCAATACGTGCTCCTTGACATTGAACGGTCCCGGATTGAGAGAAAACTTCCAATTTGTTCCTGGGATCCCCACGATCTTGGCAGGAAGAGTGGAGGCCAATAGTCTCCCCAACACAAGCAGTAAAATTTGGGCGCATGACTCACTGACCCACATTTGGCTCCTCCTGTACGTGGAAATCTGGTACATGAAAGACGTGATGGCGCACACGAGTGGCCCCAACACCCATGTCCTGATTGTTAGGACGGGCAGTGTCGAGTCGTCGGTGACAGGAACTGCGTTCCTCACCTCCTCAATTGGCGAGTCGCCAGAAATGTCAGCTGGAATCATCGTGAATAGAGGCTTCAGAAAGCGAATCAAACAGGGCGGATGTAAAACAAATGAATCGCTAAGGGGAAGCTCATCTTCATAATGACCAGAGGCATAGGCTATGTAGCATTTTAGCAGCAACCATTTATAGCCATTAGAACAATTATTGTGGCGGATGGTTGGTCAATTTTGTTTCTTCTTTTCCGTTTCTTCCACATTGTTTCCACTCGTACATTGGATTAAAACATCGGACAATCCTTAAGTGGGAAGCAAAAGATTGTTCTCTAGGCTGAAGGCTATCATAATTTAGCTGGTCGCATTCGCAATTTATCATAAAGTTCATGCACCAAAGTCTGCATAAGCACAGAGATGCCATCTTTTGCATGAATATCTCAGTCTATCACGCCGAATTGCGAAATAGCATAGGGTAGGCGATATTTTCCACAATAATGAAACTTATTAAGGCTCTAAACTGGCCAACATAAAACACAACCAGATTCAATTAACGAGAGAGAGAGAGAGAGAGAGAGAGAGAGAGAGAGAGAGAGAGAGAGAGAGATTACTGGGTTTTGTTCCTGAATCCTTGAGGCCCAAGTCACCATACTCTTTGCGTGGTCCCACGTTAATGTCTTGGTGTAAGATGGGTTTCTCCTCTGTTTTCATGGGCATTTCTGGAGCCAGAGACTACTACTTTCCTTTTGGTATTTCACACCACCCTCTCCGTCTCCCTCTCCGTCTCTGTCTCTCTCTACCCTGTGCTTTTTTTCCAGAGGATTCTTGCCCCCGTCACTTGGATGAATTCGGGTTGCAAAAGTTCTTACACAAGAACACACGCCCGGCTCATAAATATGAGGCGTCAAGGAGATCAATTAACTGAATTCTCCACGTCCAAGTAGAAGAGGGTTTTAGCCAGAGAGATCAAAGCCAACGACCTGGTTTCATGCGTGTTCCCAACATCATTCAAAACGAAAGTCAAAACAGAAAAGCAGAGGAGGTTAGTCAGTTGAAAGAATTCCTGATGATCGTTGCGAATTGAGGTTCAGAGGTAATGCATGTTCGTAGGGTACAAAGGAGGAAAGATGGCTTTGAGAAGCCGGTAACTCCTGGGGTCGCTCTGGTACCGTTTGCAGTTTCTTGTTGACCTGAAGGGCTTCAAGTTTGTTTTTTCAGGGCAGCTCCACGCTGACAGACATTCCGGGACAGAGCTTGTTTCTTCATCTGCAACAACCCATGGACTTTGAGCAAATGAAACTGACGATTTGTTTTTGTCCCCCCAAGATAGAAATGATTTGGTTCTCACACGTTTCGCGCTTCGGCGCAATAGATAGATCGAGACAATCATCGGAAGGATGGCAAGTTTGCATCTTTTTTTACCCGGACGACTTTCGGTGCATGATGTTCAATAACGGCGAATGCGACGGGCCGAGTTCGATGATTCGGCCTGGAGAACAATCTCTTGTTTTGCATATAAAGATTTGTCCTAGGTTTCAATCCTATGAACAATTTGGAAAACATAATGGAAGACCCAGAACAGAAGAAGCGAAAATTGACCACCCAGCTGCACCCATAATTGTCCTAATCGCTAACAATGTTTGTTCCTAAAAATGCTGCATACCCCATAATGCCTTTGGTCATTGTTAAGATGAGCTTCTGCTTAGCAATTCATTCCTTCTCGAGATAATGGCAACGTAAGTGCTCGAATTTTTACCGATTTTACAAATCGAATGTCTAATTTTTTTTGTTTTGGTTCAATCAAGTATCTCAATTTTTCAGATTTACTCAATGTAAAAGCTTCTATCGAATAAAATTACATGTCATGTGATTTTGCTGACGTGACTCTGTTGCTCGGCAAAAGTAAGTCGCTCGGCAAAAGCTAAGCCTATTTAGCGACGTGGCTTGCTTATTTGGCAATAAGTTCATGCCATCTTCATTAAGGTGTTGGGTGATAAGGAGAAAGGGAGAGTGCTGACTTGGACGGTTTTTAGCCGTCCGATGCATATCCACTCACGTGGCATCGTCTCAAAAGGCCACATCGGACACGGTGTGAACAGTTAACAGCTACTTGAGGATTCTAAATGTCCACATTGATGTTTTCGGTTTGTGATTGTAATGGAGGCACCGCATTAATGCACACTCAAAAAGTGGAGATGCTCGATTGAGCGGAAAGAAAAATGAATTAGCGACTCAATTGTAAAAAGGAAAAAAATCCTAGGTACTTGTGGTGTCGTTATCCCTTTTTTTTTTTTTCTTTCAATCCGCACCATTTGCGTCTAACCATGATGATTCCAGCTGACATCCCAGCAACTTACCGGTTGAGGGAGCAAGGAAGGCGATTCGGGTCACCGACGGCCCCCGTCTCACGATCCGAACACGGGCGTCAGGGCCGATCACGTATGCCATTGCCTCTTCCATTAACCAAATTTCCAACGTACAGAAAGATGCAGACGCGGGTTCGCGAGTCGGTGCGCTCGAGTTTTAGCTGCTCGTGTTGGGGTCTATAACGTCAGGCTCCAGACTTGCTCTTTCACTTTGCAGGTGATATTGGATTTGGTTTTGCAGGACTGGTAGGGAAAGATTTCCATGTAGTTCCCTCCAGGTACATCTTGTTCTTGCTAAACAAACTCGGGCCGCGCCGCTTCACGAGAATGACCGGAGAGCTAGAGGCCGGCTCAGCCGATTCCGAATTCTCGGCATCTGCACCGGTTTTGGTCCTTGCCAATCCCGTCATTCCCTTCTTATGTCACGCAAATAGTCACCCACCATCTCGTTCCTTTGCTGAATCTCAAAAGACTCGGTCACCGGTGCATCGCCTCGGGCACGGTTACAACCACGGACATGCCCAAGGGGGAACCCACGAGCGAACCTAGGAAAGCCCGGACGCGAAGGGCTTACGCCTTCTTAGCTGCAAGAATCTTTCCCTCCTCCATTTGTGTCCATCTCCTGATTTCCAGGACCCCTCTCTCTCTCTCCCTCGAATTTGATCAATGTGCATGCAATACCGCCATCTTTATACTTGTCTCAAGTGTGGCCATGGTGCTAGTTCCATCTAGGAGAACGAGAAACGGAGAGCTTTCAGGCTTGGATCGGATACCTCGCCCGGGAAGTGATATGACTGAGCAGTGGGATCCTAAACTAAGCCATTCTAGAGTAATATATACTTTCTCAAATTATTAAATCAGAACTCATGGAATCGTTGCGAATTGAGGTTCAGTGGTAATGCATGTTCCGAGGTAATAAGGAGAGAAAAACCGGCTTTGAGAATAATGTATCCTTTCAGTTTTCTTGTTGACCTGAAGGGCTTCAAGTTTGTTTTCCGGGCAGCTCCACGCTGACAGAGAATGTGAAAACAGAGCTTGTTCTTTCATCTGCAACAACTCAGGAACTTCGAGCAAACGAAACTGATGATTTTGTCTTGTCCCCCAAAGATAGAAAATCTAACGTGGCCCCTGAAAACAATATGGAAGATCACATAAAAAGATGATTCGAATTCGAACGTGAACGCTACAGGCTAAGCTCGATGGTTCGGCACGGAGAACAATCTCTTGATTCGCATGTAAAGATCTGTCCTAGGTTTTTGATCCCATGTGCAATTTGGAAACACGGTATGGAAGACACAGGGAGGAAGAAATGGAATTGACCACCCAGCTGCCACCATAATTGTTCTGATGACTAATTGCTGCTTAAAATGCTGCTTGGCCTATGCCTATGTTCATTGCTGAGATTGAGCTTCTGGTTAGGAATGAATTTTTTTTTCTTTTTCGGGGTGACGCCATTAAAAGCGCCCTAACTTTTGCCCGATTTCTCATATATCTTGTTCTTGCTTATCGTACTCGAGAAAGGACCAAGAGCTAGAGGCCGGCTTTAGCCGATTCCGAATTCCCCATCATCTACACCATCTTAGTTCTTGCCCGTTTCCGGCATTCCTACTTCAATGTCAATTTGATACCGCCATCTTCATACTTGTCGAGCCTGGCCTCTCGAAACTAATGTGGTAGGGTTACGCATACGTATCCTTAGACGAGTCTTTCCGGAGCAATTCGATAGATCGATATCATAATCAACTCGAAAGTGTTATTTTATCCTGTGGTAAATGCACACAGATTTCCTTTATATCAGTAAAACGAAGTAGAGTGGGATGAAGTTCCATAGCATCTTTCGACGATAGATTTTAGGAAAAATTGCATCAGAGGTCCCTAAACTTTTCCAAATTTTTCAATCGAGTCCATCAACTACATTTTCACGTAAAATCTCGAGAGTTGTGCTGGGATATACAGTGGAAGAAAAACCATTCCTTTTCTCCTCAGCTCATACGCCCGATCTCACCGAGCACCACCGCCGCCGCCACCACCCAAGGATATCGTCCGCCAGCCGGCGCCGGCGCCACCGGCAAACTCGCCGCCACCCGCGAAGACCCACTTGAGTGAACGGCGAAACAAGACCCCTCTCCTCTGGGTTTTTCCCTCTCATCTCACCGTCCCCAGATTCGCAAGCAGCGGCGAGCGCGCAGCGGCAAGCGCGCAGCGGCGGCGGGACGGGCGCAGGAACACGCTCGGCCGCTCGCAGGTCTTCTTCCGGAGCCTTTTTTGTCGTAATTCTCTTCGTTTCGTTTCGAAATTACGGAAATTTGTTTCCCGAAACTTGATCGTGTGCTTCGAATTAGATAGTTGTGAGATTTTTTTTTTGTCGAGGATAGTTGTGAGATTGAATGCACGAGAATTCGCTGGTTGTGTTTCGCATTGTTGATTGCTGCTCCTTTTACTGGAAAGAAAGAAAGTAAAGAGAGAAATTTCGGGCTGTGACCTGAAATGGGATGATCCCGTTCGGTAGGGTAAAAGTGTACGGTTTGGTTTTGATTCTCCTCGGAATGGGTTCGGGTCCAACCATAGCCTGCACGTTCCTCGCCCCGAGACCGGGGGAAGATGTACAAGAGGAGTTGCAGAGCAATGTCGAAAAGGTCGAAAAGGATGTTAGTTGTCTGCCTAATCTGTCGGAGACTCAAGATGGTTCAAGGGTTCATTAGGACTTGTGCTCTTGCATGTGGCTCGTGAGAACGGTCGCTGCAAAATCGTCTCGGAACGAAAATTTTCAGTGCTCATACCAAGTGATTTTCACTGACGACGAGCAAACATCATCTTTGTCATAACTGATAAGTTATCTTCAAATCTTTGCCATTTTGGATTATCTCCTGTGGGGGTGTTCAAGCTCGAATAGTAGGATCCTATAGGCTTGAAGTCTGTTCCTTTTTTTTTTTTTGCTCTCTCTTTGATAGATTTAGGAAAAATATTGAAAAGGTGCTTGATGGTGAAGGTGGTGGAGAAATTTAAATGGGTGAGAGGATTCTGAGAAAGTGAACGAGAATAGGAGCTCGAATTCGTCATCTTTGGGCTGTTTGTGATTGTCAAGTCAGGTGCCAAAGGGGTCAATCATGTGAAATTACATGTCAAAGTTTGAAATTTTTTTGTTTTATTATTTGGCCATCAGTTTCTGTAAGAATTTGTATGTGATGTGATGTCATGTGATTGGTGTAGAATTTTCTCTTCCGACGATGTATGGGTTAAGCCGAAGGTTTTTGGCGCTTGGAAGAGGGTTGCACACGGTGTCCAGTGATGGCCCATCCGACACCTTGAGGAGGAAGATTGCTGAGTTGGAGAAGATGAAGAAGAAGAGGAATCCTAGGAAAAATCAAGTATTTGTTGAGGTTCCGGAGCCAAAAACATTTCTTGATACGGCAACTTGGCCGATGATCCTTGCCAGTGTTGGAATTGCACTCTTTGCGAAGCTGCTCATGATGGTAAAAGAAAAACACAACATAGGATATTGCTTTTGATTGTTGAATAGTTGCATGCTTATTAATTTGATTGTTGCGCAAGCTTCTTTTCTATGTTCAATTTCATGTGGTAATTAAGCCAAGAAGCTGGATACTATGGTATAGTTTATCATGAGTATATAGTAGTTCCATTTTGGCTTGTTTGTATTGTTGCCCAATAATAATCCATTTTGTGAGCTCTGAGTTTCTACGTACTGAAACCTGGCTTGCGAATCTTTAACCTGATATTCTCATCATTACAAGGATTGGTGGACAACCTCGTACAGTTGTACTAATATTGGGGATCTTCAATCTGGTTTTTTTGGGTCCTTTTACACCCTGGGTCATCTAAATCTACAACTAAACTATCCCATGCTGACTTGGTACGAATAAACAACATAAAAGAAAATCTATGGTGTTGTTAGCTCATTATTGCACTACATATTGTACAAGTAGAAGCTTTCGATATTGTAGGAAGTAGTTGGGAATTGACTGTTCTATAAGCCATCTCTTTCTACTAAAGTGTTTTTGTATCAAAACAAAACTACTATGGAACAACTTCCTATGCTACACTATGAATGATCTAAATGAATAAGTGTGAGATGTTCCTGTTTTTGTCAACCAACTATACCCGGCACTCGCATACCGCAGTCTTGATAATTGACATACCTCATTTTCGTATGGTGACTTTGTTTACCATCATCTAGCTAAAATAAGACTACATAAGATGTTTTATAAAATTGAGCATTATTGGGATGATTCACCTAATTGGGTGTCTATTACCAACGCGCAAGAGAATTGTTACAAAATTCTACCCTATGCCAATCTGAAGGTTTCTTCTATCGTATTGCTATTGTCAATGGATCTTTCATTTGTTTTCTTTTTCTTTTTGGGATGTATTTTGGCACCACCCAAGCAGAGGGTACCTCTCTGGTATTTCCAGAGGTAATCATGGCTGAATGTCTTCATCCTGTTAGATTGATGTGTTTTCGTGACTTTCACTGCAGTATGATGATTCCAGATCCCAGGAAATTATTGAGCGGAAAATAAAGCATGCTCCTGCTGGTCAAGGCTCAGTTAGGATGCTCAGTCGTGAAGAGTGGGATGAAATACGAGAAGTGAGGCCCAGGACTCCATTTGAATCCAAGCTCGCTCGACCAAATGCTAGAATAAGAACTGGAGAACCCTTGCGCATGGTGAGATTAGAGCTATTGGCCAGTTTGAATTTTCTAGTATTGCCAATAGTTGATTAAAATCATGAAAGGCTTTAGTTAGTGTTTGTGTGATTAATAAAGTTATCCAGGTCTCTTCTTTTAACTGAGTTCTGAGTCCATTCTAGCTGCTAGTGGTTTTGCATATTACTAATGGAGCATCTTCTCTACCCAAATTGAATTGTGTAAGTTTAGTCTTGTCTCCATTAGATAGAGTGTATGGTAATTATAACTTTCGCATCATAGATTTAGAAAAAATTTTGAACTGTCCAATTTCTCCTTTAATGTTAGCTGCAGTATTGCTCAGAAGTCCAACAATTTGTACTGAGGTCATGTATCCATGTTAGTTAGAGATGATACAGGTGGTGACAGTGGGTATACCAGTTTACTTCTTTATGGTATGGTCCTTGCATTTCCAGCTTCCTTAATGTGGATTCAGTGGCTCTTCAATGCTGGATCAGGATTGGACTAACCTTCAAATAAAGTTGATAGAAGTGTCCGTCAAAGTTATTTGGAGTGTCATTACTACCGAAGTGTAAGGTACAAAATATTCTTGGAGGGGAGAATCAGAACAACTCGAAATGAGCTGCTTGAACTATGACGATGAGATTCTAGGTTTGGAATGAAGCATCTAGGTGATAATTCTGTTCACCACTAGTGAAAGTGGAGATAACAATTTGTACTGAGGTCATGTATCCGTGTTAGTTAGATATGACACTGGTGTCAGACAGTGGGTATAGCAGTTTACTTCTTTATGGTATGGTCCTTGCATTTCCAGCCTCCTTAATGTGGATTCAGTGGCTCTTCAATGCTGGATTGGGATTGGACTAACCTTCAAATAAAGTTAATAGAAGTGTCCGTCAAAGTTATTTGGAGTGCCGTTGCTACCAAAGTGTAAGGTACAAAATATTCTTGGAGGGGAGAATCAGAACAACTCAAAATGAGCTGCTTGAACTATGGCGATGAGATTCTAGGTTTGGAATTAAGCATTTAGGTGATAATTCTGTTCACCACCAGTGAAAGTGAAGATACAACCCCTCTATGCAGCTTTAGATTCTTGTGTAATCCTTGTAGATGCCAAATGCATCAGACAATTATCGTGTTAAACAGATCTTTAAACTGTGAGGAGGGACTATTCACGTGATGTAGATTCTCCATTATTAGATAAGGAAACACTCCCAAATAACCGTTGCTTTGTGGTTGCCTGGTTTGTTTGCCTTATAGCTGAGTGCTCTGCATCTTGATATGTCTATTTGGCGTTAAACCAAAGTGCTTAGATTGATGTGAAACTACAGTTTAGATGTTTTATAGTTTGGCCATTTAGTCACCTGTGTTATGGAAGGAAATTGTCTATTGTTTCACCTATGGCCTTAAAGAGAGCAATATTATAGATCACTTCTAACATGTCTTAAGTGAGTCTTGATCTTGGAATTTGTGTGCATGCTACTGCAAAAAGTAACTGTCTTTTAGCTTCAGTGATGTCTGTCTTTTGAGTTCTGTTATATAAGATCGCTTGCGGCTTTTTCGTTAAGTTTATAATCAGTGTTTCACAGCTTCTCTGTTTGGTTTTGGTATGACAGGAGATTATCATACACCTAGTTGGTGTTTCTGCATGTTGCGTGTGCGCTGCAATCTATTTTACCCTGGTTAATCTGTGTTTCTCATCTTGTTCTGTTTGCAGGAGGACTTGAAGGACTGGACAATCGATGTGATTGCTGATGCGCTTGCCCGAGTAGAAGAAAGTGTTCACAACCCTAAGTGAATTGTGACTTCGATTTAGTGCGTTTTCTGCATCCCCTTCCATTCATATATCATTTCTCACGAAAGTGGATCAACACCTTGTCCTATGCTTGATCCACAAGTTTTGAGCGGTCTTCTGGCTGTGTTAATACTATCGAAATTTGGGGTTCTCGGCACTGGAAACTGGACTGGACTGGAGCACGAACAGCACCGAAGGTTGGGTACGAAAGGGTGACTGAAAAACCAGCCTGGATTTTGCTTTCACTTGGGTCACTCATCAATCTGTAAAGTTCATGCATAAGCTGAATAAAGTACATGGCGCATTGCCCCTCGTTGCTGGGAGGCCGTTTTTCGTCTCAAGCATAGTTCTGGTCGATGGTTGGTTTTGTGTACGCGGTCTCGGAAGTCTTAGAGAATGCAAATTTATGTTATGCATCTTCTAGTTCTTCTTCTGCAATGTTCCGGGTACACCTGTCCAATGGGTGGGTTGGGTCGGGTCGGGTTTGGGTTGGGTCATAAATAGTCCGATCCAAATTGATTTATTAACCCATTTATGATCCATATATGCACAATGTAATTTTCTTGACCCATACCCGACTCGATTCATACCCAATCCATATCCGATCATATTCATATTGCTAAAACACTTTCATATTTAATTAAATCTAGAAAAATTCATATCCAAACTGAGATGAGAGTGCGAAGTTAGTGACCGCAAGATTGAGTAAGGGCGAGAGAGACGAGTGGAGTTTAAATTAATTATAAACTCATTGATGACTCATTTACAAATTTATTTATGACCTATTTAACATTAATATTAAATTTATATCAATTTATGACCTATTTATTAAATATAATTAACACATTTATGATCTATTTACTAATATATGGGTTAAGTAATGGGCTTATGATTTATTTTGACGGATCTAGTTCCAGGCAACTACCCAATAGTCGGTCTATAGCGGCTGAGAGGAACGTGTCCAAAGGAATCTCTTTCTAGCTTTCATGGATCATCCAGTGATTGGAAACTTCATTCCAACCGTAACCTCGTCTAATTTGTTTCGGAGTGATTACTCTCGGGAAGTTAGCCGTTCATGGCCGTTTTTGGATGGGAATGATACATGAGACGGTCCAAAAGTAATCACTACTGCTTAAATCTGATGAAGCTCCGCGGATCTTTAGATATGGTGATTCTTACTTGGGCTTGTTAGGGAATGCCTTCGGACACTGCTACACGGGAGGTAATGTTCGATTCTCAAAACAATGATCGTGCATGTCACACCAATAGTCAAAATAAGGGGTGAGCAAAAGAACCGGACCGGAAACTGCTCGGATCGGTCGGTTTTGGACAGTTCCCTATTCTAGGTGTGGAATCACCCACCCTGATTAGATCGGTACATACATGCACATATTCATTTTAATGTATCAAAAACTTGATGCTCGCTCCTCACGCTCTCTCTCAATCCGAATTCCTCTCATGCGCTCGGCTCTCTCTCGCGCTCGTAGCTTGCTCTCAGCGCTTGCACTCGCAAGTTGTAGCCTCATAATCACCGTCATCTTCTCCCTCCCTTTATCAATCATCGTATCGTTATTAATCCTACCGACCTCTCCGATTCTGTGACCACGGTCGGTTTCGACCACCGCCTTGCTTCCCACTTGGAATTCCGGGGTTCCTTTTTCAAATCCGTCGATGCTCGACGTCGTCGAGTCGGTTTCCCTCTTCTAACTATAAAACACGACGCTTCCTATTTGCTCGGATACTGTTACGGATTAGAGCTGGATGTTTTTTGGTTCGAGGGCTCGGTGATGGATGCCATGCTCGATCCATTTCCGGCTGGTCCAAGGGCTCTGGTGGTGGATGACGACCCCATTGGCTAGACAGTGCTGGAGCCGATGCTTCGCTGCTGCGCGCGTAACAACAAATCGCCCCGGACGCTTACCCCGATTTCGATCGTGTCATTCGCCCTCGTTCTCGGCTCGTGCGCGAGTTTTCAATTTCGCGGTCATCCCGGCGAGTCGAAACGCTTTCGTGTGAGGCCGATTGCTCTCAGTTCTCGAGTGACCCCTTCTCTCGGTTTTCTGTAAACGCATTATCCCGTACCTGATCATGGCCAAGCTAAGCAAGCGATGCGCTGCGCAAAGTCGTACGGGCTACGTAAAAAACAAAAGCATATTTTACCCGAATCGGATAATCCCTCGAAAAAACGATAAAGGAAAATTCTCCGCGCGAGTGCGCGCGGGCATGCGTGCTCTTTAAGGCTGGCATCAAGGCTGCTTTTGCTTGCTTGCTTCTTCTCCTCCTTCCTTCCTTCCTTCTTCTCTCTACCTTTCCCCGATTGCGCTCGGAGCAGCACGCGGCGAGGTTCCCGGCGCTTCCTCCGGCTTCCGACGCGCAATCGATCCTCTTCCGCCGCCGGTCGGAGTTGCTGCCGCGGTCGCCGTCTTAACGGCGGTCGGATGTCCCCGGGGGTGGTACGGTGGAGAGCTCTCCGCGCTTTTTCGTTTTCATCCCTGGCCTGTGGTTTGCGGTCGAGATTCGCGATCGTTTGAGATCGCCGGTCGTGCTTTGCGGTGTCGGTGAACTGAGGGAGCTCTACGGCAGCCGTTCTGCGTCGGTCGGTTTTGTTGTTGTTGTTGTTTGTGTGGCGTCCGAGTCAACGCAGGTCGATCGCTGGAGTCTGATCTCGAGCGGAGTTTAGTAAGTTCCGAGAGCTCAAGTGCGGGGCGCCTCGAAACCAGCTTTCGTAGCTGGAGGAGAGGTGACTGTGGAAGAGAGAGGTGTTTGCTTTTGCCTCTTCGGAGTGACCAGCAAGCTGTTCTTGGCTTCGCTGTGTCGCGGCCTTTTACTTCGTGGTTTGCTCGATCTCCGTCCCTTGTTTGAGCAGAGTTGCTCGGATGGTTGGATAAAGTCTGAGTTCTTGGTGATTGTAGGTAGGTGTCGGAGTGAATGATCGAACCACGCTGTTGTCAGTCTCTTGTCCAAGCAAGTAGATACTGCGGTCTGGTTTGTTCGGTTCGTTATGCTTGTGGCTATAATTGTTGTTGCACAAATGGAAGAGTTAGAAACCTCTTTTTTTTCCTTATATTTTCTTCGGCTTCTCGCTAGATTCCTTTTCCAGTTTAAGCGGAGTTGGGGCTGGTGGTTTCTTGCTTCTAATTTTACTGGAATCCCCCAATTGGACGTGTTTTTAGAAAGCACGAGCTTGTGTACTATCTCCTAGCTTCTACTTGGGTGCTTCCTTTTTGCTTTATGATTGTTATGAGATTCTATGCAGATATATGCTTTTTGGACGTGTCGTTTTAATTTTTAAGTGCAATACCTGGATATGCAGCTTGTTGCGTAGCTCCACCAATCAGCACATGTCCATTCATTGGTATGTGATGGTTTGTTAAACGCAATGCCTGGTGGTTGCTCACTTGGCACTGTTTGCATCTCTATTTATTTTTTCATTTAATTGTGCATGCAGAGAGCATTCATTGAGTATCAAGTTCGGGCCCTCTAGGACTCGATTTTACTTTCTGTTGGTGTACAATATCCGAGTTTTTGACGGTAGTTCTTAACAGGTAACTTTGCTCTCGATTTGAGGAAATGAAATAAGTGAATCAGTAATTTCAAGTGCTTTAAATTGGGAGATCCAGAAGAACGTTCATTGTCCTCGCCAGTGATGGACAAACTAGATGCCGATTACTTGTCAGTTTGGAAAAGCTATGGACCACGTGGTGCTTTGGGTGCTCTTCTTGTTGCCATAGCTATACCTATTCTTCTCTCCACTATGCTCTTGGGAAAGAAAAAAGTGAAACAAAGAGGAGTACCTGTAGTGGTTGGTGGTGAGGCTGGTTATGCCATACGCAATAGTAGATCGCCTGAATTGGTTGAAGTTCCTTGGAAGGGTGCAACAACCATGGCATCTCTGTTTGAGCAAGCTTGTAAGAAACATTCACGTCAAAGATGTCTTGGGACAAGGAAACTTATTAGCAAGGAGATTGCCACAGCTGGTGATGGTAGGAAGTTCGAAAAATTACACTTGGGAGATTATGAATGGATCACTTATCGAGAGGCTTTTGACCGTGCTTGCAACTTTGCATCTGGACTTGTAAGATTGGGTCATAATGTGGACAGCCGTGCAGCCATATTTGCAGATACTCGAGCAGAATGGTTCATTGCCTTTCAGGCATGATTCTGTACTTCCCTCCGTCAATTTCTCAGTACGGGCTTGTTGTATATGAAGATAACAATTGCAAAATAACTTTCATTTCCAGGGGTTCTTTCGGCAGGATATTACTGTTGTCACCATCTATGCTTCTCTAGGTGAGGATGCGCTAGTTCATTCCCTCAACGAGGTATGTGACTATTACTAAGGCGAGGCGATTATAGAAATTTAGCTTGTCACGAATTCGGTATAGTGACTGTTTACAGGCATATCTATGCAACATTTTCATTATTCTAAGATCTCTGCCTTTGACAGACCCAAGTTTCAACCCTGGTCTGCGATTTCAAACAGTTGAAGAAGTTGGCTGCAGTAAGTTCAAAATTAACGACGATTCAGAATGTCATTTATTTTGATGATGGTGAACCAGAGAATGATTCTAAATTATCTGGAAGCATTAGCAATTGGATTGTGAAATCATTTTCTGAGATTGAGAAACTTGGCAAAGAAATGCCTTCCCCTCCTAGCCTACCATCTAAAAATGGGGTTGCTGTCATAATGTACACGAGCGGAAGTACTGGTCTGCCTAAGGTTTGTTCCTGCTTTCTGTTATTAAATTTGTGATTTTGATATGCATAATGTCCCAATACTTTGAACATGTGATGATTGTCATCATATACATTTGCATAACCTGTTGGTCATGGCCAATGACAACGTAACTAAAAAACAGTCCAATCATCCGCAAATCCTCTGGAATGTCTTTATATTAGAAAGTTTGCAGATAGTTTTGAAAGGAATGTATGGGTGGCCCAAATATAGAATTGCTTGCACTTGGTGGTGTAGGTAAGTGGACTCCTTTTCTTTACTAGGCTGGGTAGAGCCAATCTTCCAAAGCGTTGTATCTTGCACCGCATGACACCTAATGCAAAGCACATTTCTTGAAACAGATTTCAGAACTAATGTGCGAGAGAGCTGTTCCTTGATCTCTCATTCCATTTGTGTGGTGTCCATAACGTTTGTGCCCAAGTATGAGCCCTAATTTCTTTTAGCTTTATGAAACAGGGTGTCATGATTACTCATGGCAACATCGTGGCTACTGCTGCAGCAGTTACAACTGTGGTCCCAAAATTGGGTAGGGATGATGTTTACCTGGCGTACTTGCCCCTAGCCCATGTTTTTGAATTGGCAGCTGAGGTATCCGAGTATCTGCAGTCTACTTGTCCCTGTCAAGCCTCAAATATCATATTCTGATAACTATGGTTCTCTAGTCTGTGATGTTGGTTGCAGGTTGTGCCATCGGTTATGGGTCAACACTGACCATAACAGACACATCTAGCAAAATTAAGAAGGGTACAAAGGGAGATGCTTCTGCATTGAAGCCGACTGTCATGACTGCAGTTCCTGCCATCCTGGATCGTGTTCGAGATGGAGTTCTGAAAAAGGTGTTGAAATGTGCTACCCTTGTCTTATGTTTTTGTCAATAGTTGAGCTTACAGGTTCACAATTGTTGTGCTTGGAGGCTATAGGGAGCTGTCGATTCTATTGCAATCTTTTTTTATTGCTCAAATGAACAAATGGATTAAAAAGAATGCATCAATTTATCTATTTTGCTCACAATTATCGCCAAACCAGGTTGAAGAGAAAGGTGGTTTAGTCAAAAGTCTATTCGACATTGGATATAAGCGTCGACTGGCTGCTATAGAAGGAAGCTGGTTTGGAGCTCGGGGACTGGAAAGCATGTTGTGGGATCTCATAGTTTTTAAGAAGATTCGCACAATACTAGGGGGTCATATCCGATTCATGCTTTGTGGTGGAGCTCCTTTATCCAGTGATACCCAGCGGTTTATCAACATCTGCATGGGGTATGGTTCTCTTGTTTTGAGACATGTTTGTATTCATTTTTCATGCAGTTGCTGTTAATCTTGCTAGATATTGGGATATGGAGATGGGGGGAGGGGCACGTATCTCATAAATGCTAATTTTTAAGCACAATATAGATGCTAATTGCTTTTCTGTATGTATTTGTTGATCCTACCATGTTGTAAGGTCTCTATTCTTATGTTACTTTGCTCAGGTAAAGCGGTTACATGACGATTTATCTACAATCTATTGTTTTGTTGCATGCCATTCTTCTCGTGCATGTCTTCATCCAATTATTACATTGCAATATCGAGATTTCTCTTCATTTCGATCATACATTTGTTGGGAGAAGCGAAATACATGATAAAATAGGTGGAAGAATTCTTGCCCCCAAGTCAATGTAACATGAAAATCTTTCTCAGGATGTATTGGCAGATCATTACAGTACTTACATTCGGTAATGTCACTGCATGAATGTTCGATGATTGTTTTTTCCTAAACTATAGCATAATGAATATTCGGGAATCATTATTATCCAACAGACAAGAAAAGGACGCTACCTTTTTCCTTCCGACTCTGACGAGTTCAATCCTAGAGAAATTTAACTCACTCATGTGCCATAGCAAGTTTATGGCGGTACATCTTGAGGTCATCTTATATTACTTTGTTTTGTTTCAACTTTGTGGGATAGTTGGATGATCTTATGCTTTTCATTACTTTTTTTGGTTTTTATTGTAAATCCTTAAGGTTTTCTCTTGATGTCAGGGCTCCTATTGGTCAAGGTTATGGCTTGACAGAAACCTGTGCTGGGGCTGCATTTACTGAGTTCGATGACGACAGTGTGGGCCGTGTTGGCCCACCGCTGCCATGTGGCTATATCAAGGTACTCATTAATGAACTCCCGTTTTAGGAGCATGGTTGTCTTTGGCATAAGTCTAAAAGGCTAAAATAACGTTTTTTGCAATTAGAGAAGCTCCAACTGGTGACCCCGTTTTTTGGCCTACTACCCTCCGTGATTTGTGACCATTAACTTCATGTACTCTATAGTTACTTGGTACCCACATGTGCTTTCTCATTTCATTGGGATCTTACACTTTGATCTGCATCGCAGCTTGTTTCTTGGGAAGAAGGTGCGTATCGAATATCGGACAAACCAATGCCTCGAGGAGAAGTTGTAGTTGGTGGGACCAGCATCACTGCCGGTTACTTTAACAATGAGGAAAAAACTAAGGAGGTGTATCGGGTACTTATTCATCACCGGCATTCTGAACCTACGGTGAGATCTGATAAGGTCAACTGTGGTCTCATATGGCCCATCACATGTTTCAGGTTGACGAGACGGGCATGCGTTGGTTCTATACTGGCGATATCGGACAGTTTCATCCTGATGGCTGCCTTGAAATTATTGACCGGAAGAAAGATATTGTTAAACTTCAGCATGGGGAGTATATATCTCTTGGAAAGGTGTGGAGCATGATTAGTTTTTTCTTGTATGGCATAGGTTTTTTCAGGCTTGACCATGATTTTCTCTGTTGGCATTAAGGTTGTCGATTTACTTGGTGCAGGTCGAAGCTGCATTGATCTCAAGCAAGTATGTAGATAACATCATGGTATATGCAGATCCATTCCACAACTATTGTGTAGCTTTAGTTGTTCCTGCACGGGAGGTGCTGGAGAAATGGGCCAATGAAGCCGGTGTTAATTACAGTGATTATGTCGAGCTGTGCGACAAAACTGAGGCAGTGGCCGAGATTAAGAGATCATTTTCTGAGGTTAGTTTTTTGGCATTTTCTCCTGATGTATTATCACCTTTTAACCCAAAAGCGGTAATAATTATTTTTATTTTTTACTTAATGTTTGAGAGAGAATTTCCTCGTTTTCATGGGGGCTGAACAATCGATTTCACACTTGCAGTTAGCCAAGGCAGCAAAACTGGACAAGTTTGAAAATCCGGCAAAAATCAAATTGCTGCCAGAACCATGGACACCAGAATCGGGATTAGTCACTGCTGCGCTCAAAATAAAGAGAGAACAGCTAAAGGCCAGGTTCAAAGACGAGCTCCAAAAGCTGCACGAGTGAAATGTGCGTAGGCTTTGATGCTTACTTGCTTGTCATATCGTTCCAGCCATAGAGGTCTGTATAATTTAGCTCCTAATTTCATGAGATGCTATTTTTCCGAGCAATGGTTTCTCTACTATCAGGTGCTAGCTAGTAGGATCACATGAATTAAGTGATGTTAGACGGAACATTTCATGCGGCATCTCATGGTAAAAAGATAAGGAACCTCATATGGTTACTTGGTGATCAAATTTCAGTTACTTGGTCAGTAAAGCAAAATAAATGGACGCTCTTTTTCCTTCGCCCCCTTTTTTTCAATTCCAAGTTCCGAACTTTGATCCCTTTCTTTTCAAAGAAGGGAGATGCGACGAGATTGACGATCATGTTGAACTTGCAATGAAGTAGAGATGTCTAATATCTTTCGGCAACCCTAGTTCTTTCATACAATCTACCTTGATAGGGCTAACTAGCTCAATGATACCTGGAAGTCTAGGCCATTGTGAAATCTAGAGGCATAGTCAATTGACTCGGATTGACAGAGCTACCAGATAAATTTAGACATAATTTGATCTTGAATAAACCATCTTCTCCATGGACTCATTCTTTATCTTTCCTGTTTCAAGATCATGCGTAGGTTAACACGCAATGAATGATTCGCATGCATGCAAGCAGTGATAATCACTTAAATCGTGATGATGAAATGAAACAAACTTCGGCTAATCTCGCTTGTCTTTTTATCTTCGGTTGATAAATAAAGTGCATGAATCGAAGTTTTCCATAATGATTGGAGGCGTCGATGGACTTTTGTTAAACAAAAAGTAAGTAATAATGTAACAAAATTTCAGAGTTCGTAATCAGTTGATTCGGCTAATAATATGGCTTATTATCTGGGTACCGGATGTCGGGCGAGTCGCTTGTTTGTCTAGATCTTTTGTTCGAAAGAGGTAATAAAACTGTGCTTGGCTCAACTTGCCACCTCAATGTTAAAAAATGAAAGAGGATCAATTTTGTGGTTCTGAGGATCCAGCCCGAGTTCTTTTTTTTTGTTTTTGGGCGACATTTTTTTTTTTGGATCCAGCCCGAGTTACTTGAGCGAATTCAGCACTGCTCAGGTTCTTGAACATGACTAAGCGATTTTGTTTCGTCATCGCGGTAGCTCGAGCAAATTCCATGAGTTGCCGTCGTCCATTCACGATCTCACGGGTAATTATTGAACAAGCGATTCTTTATAACCATCTAACCAAAGTTGTTCTTTTTTATTTTTTGTTGATAATCTAGGGACGGGCGCGAAGATCCAGCCATGTGGAGAACCATCGAACATCATGCAAGTCCCCCATAAACCAATTAAGTCCAAACCATTTACTTTTATCACTTCGACCAGATAATGACATTTGATCGGAAGACCTCCAATTCTTAAAATGGAAATCCCCCGACGTCGCCAGCCATCTGCGCCGATCCTAGATTGTCGAAAGCTGGTTTACTAAGTATCAGAGATGTTTTTTACAACTGCTTTTCTAGAGCCATCTCGGTTTGCATCAAACGTTGCAATGATTATGGATCATGTATCTCATCAATCAGCACCTTACAATGGAAAAAAAATCCAAAAAGAATAAAAGACCACAAGGAGAGAGACCTGAATATTTCCGACTTTGGACCTTTGCATTACACAAGCTATTGCTTTCCTGATATCCTTTTCTTCTAAGACTCGTCTATTCTCCCATCATCTCTCCATGGAATAATCTGAGCATCCAAATCCACCCTTATCTCCAGATATCTCAACAGCTTCATTTTGTCGATGAATTTTTCCTCCCAAATCGAAGACTGTTGGCTCCGTACATGTCTTTCCCAGGGAAAATACTGCATGATGATGAGGGAGTCGAAATACTATTTTTGCTTGGATGTACTTGAAACAAGCACAACAGTTTTCGCTGCAGGCCGTAGCATGAGATACAAAGCAGGGCCAAGAAAAGGCACCGCGGAAAGAGGGAGAAGCCAGGAACCTTCCTCATACCTGCAATCCAACAACTCTCTAATCATTTGAAACCCCCATAATCAATCTCCCAGAAACTATTTAATACTGAACTACAGCCACGGGTCGTACTTGAAATGCCTTACCATTTCCGAGAGCGCATGTCATTGTAAACCCAGAATGGAGCAAATGCAGACAGTAGAGTGAAATCGAGGGATGTGACATGGATCTGCAAATAAGATTCCATTACCTAATCAGCTTTCCACAATTACTCCAAGCAGAGCAAACCTGAGAGTTTCGTAGAATGCTTTGATCTTAAGCATCTAGTCAGAATAAACAGAATGAAGGACCAAGAATTTTTTGCTGATAATCACATGCACATTAAGTTTAGCTTTCAGTTTAGGTTACTTGAAACGTCATAGTGGATAATGCAAATTTGATCGTGTTAAACTTTTTATGGAAGCATCAATGGCGTGAATTCAAGGAGAAAATAACAGTATCATACTTAAGATGTGCCACTAAACTCAGTTTTTCCTACTCATTGACCATCAAATAATATTTGTCTTGAGCATTAGATCACCTCGATATATACATATAACAGAGAAGTGTGGATCAATTTCACATTCCTCAACCTCATAGGACAGAAGGCAACATTACATTTCTTTCGAGCAGTTAATGTTAATGCATGCTGAGGAGATGAGGATCGACTCACCAATTTGCTCTCTCTGAAGTACTGGAAGAACTCCCTCCAGTCATCTCCACCCGCAAAAGCCGCATAAGTGATCAATCCTAGTCCCGCAAGAAATACTATCTGACATGTATTTCAGTTAATTGTCTTCTTATGCAAAATTAGATGATAATCAACTGGAAATAATGGTGTTCCCACTTAATAAAAGCTTCTACGCAAAACAGGGAGACAAGGACATTCTACACGTCCAGAATCGCAATGACGTTCAAAGAAATGGTAGCAACTTTCTAGGGGACTGAACAATGGATTCACTTTTCTCTTTCACGCTACTGAGCAGGCAGGCTCTTTGATTGCCTCATGTTAACCCTTAAACCATGTCCAGAATTTTCAAAGAATGTGATCAATATGGAAATTGCTTTATCGCGTTTTCTTATATGTGCTGTTCTTTCAATGAGGGCTATGTCATTTCTTACCCCAGCAGTGAGCTTTGATTCTAGGAAATTCAGAGGCCATCTACTGAGCTCGGCTTCTTCAACAGGAGGTGGAGGTGGTTTCCAGAGTACAAAGTAAGGAATGAGAGCATAGATGCCGCCAAAGAAAGATAGTACTGTGAAAGGCCAGACAGGGACACTGCCCTTTAAGCTGCATGCATAATCAAGTTACGAGTCCATAAGCAATCAGATTCATAAAAACAAAAGTTATGAACTTAGCTTTCTGTTTTTATAAAGCGGACACAAAATTGTACGCATGACATGCCGATCAATATGGTTATTTGGCAAAGGAAGTAACAATTGTACGAAATGGGAAAACTCCCTTGTATCCCCAAAACCATAAAGGAATCCACCAAAATAGGATCGGAACATACTTGTCAAGAGATAAATTTTGAACAGGGTGATTTTCATAGGAAGCAGGATTATTGAATATCATTGTAAATATCTCAGGTATACAATAAAACGAAGACATCTCAAGCAGGAAGTGTCGAAAATCAAGCTTAATGAATGAAAGGTTACCTTCGGCCTGTTGGAAGCAGCAGCATGCTATACACCAAAGGCCACAGACCCATAATGTTCCACAAGGACACAAGCACTCCATTCATCCTGAAGCCATCATTTCCTTTCAAATTCAACAGCTTTTGCAGAAAATACATGTCCCTCGACTGTAGATTTAGAAGCAAAAGGCATCACAAATCTATCAGAATATCAGGACTGACTACTTCAAAGACTTGACAGAACCGATGTAATCTATGCCAGAGAAAAATCATTATCCATTTCATAAGCATATCTTTTGTTTAACCACACAACATTCATCATCACCATTTGGGTCCACTAGAACTAGTCATCTATTGAGCAGCACAATCAAAAAAATCCTCCCCTCCTTTTTTTTTTCCAGAAAATTCAGACCTGTGGATTAATAATCTTCAAAGACTTGACAGAGCTGTGCCACAAGTATCTTAAATAATCATTCATGTCAACAAGCTCATCTAATGTTCAAGCATGCGAATTCTTGGTCATTTGGGTCCAACAGCATAACCAAAAGCCAAATTCTTGAACTTCATTTGTTAAGACATGAATATACAGAATCATCAGGCTGGTACGTGTAATTACCGGAGTCTGGTTCGGAGCTAGATTGAAGACATAATACATAATCCCTCCCCAGAGCAGAAACAGCAAGACCGACGTCGTCCAGTCCCTTCCTCCCTCCCCATCACTCCGCAACGGGCTCTCCTCCTCCAGAACTGGGTCATCCGGCTTCTCGTTCTTGGTGAAGCTGCGACAAATTTGAAGGCCTCTGGGTTTACTGGGCAGAGAAATGGGGGGGCTACCATTGCAATGCCTGCGGATGATGCTCCGAGCGAAAGGCGAGACCTTTGAGGGTAGCGAAGGGAATGGGATTCTGGGTTTTGGGATTTGAGCGCGGAGGAGCGAGTGCTCGAGAGGTGGGACGCGAGCGGAGTTGGTGGAGACGATGAGACTGGTACTGGCTAACATGTTTCAAGCGATGAAGCAGGAGGAGGAGGAGGAAGAGGAGTGTTTTGTAGTCTGATGAGGCACCTGTGACTTTCCCTTTCTTTCAAATTTTTTTTTCCTTCTTTTTAGTTTTTGTGAATAGATTGTTTCTATCTTGATAATCAAATCTAAACGACTATTGGCATGTTTGTTTATGTTTTGGCAATAGAATAAAAGCAATATCTAACCAATGGAATCTCACAAGTCTAGTAGGTGCTCTGCCTTTGACGTGGATTTCAATTCGTGCTCCCTTCTTTTATATCGTGGTGACGATGATTTACTTGTCTCGAGCGGTAATAGCGCCGATTTTTCCAATGTAAAGGAAGTTTACGAATTAATTTAATGGGACATCAATTGCCTACAAATAAACTTCGGAGTTTAGTTTGTAAATGAGATGGGTCGCAAAGGATCAGAAGTTTCCTGTGATTGATTTTTAATTAATGTCTACTCTCTAATTACGAATGATTTTTATGTAAAACAATAGCATATTCCTTTTATGCTTCTTATCCTGAATCCTTCGAGACAATTTTATTCGTGCTTCGGGGTTGTAAGTATTCAAAAACTGTTGATGGCAAAACCCATGATATGCACGAGTGACTATCGGCAAACCTATCGGCAAACCTATCGGCTTCAACAACTGTGGTAAAAGAGACTGATTAGCCATTTAGCTTTTGATGTGACTTTTGGGTATTCTTGGAATTTTAGGAGCAAAATATTATTTCAGGTAGAAACTGATTAACCACTTGCGCAACTTATTTTCTAGTTTTATCTTTTACTCATGATCTTTTTTACAAAATTGAAAGCTTTATAAAATCGTACAATTAATATATGATTTTACCTATCAATATTTATGGACTTATTGAGTTTAAGAGATGTCAAATATTCATTGTGAAACTCAAAAAATTTGCAATAAAGAAAAAATTCGCAAACAAGTCGAAAATCTTATTTGAAACCTTATAAAATATCTATATATTTTAGTAATGCAGGTTGAGTTAGGTACGAGTCATCGAATTTATATTGCATATAACTAGGTCAAAAAGGATTATATGGGTCATATCATTTTCAACTAGACTCAAACCTGTTCTAATCCATCCATTTGACGGCTTACCTTTAGGCCCTTAGATGTCATTTGTTCATGCCTTGGGCCTTTATGCCTCACTCCCCATTAGAGGCGGAAAAATTGTTCAAAAGTTCTAAACCTACCGTACTTTTGCTAATTCAGTTCTAAACATTTCAATTTTGCTAATTGAGTTTTAAACATTTTCACATTTTGCCAATTGAGTCAATGTGGCCAATTTTAGTTAGAAATTGCTGACGTGGACGCCGGCTGTACCACGTAGGACGGTTGGCACTGATTTGGACAATTTTGTATAATATTTTAATGTTTTTCGAATTTTTTATTTCTTTTCTTTTCTTTCTTTTTTTTTTCCAAACCCTAGCCGGCGACCTTGCCAGCCAACCATCATTGGCCACAGGTGAGGGCGCCGAGCCCTCGCCAAGATCCAATCAAGGGCGTCGGGCCCTCACCCAGATTTAGGCGATGGTGTTGCAGCCCTTGCCCACATCCAGTGAGGGCCTTCGTGCCCTCACCAGCCAATAGGTTGGGCCCTCACCTATGGCCAACGAGGGCACGGAGGCCCTTGCCTGTTGCCGACGAGGGCTGCAATGCCCTCATCTAGCCTAGGCGAGGGTCAGTTGGCGACCTCGCCAGCCAGGATTTGGAAGAAAAGAAAAGAATAAAAAATATTAAAATTTGGAAAAAAATTAAAATATTATTAAAAATTATTCACGTCACCGTCGCCCTTACTGTGTGGACGATTGGCGTCCATATCAATGATTTTTAGCTAAAATCGGTCCTATGGACTCAATTGACAAAATGTGAAAATATTTATGATTCAATTAGCAAATTTGAAAAGTTTAGAAATGAATTGGCATCCAACTCATCAGGATGTAGTATTCAAGTCAGCAAACCAACGCTGCAAACTTGCACATATGAATATTTGATTGCCACCCCAATTTTTGTTAATTAATTTTGAGCTCCGTTAGTTAAAAAAAATTTCTGCGTCTTTATAGCTTTGCTTCCCTTCGAGGGAATCCAAACCCAAAGGTTTCCCTTTTATCCTCCTTTTCTTTATCAGCCCCTGTTCTGTTTCTAAAAGCACAAGAGCGAACCTCCTTACCACTCCTGACCTCTTCATTTAGGCCCAAATTATACAGAAAGGCAAGGTTGCTGCTATTTCCACAAACATTTTATAAAGTCAAGACAAAACTGGCCCTCCTAACTTCAAAGGTGCCATTGCAGCTTCAGATCACGCAAGTTCAAGGTAAACACAATTGCAAAAAAAAAAAAAACAGTACTCTATAGAAATTTATATACAAATGTACGAAATTTGTATCAAGTTTTTCAACCAATTATTGTATAGCATCTCCAAATTTTATAAACCTTCTTGTTAAATTTAAGCAGGGTTCATTAGAAGGTTATGTAATTTTTATAGCATATCAAAATATAGTTATAGCACACAAGACAGTTGTAACACAACCTCGGAAAAGCCAAACCAGCTTTATGTTCGGGAGAGCCGGGCAACAATTCACCAAGAACTTCAACTGTTCAGGATCAATTTCTTCCCCAAAACTAGACCAATTGAAATTCGACTTAACCCCAGCAACAACCAGCAGTATATTCCAACAATACAATCTCACAATACATAAGTATAATGCTGAAATATTAAAGATATAAGATAACAACGATATCAAGATTTTACGTAGAAAATCCAATATGGGAAAAATCACGGATCACTCAGCAAACTTCCACTAATCACCAAGAATAACATGATACATAAAATTATCTTCTCTAGTCACACACTAGAGACTCAACATCAATAATACAATAATATCTCGTCACCACGAAGGTGAATCAACATAAATGGAGCAAGAAGATCTAACCACGGTTGGAGAAGACAAGAGACAATATGGAGAAGGTTTTCAACGAACAGAATCGATCAACTCATAACCCTCAGTCTCACGAACTAGGAGCGAGCATGATTCCAAGGTAAAACCTGAAACCTGAGAACCTGATCGATAAGAACCTGTAAGTTCTAGGTTTTAAGGTATATATGGTAGGTTCCAGGTTTCAAAAATTGGGAAACTTGTTTATATGGATAGGTTCCAGGTTCTAGGTCGTAGAATTTGGAACCTGAAACCTAAACAAGTTTTTTTGCATTTTTTCTTGATTTATGTCTTCGTGTGATCTTGTGGTTTTTCATAGCATTAGATGAAGATTGTATAATATGAAATCACTAGTCTGAGCTTCATTTTATGACTTGTTAATGTTTCATATTCTTCGTGTGTCTAAATATAAGTTATAGTTAGTAAATTATAACAACAAGTGGTGGTCATTAAAGGTAATGATTCATTGCGATTGTTTAATTAATAATACAGATGGAATCTTAATAGATCCTAGACCCGACCCTGAAATCTATGATAGGGTAAGTTTCGAATTCCAAAAAATAATGAACTTATTTTCATGAGTAGGTTCTAGGTGGAACCTATACAGAACATGAAATCGTTCACCCTTAGTATCGATTAACACAATGACTTCTCATTTTAATTATATTTATTTGAACAGTAATGCCTGGAAAACTAATCTTTTGTATTTTCTCTGGTGAATGACAAGCTTGTTTAGTATTGTTGCGTTCATTTTCGTTTTGTTTAATTAAAAATGAAATAAATAAAAAAATAACCTGTGAGATTCTGGGCCTACTAGGTTTCAGGTTCTAACATGTAGATTTCAGGTTTTAAAAAATGAGGAACTCATATCCGAGGGTAGGTTTCAGGTTCTAACTAAGAATCTGTAAGGAATTTGAAATCGCTTACCTCTATCACGAACAACATACTGAAATTTGAGTCAAATCTGACGACGTTTGGCCTCTGAAATTAAGCTGAGAAATCAGCTCTCTTCTCCCTCGCTCTCTGTTTTCTTCTCTGTAAGAACGCTCTGTCACTATTCACTCTCTGTTCTCTCACACTCGATTTCTTCTCTGTCTTAGCTAAATGCACTCTCTTTCTCTTCTTTCCACGGTCTGCCACTTCATTTCTTCTTTGCTTTTGTGTCTGTGACTCTCTCTCTCGTATTTGTTTACTGTGCCGGCCGGGCCTCACTAAGGAGGCGGATCCAGCCAATACTTTTTTTTTCCTCGTACTTTAACTCTCAACTCATTATTTTTATCCTGTCTCCTTACATAGCGTAAGAGTTGAAATTCACATTCGAAAATAAACGTCCTTACTTTGCATACATACATATGAAGTGGTTATCTAACATGGGCTCCATTTTTTTCAGGACAATCTACAAATCTGTAAGATCTCGATCCATTTGCTTCTTATCATCACACCACACTAAACATGGCTTCTTCTTCTTCACTCGGCCGCCTTCCACAAGACATCATTACAAACATTCTCGAGACTCGCTGCTTGATCTCTGTTGCGTCTGTAAGTCGTGGAGCTCTCTCATCCTCGACTGGTCGTTCGCCACCAAGCACCTCCGTCTCTGCCTCCTCCGCTCCGAACCTCACCAGAACTTCCACCTCCTCCACTTGCCTAGCATCCTGCACGACTGGCCCCTTCACGCCCATGACGCCGACTTCTGCTCCGACCCTCTCTCCGGCTCCTTCACCTTCCGCGCAAAGTTCACCATCCCCTTCGACCGGCACGCGTTCTCCTTCGAAATCGTTGGCTCGGTCGATGGGCTGGTCTGCATGTCGCAGCTCCACAAGAGGTCCGAGCTCCGGAACATCCAGAGCATGCATTTGTGGAACCCGGCCATGAGGAAGTTGAGGGACCTGGGGAACAGGGATGTGCTGGAGCGCATTGCCGGTATGAGCAGGTATTGGATTCACAGGTTCGGGCGCGATCGCGAGGCCGGCAGTTATCGGGTTGTGACGATCACTTACGGCCGCATGACAAAGGGGGAGAAGAAGGGGAGTTCGAAGGAGGCCGTCCAAGTCGAGGTTTGCACAGTGGAGGGGGATTCGTGGAGAATGTTGGAAGCGCACGGCGTGTCTTGCTTCGCAGGTAGCATATGAATTCGGTTGCTTTCGATTTTAGTTCGGTTCGAATTATTAGTTTTCTGTCGGAATAAGTAGAATTCCGTTGTTTCACGCTCAGAAATGCGTATTTTTTTTTCTGTATTAATATGTCTCGATAAGTGTTAATAAATGTCAAATAAATTGTTGATATATAAAAAATGGCCGGTGCTTCTTTCTAGGTAACTTGTTTATGAAACGATCGATATATTTTTTTTAATAATTTACAAATTAGTAATTTTTGTACTTACTCAGCGACTTTTATTTATATTACTTACCAACGATTTGGATTTACTAAATCTTAAATGCAATTACCAATCTAAATTAGAGCGCCTTTCCAACTTTTCTCAAATTAAATGACTAACTAGTTATGTTTCACTAATTTTCATTTAACTTACTTACCAATCTTTATTTTTTTTTTTAATTTACCAACATTTTTTGTTGAGTTTCCAACATTTATTTGTCTTAATTAGTAACCCCTTACATTTGTTAACTTTTCTTAGAGAGTGCCAATCTAATTTTGCGTAACTAACCGACATTCTTCCAATTAAATTTTCACCTAGTATTGGGTTATCAACTTTTATTTAATTACTCGCCGACAATTGTTTGTCCATTTTTTGAAAAAAATTGTCAATTTTATTATTGTTTACAAAATTATATATGCATATCTTAGCAACCCTTGAATTTAACAAATTTTTTTTGTTCTTAAAATTACCTAACTCTTAAATGAAATTGCTAATTTAAATTTAAGAAATTCATCAATTTTCTCTAATTATGTTGTCAACTAGTTTTGAGTTACTGAGTTAGTTGCCAATGTCTATTTCATTTTTTTAAATGTACTAATTTTTCCATGAAATTACTTAATTAGGAATAAAGTTGACCAGTCACTGAATAAAGGTCATTAATATCATATAAGAGTTGATAAATTTGAGGTATTAGTAAGAGAGACAAACAAACATTGGTAAGCAATAACGAGAGTTGATAAATTAAAAAAAACAAATTAATATTAATAATTAACTCAGATGAGAGTTGGTAACCCAAAACTATTCGGTAATCTAATTGGAAAAAAGTTGGTAACTTAATGGAAAATTTGGTAAATTAAGAAAAAACAAATAAACATGGGTATGCAACTAAAATGAGATTTAGTAAACCAAAACTAGTTGGTAAAAAACTGGTAGATCACTCAAATAAAGGTTGGCCAATCTATATAAGAGTTTATATATTTAAGGTGTTTGCAAGAAAGACAAATTAATGTTGGTACGCGGTAATGAAAGCTGGCAAATTAAAAAATAATAATAAAAATTGGTAAGTAACTAAAATGAGAATAGGTAACCTTGTATTTGGTGGTCTTGAACCTCTCTCACCCCAAAAGTTAGCTCAAATGGTGAGATAGTTTTCCTTCACACTTATAAATCCCTTCCACAACTAATGTGGGACAACCTCAACAATCTCCCCTTCACACATCGGCGGCCTGGGTCGGAGCCACAACAGCCTGTAACTCTCCCGCGTGACTATTGGGTCCATGCTTATTGGTAACCTGAGCTATGATAGCAGCGTTGGGTGGTCTTGGGCCTTTCTCACCCCAAAAGCTAACTCAAAGGATGAAGTTTTCTCTCACATTTATAAATTGATTACCAGCTCATTCCACTACCGATGTGAGATAACCTCAACATGGTAGTTAATCAGAAAAAGTTGATAAGCCACTTAAATAAAGATTGGTTTATTCTTACAGGAGTCGATGAATTTAAGGTGTCGGTAAGAAAGAAAAATAAAAATTAGTATAAGATAAGAAAAATTACTAATTTGTAAACTGTCAAAAGAAGTTAATGATTTCATAGAAGAATTGGTAATTTATTAACAAGTTACTTGGAAGTTAGGTGATCAGTAACTTTTTCTATCAATATATTTTTTACCGTTACTAACTCTTCAGAAATTCGTCCAACTAGTAATGCTAGGGATGTCTTTTTCCAAGATTTGTAAACTAAATGATGTGCCGTAAGACATGGCAAGTTTTAACTAGTTACTTAAAGAGTGAGGCAATGTGAATGAATTTATTTCATTCACTATAAGTGGCTTGCCAAATTTACAAAGTTCAAAGGCTTATTTTAGTACATATTGTATATCTCCTTCAATTAATTAAGGTCTAACCTCCATAGGTTTTGTAGGCGATGACTCTCGAGCTTGCATCAACGGAGCTGTTCATTGGCCCGCATCCGTGACAAAAGACGCTCCATATAGTTCCATATTGTTGTTCGAAGTTGCCTCCCAGAAGTTTGACGAGCTCCTGATGCCGGAAAACTACCTTGACAAGTTCAAACTTCATGAAGAGACGCAGGTTTCCATCGCAGCTTTGAAAGAATCCCTTGCCACCTTGGCCTACTGCCCGGAAGCAGGAAACGTTGGGAGTGAAATACACATTTGAGTGATGAAACAATATGGTGTCGCAGATTCTTGGACAAAACATTACACAGTAGTGATGCAGCAATGGATTGAAAGGCTTTTAGGATTAACTGAAAATGGAGAGATCTTGATTCACATGAGTGACCATAAGGTGATGGGCTGTGATCTGGAGAATGATATGCGGTTCAAAGACGTTTATGTGACTGGATTTCCTGACCTGTTCAAAGACGTTTATGTGACTGATTATACAGAGAGCTTGGTTTGGCCTGACAAAGGAAATGCATATAGGTAACATGAAGATACTTATTCTCTAACTCATAGTCATACATAAGAACTGGGCATTTTTGGTTCTTGTGGGTCTCTTATGTAAGTACTAACATGGATTGTTTTGATCCCGGGGTTGGTTTTTGTCAATTGTCTATGTAAGGTGACAAGAGATATCATGCGTAAATTTCCGCTGAATTGAAGTATAATCTGAATTGCCTTGCCTTTGATGAGTTATTCTTAGCCGAGAAAAAGTGAGATATATGAAAAGTTGAAAGCGGAACCTAAATTGAAGCAGAAACAACAAGGATGATGAGTTATTCTTAGCCAACCAAGTCTCACTAAAGTGTGGGCAATTATAAAGGCCCCGCTTGTCTTGTTAAAGATGAATGATTTGGAAAATATTTTCCTAAAATTAATCACTTCTATCACTTGAAATAACTAGTCAATGAAAAATATTTTAATTATCGATAACATTTCATGTCTAGATAATTTTGTAGACAATGAAAATATTATCCGTTCATTTGATTTTGTAAGCCAATACAAGTGATCAATTTTAGGAAAATATTTTTCAAATCATTCATTTTTAGCGAAATAAACGGAATCTAAGTATACAAAAGTACGACACAAGAGAACGTAAGCTAGTCGATTGGAAGTCAATAAAAGTCCATCACTTCAAAACATAGAAAGTTAACCGGCGAATGCCAGAGCAAAGGCAGAGAGCAAAAGCAAAAGGAGGGAATGAAGAAATCTTGAACTCAAATGTCCAGCTAGCAAAATCCGTACCAAGAAGTTGGCTTAATTACGAAGAAAGAAGAGTCAGAATATGGACGACAATTTATCTGTACTTCTAAAGGCTGGGGCAATGGCAGCTGCAAAAGTACATCATGAACGTGGGCAAGAAGCAGAGGCCTAGTTGAAGAAGGTAAAGCCTTAGTCAAAAGTTGAGGTCAACTACCTTGTAAAAGAAGAAAAAGGGAGCGATGTTGAGATGGCAGTAATGCCTCCAGATCTGGTGGAATTGCTCTGTAAACAGAGCTTTAGAGTCATTGATGTAAGTTGTGAGGTTTAGACCTCCACCCAAGTGCGTGGGGAGCATTAAAATAAACTCCATATCCCTAAGCTCCTCCATCGTTACTCCTCCAACTACATTTACAATAGGAGGGATAATGACACAAACAGTCTCTGAATTTTGACCTAATATACAATATGGTTTATAAACTTTTAATTTATTCAATATAATCTCTAAACTTTAGCCTATTATTCAATTTGGTTCCTAAATTTTTAATTTATTTAACGTCGTCCCTAAACTTTTGATACATGTTCAATTTAGTCATGAACTATGTGAAAATGTTCAATGTAGTCTTTCCATTAACTCAAGTTCAAGGACTATATTGAACAATTTTATATAGTTCAAAAATTACATTGAACACATACCAAAAGTCTAAAGATCATATTGAACATTATACTAAAGTTTAGGGACTGTAATGAACAATTTAAAAATTTAAGGATCACATTGCATATTGGGCCAAAATTTATGGACTGTTTGTGTCATTATCCATTTGCAATACCATTTCCATAAATCAATTAAAATATCTTTCATTGCCTAGATCCCTTGAAGTTATCCTACCTTGTTTCCCTGTCCATCTTCTATAAAATATATCCTACAAATATACACTTGAGCATCACTAACAAAAAAAAAACTGTAAGTGGTATCAAGGCCAAGCTTCCGCGCAATCAAATTTTCAATAGAAAACAAAAGGAAGAAAAGAAGAATGTGCTCGTGTGGGGCAAATCACCCGGTGTTCTCTCTGTTTTCTTCTTCTCCTCCTCCTCCCAAAAGAAAGAAGTCCATTGTTGCACACCGCATCAGTGTAGTAGAATACACAGATTCATCCAACTAGGGTTTGAAACTTAGGAGCAATCACAATTATCAATGTCGATTTTTGTGGGGGCTGGATACTTTTCATATGGAGATTCTTAGTTGTGAATTGCTTTTGAAGTACCCAAATATTATCTCCCTGTGAGGAATCCAATAATTACTCAAGAAGATAATCTTTTGGGTGATACATAAATGATTTGACATTCGTTCAAAAAAACAAAATGATTTGACGACGTCGGTTCCGTCGTAACCCATTTGTAGGATCTTTCTATACTTGGGATAGGTCTAGATTGACTTTTACTTTTTGCTTTTTTTTTTATTTAAATCTTGCGACTCGTGCATTTTAACGAAATACTTGACACTTTTTGTATACATAATTTTTCATAATTTTTGGAAATTTCAATATTTATTTTAAGTGTTTCAAATAACTTTGACTTTTATTTAAGCTAAAACAAACAAGCTTTTGATCAATGGGCGAGTGGTCCAACGAGCCAGATTTGGCTCGAAAGGCAAGACGGTTGGACCTAGGCAAGCGGCTTCCCTTTTAGGCCCGAACCTCTCGAAAACAATCGAATTTATGTAAAAATTTTAGAGAAAAAGTCACAAAGAACCCCAAATTATGCCTCTCATAATACATTTATCCTGAATTTTTTTTGTGACATCAAAAATCTCAAACTATACTCACTGTGACACATTTACTTCAAACTTTTTTTGTGATATAAAAAACCCAAACTTGTACCTATGTAATATATTTACCCTCCGTTAATGTTCCATTAAATAATTTTTCAGCCAAAATAAATCATTTTTATTTTACTTAAGTTACATGAGTGCCATGTTAGCAATGTTATTTCGATGAGCGCTATGTCATTCCTTACCCCAGCTTCGAGCTTTGATTCTAGGAAATTCAGAAGCCATCTACTGAGCTTGGCTTCTTCAACACGAGGTGGAGGTGGTTTCCAGCGTGCAAAGTAAGGAATGAGATCTGACCAAAAAAAAAAGGAAGGAATGAGAGCATAGATGCCGCCAAAGAAAGACAGTACTGTGAAAGGCCAGACAGGAACACTGCCCTTCGAGCTGCATGCATAATCATGTTACAAGTCCATAAGCAATCAGATAAGTTAAAACAACAGTAACGAAGTTAGCTTTCTGTACCGGACATAACATTGTACGAACGGCATGCAGGTAAATACGTTATTTGGCGAAGGAAGGAACAATTGCACGAAATGGGAAAACTCCCTTGTATCCCCAAAACCACGGAGGAATCCACCGAAAAAGGATCGGAACATGCTTTGCAAGAGTTAAATGTTGAACAGGGTTATTTTCATAGGAAGTAGGATTATTGAATATCATTGCAAATATCTCAGTTATACATTAAAACGAAGAAATCTTTAGCAGGAAGTGTCGAAAATCAAGCTAAATGAACGAAAGGTTACCTTCGGCATGTTGGAAGCAGCAGCATGCTATAAACCAAAGGCCACAGACCCATAATGTTCCACAAGGACACAAGCACTCCATTCATCCTGAAACCATCATCTCCTTTCAAATTCAACAGCTTTTGCAGAAAATACATGTCCCTCGACTGTAGATGTAGAAGCAAAAAGCATCACAAGTCTATCAGAATATCAGGACTGACTACTTCAAGACTTGACAGAACCGATGTAATCTATGCCAGAGCAAAATCATTATCCATTTCATAAGCATATCTTTTGTTTAACCACACAACATTCATCATCACCATTTGGGTCCACTAGAACTACTCCTCTATTGAGCAGCACAACAAAAAAATCCTCCACTCCTTTTTTTCTCCAGAAAATTCAGACCTGTGGATTAATAATCTTCAAAGACTTGACAGAGCTGTGCCACAAGTATCTAAAATCATCATTCATGTCAGCAAGCACAACTATTGTCCAAGCATGCGAATTCTTGGTCATTTGGGTCCAACAGCGTAACCAAAAGCCAAATTCTTGAACTTCATCCGTCAAGAAATGAATATACAGAATCATCAGGCTGGTACGTGTAATTACCGGAGTCCGGTTGGGAGCCAGATTGAAGACATAATACATAATCGCAACCCAGAGCAGAAGCAACAAGACCGACGTCGTCCAGTCGCTTCCTCCCTCCCCATCACTCCGTAACGGGCTCTCCTCCTTCAGAACTGCGTCATCCGGCTTCTCGTTCTTGGTGAAGCTGCGACAAACTTGAAGGCTTCTGGGCTTACTGGACATCGAAATGGAGGTGTTGCCATCGTAATGCCTGCTGACGATGCCGCAAGCAAAAGGAGAGACCTTTGAGGGAAGCGAAGGGAACGGGATTCTGGGTTTTGGGATTTGAGCGTGGAGGAGCGAGTGCTCGAGAGGTGGGACGCGAGCGGAGTTGGTGCAGACGATGAGATTGGCACTGGCTAACATGTTTCAAGCGATGAAGAAGAAGGAGTGTTTCGTAGCCTGATGAGGCACCTGTGACTTTCCTTTTCTTTCAATTTTTTGACTTCCTTCTTTTTTAGTTTGTATTTTGATAATCAAATCTAAACGACTATTAGCATGTTTGTTTATGTTTTAGCAATAGAAATAAGCAATATTTAACCAATGTAATCTCACAAGTCTAGCATGTGTTCCGCCTCAGTCGATTTTGATGCAGATTTCAGTCCACCCTCCCCTTTTCATGTTGTGTGGACGATGATTTGCTGGCAGCGATAGCGGTTTTCTCAATGGTAAAGAAGCTTACGAATGAATTTGACGGAAAATTAATTGCCTACCGATAAACTTTGGAGTTCAGCGTGCAAATGGGATCATAAGCTTCCAATGTCTAGTTTTTCATCAATGCCTCGAATGATTTTTTACGTAAAATTACAGCACATCCTTTTGTACTTCTTATCCATAATCCTCCAAGACAATTTCATATGTGCTTAGGGACTGCAAGTATGCGAAAAGCTTGTTTGGCAAAACCCATGACATGCACAAGTGGCTGTTGGTAAACCAATTGGCTTCAAAAAGTCCTGACTAGCCACAAGCTTTTGATGTGGCTTGCTGGCATTTTTGGAATTGGAGGAACAAAATATTATTTCAAGTAGATTTTTTTTCCTAGAAGCACTTGTGAGTCTGATTTTGGGAAATTCTTAGGGTGTTCGTCTAGCTCACACAATAGACGAAAAGAGATAAGTTTGTAGGTCATTTCGTCCCTCCTTTTAGTTGGATCAAGCTCAATTTCGATGGGGCCTTTTAAGACAACTCGGGTCCAATTTCAATAGGTGGGTTTCTTCATAATGAATCAGACAATTGGCTTGTTGGGTTTGCGTAAACCGTGGAAATGTGCTCCTCGCTCAAAGTAGAACTCAATGTTTTTTTGGGTCTCAAAATGGCCATCTCTTTGCGCATTTCCAAAATTATTGTGAAGGTGGACCTGCAAGCGACATTTCCCTTCTTAGAAATTAACTCATTCTCTCAATTTTGGTGATATTCTCATTTCTCATATTAGGAAATTGTTAGAGAATTTTCAACATGTCAAAACTGCGCATACTTCCAAGAATAATACTTGTATGTAGATTGGTTAGCAAATTGAATTCTTTGGCTTTAGATAGGCCACCGAGAGGTTTACTTTCTTTACTGATAAGGGACGTGACTTGATCAGGTTTTGTTAGAAAAATAATCGTGTAACACTAGGCATTGCCCATTTTATGACCAGAAAAGCAATGTCTTATATTTCCATCAATAATAAAAATACTATTCAATTTTTTTTTATGAAAAAGACTGTGTATGAAAATTTGTATATTACGAAAATTTCACGCATCTCATTGTAAGAAAAAGTCAATGCATTCATCACAAGATTTGGCATTGATGAAAACAAAAAAAGTAAACCTACACAGGCAACCAGAATTGAATCACTCTCATTCTAAGCGATAGTCATCCTTCTCGTCCTTTTTCACTTATTAAAAAAGAAGTCTAATCGAACTCTAATATCTTGATGTTATTATCATCGTAAAGTTGATGATCAGAGGTTGTGCTCCTTCCTGGATAGATCGAACGCCGGTGCTATCTCCGGTGTGTGTGATGATCGGACGTTGTGCTCAATCGGTGTCACGCCCCGAACCCCCATCGAGCTCGCGACATCCCCTGCTCCGGTCGAATTGTTGCGACGTCCCAGGAATGTCGCCGACCCAACCCAAACATCAGAGCCACATGCGGAAGCGTGTAACAAAACCCCGGACAAATAATGACGACAACGGGGTAGAACAACAGAACAATCCAGCAACCACAAATTCATACAATACCAAATATACAAACATTATATTACAGACATAATTAACAAACTAGCATCCGAAATCACCGTCAACAAAATATCAGGGTTTGGTTAACTTAACTTCCCTATGGGTCAACCCGATTTACACAACCCCTAAAATACCCTAGGGAAAACCTACTGATCACCATCTTCCATTCCGCTCCTATTTCTTCTGACTCGATCCTCCGGAAATCTCTTGGGCATCGCCTGCGAATCCACCGACACCAAAAGCGGTTCTTCGAACTTCCAAAAAGAAAAGGCGTACTTCCCGGGTCTAACGCTGGGGGTCTGAAAGTGGCGGTTATACAACCGTGAGACGAATCTCAATAAGTGTACAACCCCAAACCCCACATAGGCACTCACGTACCGCCAGACGAAAACATGCATAACACACGACAATCAACCAAGCTAACAACCACACACGACCCTACCTGGGATCCATCATGCACGTTCCTGCACGTTAGACGATAACACAACCAATATACCACAGCAATGAATCACAGACGCGCGCGTGTCTCAATTATAAAATAAAACCCACTTGGGCACGTCCCATACCATGCCTAGCAGTTTTTACCCCATAATTAAGCATCACACCACGCGATACAAACACACTCGCACACCAACTCACACCACGCGTCACTTTCTTAATTTCACTCGTCCCGCTAATTCTTGCTCATTCTCAACCTTTCCACCACTACCGCGCCCGCGTAAAACGCATCAGGCCCACGGTCTTCTGACCTCGTCAGGCATCGTCACCCCGTCGGGCCGGGCATCGTCACCTCGTCAGGGACGGCATCGTCCCGCGTAAACGTACACGCCTCAGGACGGAATCCTACACACACTTTTCTTCTACCGCGCCCGCGTAAAACGCATCAGGCCAACGGTCTTCTGACCACGTCAGGCATCGACACCTCGTCAGGCCGGGCATCGTCACCTCGTCAGGGACGGCATCGTCCCGCGTAAACGTACACGCCTCAGGACGGACCTTTCCAACCAATCCACACTTACACAAGGTCAACGACCACACGACCCAACACAATTCCACATTGCACGCACAAATCACAAGTCACATATACTTCGCAATTATACATTCTCAGCATGCGAACATATTGCGCAATCGCACTGCCACACCATCACACCTCACAACCACACACGTGACATATACAACCACACGTACACAACCCGAAGCACAATCACGCACAAATTTCCATTCAAGGCACAATCCCAATAATTAATCGCACAAATTAATTCCGATCAAACCCTAACATCACAGCCCTAATCCAAATTCTCTAAACCTCAAAATTCTTCGCCTAATCAGTCTGCAACCACTAAATAATCAGTTCTACTCTCAGCCACAAAACAGCCCCAAAACAGTCACGAAATAGTCACAAAATCGTCTAAACCGGGTCCTAAACGAGCCTAGAAATACCCGAGGTCCTAAATGACATTTGGGGAAAACACTTACCCTAAAAGGCGACACAAACCGGGCTGGACAGAGGCTGGAACGGACCGAACAGAAGCAGCAGCGGCAGCGGCGTCACCGGCGACGTACGGACGGGGCGTGAACAGTACTTCCGTACGGACCGTGAACAGTAATCCGTACGGACACTGTACGGACAGGCTGAAACGGGTGGCCGGCGAAGGGCCGGTGACGGTCGCGGCGGTCCGACGCGATGAACAGTGATTCCGTACGGACGGTGAACAGTACCACCCCCGTACGGACACTGTACGGAGAGGTGGCGATGGCGACGTACGGCGGTGCTGGACGTCTGGGTGGCGGCGGAACGGCGATCGGAGCTCCGGCGAAGCTCCGGCGTTACTATTTGCAGACCGGGAAAGAGAAAAAGAGAGAAACAAGGCTGTTTTGGACAAAAACCAGGGCTGTGATGGCTACACAGAGGTGGAAATGGTTGATGGTGGTGCTGGCTTGGTGGGGGCAGCTCCGGCTGGTACTGTTCCGGCGTGAACAGTACCGAAAACAGCAGAAACGGTACTGCAGAACCAGAAACGTGAAGAAGAAGAGGAGAAATTCTGGGAAAAAAAGGCTGAATGCTTCTGCACGTGAGAGAGAGAGAAATATTTGGTCAAACATTGTAGACTAGGCTGCCAAGTGTCAAAATCCAAAGCCTTGGACACTTTTGCCCCTAATCCAAAGGCCAATATTTGATCTAATCCATAAAAGTAAGGGTAGAATGGTCATTTGCTCTTAACCATGGTTGACCAGACCTGAATTAAGCCTAACTCACCTTGGTTAATCCCAAAATTCAATCCAAATTTCGGAATTAATTAAAAATGGCCTAGGGGCAAAATAGTCATTTTCCGGTCCCGGGGCGAAATTCCAATTTTCGCACATACGCGTTCCATATGTGCGTGGCCAACATAATATGGCATCGGATTCTCAAAATTCACTTTCTAAGCCCTCGAAAATTGACTGCGAAGTTCCGGGAATAAAATAATATTATTTTTCCAATTTTTGTCGAAATTCCAATTTTTGGCCAGAACCACTCTAAATGTCCGTGGCCACCCCAAAATGACCTTGGCCGCGAAAAATAACCTCAAACGGCCTCCGAATCCAATCTCGGTGCCCACAGGGGCAAAACCGTAATTTTCTGGGTCCCGAACTGAAATTCATTTTTTTGCAGAAATGGATGGCCCCAAGGTTGGCCAAGCCAAAAACGTCATCGGCCACTCAAAATTGTCACTTTCAAAATTCTCGATTCCCGAGCCCGAATTCCAAGAAATGACTACAATTGAACAATCGCGACTTTAGTTTATCTCTTGCTAACAGGTGGCTCATTGGGATTATGCGCTTTCGACCCGTGACCGACACCAAGTCAAGTCACGTTTAAGTTTACTCTACCCGGGACGACCTCGGTTGTCATATAATTGCGAGGGTACGTCACTAGTGCCCTTCGGACACGATCAATCAAATAGACTGGTCTCGGTTGGCTCAAAACATTCCCTCATCAATCCATATGGTCGAAGATCGAACCCAGATCGAGTTCTTTGGTCGTGCGAACTCAATCCCGTAATAGCCTTACCCCTAAGGTTAGCATCCCGAGAATGCGCGGGTCCCGAGTGAGATCTCACTATAGTGCATTGACCAAAATATTCATTTCATGAATCCCGGGAAAAAGGATCGAAAATTCAGACTGTTACAATCGGTGAATGTCCGGCCATCGTTTCAGGCGGAAATCCTAGCAGTCCTCGAAGGCCTTCGTTTTGCTTCTTCACGTTATGAACTAACAGTGGAGTCTTTGAGTCTGATAATTTGTCCTTGGTTCAGACTCTACTTGCTGCAGATCAAACTGCATGGGATGAACCAGCTGCTTATCAAGGAATGCTTAAATTTGCTTATCAAAATGCCCGATCTTCAATTGGCCCCCATTGCTCTGGAGACCAAAATAGAGTAGCGGATTGGGTCGTCAAAGCCCACTTCTGCAAAACTCTCCCTGGAGCTGGGTTTCAACCGCCCCTCTACGTCTGTCTTGCGGACTTATTACGTTCTGAAGCTCAAATGATGTTCTCATCTAGATTATCTCTTTGAAATGAGATGAGTTTTGCCAAATAAAAAAAAAGAGGGTTAATATCACGAAAAATCCCAAACTGGTACACTAATGACAATTTTATACCGAACTAATATTTTAACAACAAAAAATCCCAAACTGGTATACCTGTGATAAATTTATCCCGAACAAACTTTTTGACTACGAAAAACCCCAAACTGGTGCATTGTGACAATTTTAACATGAACTAATTTTTTGATTACCAAAAAATCCAAACTTATACATCTATGACAAATTTACCTCAAACTAATTTTTTGACCACCAAAAATCCCAAACTGGTACACTTGTGACAAATTTACCGTCCGTTAAATTGAATTAATATCATGAAAAACTACAAATTCGTAAACTTATGACAAACAGAGGAGTAAAATCCCAACTGATATACCCGTCAACTACCACGTATCATTAAACTCAGCAATTTGACGGTTAAATTTAACAGAAACTAACAAAAGATAAATTTGTCACATGTGTACTAGTTTGGGTTTATGGTGGTCAAAAAATTTGTTTGAAGTAAAATTATCACAGGTGTACCAATTATGATTTTTCATGATAAAAAAATTAGTTTTGGATAAAATTATCACAAGTGTGTCAATTTCGTGTTTTTTGGGGTAAAAAAATTATTTTAGGATAAAATTTTCGCGTGTGTACCAGTTTAAGGTTTTTCATGATATTAACCTAAAAAAAGAAGAAGAAGCTCCAGTGGCATGATAGGCGTGCGCATAAATTAGGACGAGGCAACATATGCAAATCATGTCACACCATGTGTAGTGAGTTTAGCCATAGAGGATAGTGTCCTGATTTAACATAAACTCGAGAGATACGCAAATTAAGTAGAGAGATACATGAATCCAAGAGATACATGAACTGAAGAGACGTCTTGTTTTTTTTTTTGGGTAAAGGAAGAGACGTCTCGTTTTTGCTCATTCGTTGATCCATTAACTCGCCATAATTACGACGGAGGCGACATTTGCGAACCATGTCACACCATGTGTAGTGAGTCAGCCATAGAGGACATTGTCGTGGAAGACATGTACTAATTAATCTCTTGAATGATCTTAGCATAAATTAATTTGGCAAATCAATAGTGGTTTTTAATAATTCTTGCTAATTTGATAAGTTACTATTAGTTAATTAGTCCTTTAAGACATGGTAACGTTTTGGCCGAAGCCTCAGCTTCCCGCTATATCAAAAAATGCTCATAAAGGTGTCCATGTTTTTTCGGTAAGGAATTTTTTTTTTGGTAAGGATAAAGGTGTCCATGTTAGTGTATAAATATTCCATATATGTCACCATCCGTTTGTTTTAAGAAAGAATCAAGCATCATAATCAACTACATCGCCAGCGGTAAATCAGATTGACTAGAAATTTGACTGTGATTGGCGATCAGTTAACTTTCGGTAATCAAATCCTTAATCAACTGTCTTAATTTTTCATCACTCCCATGAATGCAAATTGCAATCTGTAAGGTAAGGACTAAGGAGGGATGGATAGCTATCATTGAGGGAGAGATCGCCCTTTATTCTCCAGCTTATTACCAATTCAGAACGTCCCTCGTTTTGTATATAAATTCATGCAAAATCCCTTCTCCATGTCATTACAATCCTCTCGGTTCGTAGTCTTGTCAAAACACCAATGTCTAGCGAGAACTTGTTGTCATGGCTCTGCCGGATCTCTCTGGTACTGCTGCTTTGGACCTCCGAGGTTGTTGCTATCGCTCCTGGCAAAACGACGTATCCGGCACTGTTCGCGTTCGGGGACTCAATCCTCGACACGGGCAATAACAATAACCTCAGGACGCTGAGCAAGTGCAATTACCCTCCTTATGGCAGGGATTTTCCCGGAGCGATACCCACCGGCCGATTTGGCGATGGGAAAGTCCTCTCGGACGTGATAAGTAAAGTTCCTTTTTTCTTTTTCGCTATAATGGAATTAGATGCAAACCAATTCGACATTGTACTTCCTTTTAATAATGAGCACATTGAACTATAGTTCAATGCATGAGACATAATGCTGATTGAAACTCGAACCTGCACAAAATTCTTAAACAGCGGAAGGGCTAGGAATCAAAGAGCTATTACCAGCATATTTGGATCCTAATCTACAGGACAAGGATCTTCCGACAGGCGTTTGCTTTGCTTCGGGCGGCTCAGGCTTAGATCCGCTAACCGCTGGGTCACAGGTCCATTCCTCGTCCTTCAATTCTTTGAAATATACGCTCATCTGCACTCCAAACACTCACTCGAAAATAGTTGATCATGTGTCTTTCAATGCACAGGGCGTATTGACCATGGGAGATCAATTGAAGCACTTCAACGAGTACATAGGGAAGCTGAATGCGGTCGCCGGAGCCGAAAATGCCACCGCCATACTCAACAGCAGCCTTTATCTGATGTCTGCAGGCAACAACGACATTGCCTACACCTATTTATCCGCCCGCCTCAGTCCTATGCCCTTCCCTGCGTACGCCGATTTCTTGGTTGACTCCACTTCAACTTTCATCAGGGTAAATCCTTTTTGCAATGGATGTGCTTTATTTGAGTTGGCATGCGTCCTTGTATGTTTATCATGCCATTCATGGCAACAGATCCATAGCATCCTCCCATCTTTTGTTCTTCTTCTTTCTTTCTGTACATTGTTTGCAGGACTTATATGCACTTGGTGGGCGTAAATTTGCGCTCCTGGGCGCTTTACCATTGGGATGCTTGCCATCAGGTAGAGCTTCGGCAGGGGGCATTCTGTGCTCGGCGTTGGCCAACGAATATGCACAATTGTTCAACACTAAACTCTCCTCCATGTCGAGTTCACTCAGCAGTGAACTTGCGGATTCCCGGATAGTCTACATCAACGTCTATGAGCCTCTCCTCAATCTGATACAAAACCCTAATCAATTTGGTAATCAATTAAGCTCAAGTTCCATCCACATTCAGCACCACGCACTCCCTCAATGCATGATGAGCATGCATTTCCTTTTCGCTGCAGTCTTAAAAGTTCGCATTGCAAACTTACACTGCATAAATGGGCATGTAAAATTTTCAGGTTTTCGAGTTGCTAACATAGGATGCTGTCGCGTGCAAACGTTGCTATGCGATCCGCTGAATCCAATCACTTGTCTGGACATACCAGATTATGTTTTCTGGGACGCCGCTCATCCTTCTGAGAAAGCCTACCGCACTCTCGGTCCCGCTATCGTCCAGGCGTGTTCAAACATGTAGCGCGGCAACTCCACGAGCTGATTAGTGCGATATTGTGTGAAGTCGCACCCTTCATGTCTACCATACAAAGAATCATTTGTCCCTTGGTTTAGAGCTGGTGATAGTACTTGATGGATGTTTTGCGAGTCATAGCCATCTGAATCATATACGTGCGTTAGGAGTATAACATTGCGCGTGAAGTTATTTTCAAAAATGCTGTCTCAGTTTGTTATGCATTATACAATAAAGCTGGCCATTATCTCTCATTTCCGACCCGACCTGTTTACGGTCACGGCAGGACATGTTTAATTAAATAGGTTTGCATGTTGCTTGCCTCCACACAATTCTAGGCAACGTATTTTTATTCATCTGTTCACGGATTTGGACCACTCATCGGCGATGACATTGGCAGCCGGCGCCGATGAGTGGCGAGTGAGAGGCTAAGGCGGCTGAAGGAGAAAGAAAGAGTCCAAGCTGTTTGTTTTCATATTGGGCGAAAGATGAATAGATAAGGCAAATCAAACGTCTTGAAAAACAGGGACTAGTATATATACTTTGAAAGTTTGCACTTGTGTGCTTTCTTTAAGAACCAAAGCCGTGTTTGGTCGTTTGGATTTCTAGCTAGAAAATTTAATTAGAATATGACTAGATAGAATAGGATACCGGGAATTTTACTGCAGTTGATCCAATGTTTGGTGAATCACGGTGATGAAGTCGAACATTTTTATATCCTAACAACTACAAATCAGTATAGAATAAATCCAAAAATGCACAAAAGGAAATGGTAAGAATCTCTCATGTTTCACAGTTGAAGGAACTGCACATTCACAAACATAAACAACATCCGGCAATCAATCCAATTTGATTGATTTAAACCTTAAAACTTCTAGAGCCACTCGTTTGACCATGACAAGAAATGTAAAACGTCGATGGATCAGCTAACAAATATAAAATTTCGTAAGAGAGAGAAATTATAATCATTCACCTTTACAGTTCAGAAAAGTATAGTCCTTTAGCTCTTTTGGAGTTACAAAGAAGAATGAGCTTCTATTCTTTTGCCATTTTGTGCAGCTTTGATGTGAACAGAAGAGTTACAGAGGAGTCGTGAAGCTTTAACGTGAACCAGAGCCAAGAGGAAGAAGGAAGGGCGGGGTTTGTTTTAGAAATCTCTTCACTTTTATTAAATCTAGGTTCTTCTACTTCATTTTTATTTACTTATTTATTTATTACTTTCCCTCTCTTTTTTTTTATTTCTTTTTTCACTCCCTTCCTTCGTTTCTTAATTAACATTTTATAAAATAATAAGTTGTACCAACACACCTAAAATATTTAATAAACATAAATACTGAATATATATAGAATAGAAAGAAAATCAAATATATAAATAAAAATATTAATAAATAAGAAATCTTATTTACCTTTATCTCATCTCTCACCTGGGATTTTTTTATCCGATTTATATTATTTTGTATTCAGCATTATCCTACATTTTATACCGGTTACCAAATACAGTCTAAGAGGTTCACGGTGTGCTTTCCAAAGTTCGGCACCGACATTTGGTGTAGTGGCTGGGGAGCTCTTAGTCGGCATATTTTTCATTAGAAAGCGAACCAATTGGAACTCCGTTTGGCAAATTCGTATTATTCGCTTATATTGAAACAATGCAAATTGTCGCCTCCATCATAGATTTGATAGATCTAATGTCTGCGAAAACTGCCTGATTCGAGGTCCACGACCTCGGATTTAGAATGGAGAGAGAGAGAGAGATGTACATTATTATTTATTCATATGGGCGCTGTTAATAACAAACTCTATAAACGGGTCAAATTTTGGATCTGGTGACTGATGGGGTTTTGATGTTCTTACTTTGGCCCTTTTGCCCTTTAGATGTCATTTGTTCAACCCTTGGGCATGACGTGGCGTCCAACTCATCAGGATGTGGTATCCAAGTTAGCAAGTCAAGGCTGCAAACTTGCTTAGCAAGTTATAGTATCCCCAATTTTTGTAAAGTCACTAAGAGCTTTGCTAGTAAAATATTTTCAGTATCTTTATGGCATTGCTTCACTTTGAAGAAATGTTACCCCAAACGTCGCCTTTTAATTCTCCTTTTCTTTCTCCTTTTCTTCGGGTTAGGATCAGCTGTGGAAGAGTGAGAGTCACCACTACCGAGGATTTCCACTATCGCTCTTAAAAAAACACCAATCTCTACCTTACATAAAGTTGCCATAGTACGATTATATATTCATAAGAGTATTCCGCAGTCTTTGTAAGAGGAGGAAGGGCTAAGGATTTACCAAACGTGGGCTACCATATTGTTCGAGGAACCCTAGATACCGAGTAATTTTTAGATAGCTAGTACCAAGTTCCGGTGCGACTTCATGAAAAGCAATCAAAGATAAGATCGAAGAAAATGAAACACACATAATCGTCATTATAGCGCTTCCTTATGGTCCAAGAAAACGTCCGGAAAACCTATTATGAAACTACCGGGGATGGGCAAAAAGCTACACCCGTGCCCCATTTATCCAAATTAATTTCCGTATCACAAAAAACCTCCCTCAATTGTTACACTCATGCCACATTTTTCTCAAATCAATTTTCATGCCATAGAAAATCTTAAATCGGCACTTCACGCCACATTTACCCTAAACTGGTTTTCGTGTTACAAAAAATCTCAAAGTTTGGGGTAAATGTGACACAGATATACCGATTTAAAGTTTTTTTGTAATAGGAAAATTATTTTAGAATAAATGTGACACGAGTGTGCCAATTTATGATTAGCCTTTTTCTTTTTCTAAAAGCACGAGAGCGAACCTAGTTACCACTCTTCACGTAGTCCCAAATTATACAGAAAGGCAAGGTTGCTGCTATTTCCACAACCCGTTTATCCCAAGGTGCAACATTTTTGGTCATCCTAACTCCAGAGGTGCTACTGCAGCTTCAAATCATGTAAGTTCAAGGTAAAGCACAATTGCAAAAAGAGAAAGAAAGAAACAGTAACCTGTAGAAATTCATATACAAATGTATGAAATTTGAATCGAGTTTTTCAACCAATTATTATATAGCATCTCCAAATTTCATAAACCTTCTTATTAAGTTAATGCGGGGCTCATTAGACAGTTATGTACTTTTTGGAGCACATCAAAATACAGTTATACCGTACAAGACAGTTGTAGCACAACCTCGGAAACGCCAAATTAACTTTACTTACATACGTAGTTATGTAGTGGTCATCTGACATGGACTCCATTTTTCAGGACTTAGTCGAGAGATGATATCAAAGTATAAGTACTTCGATCCATTCGGTTCTCATCACCGCTCAACCCTGGCGGCTCAGGTGAGGGCGATCCTCGCCGGACATGGCTTCTTCTTCTTCTTCATCACTCGACCGCCTCCCATAAGACATTGTCGCAGACATACTCTTGAGGCTCCCTGCCAAAACACTCCTTGACCTCTGCCGCGTTTGTAAGTCGTGGAGCTCTCTCGTCCTTGCCCCATCCTTCGCCGCCAAGCACCTCCGTCTCCACCGTCTCCTCCACTCCAAACCTCACCAGAACCTCCAGCTCCTCCACTTGCCTTGTGCCCAGCACAACTGGCCCGTCCCTGCCCACAACGCAGACTTCTGCTCTGTCCTATGCTCCGACCCTGTCTCGGGCTCCTACACCCTCCGCGCAAAGCTCGTCATCCCCTTCGATGAGCACGCACTCTCCTTCGAGGTCATAGGGTCGGTCGATGGGCTGGTCTGCGTGTCGATGCTCCACAAGAGGTCCAAGCTCTGGACCATCCAGAGCATGTATTTGCGGAACCCGGCCATGAGGAAGCTGAGGGACCTGGGGAACAGGGCCGAGCGCGTTGCTGGCATGAGCAGGTACCAGATTCACGGGTTCGGGCGCGACCGCGGGGGCCACATTTATCGGGTCGTGAGGATCACTTACGACTGCACGAGAAAGGGGTAGAAGGAGAGTTCAATCGAGGCCGTCCAAGTCGAGATTTGCACGGTGGGGAGGGATTCGTGGAGAATGTTGGAACCACACAGCGTGTCTTGCTTTGCAGGTAGCATATGTATCGGTTTCTTTCAATTTAGTTTGGTTCGAATTATTAGTTTTCTTTCGGCATATAAGTAGAATTCCGTTGTTTCATGCTCAAAAATACATATTTGTTTTTTTTTCTATATTAGTATATTTCAATAAGTGTTGATAAATGTCAAATACCCGTGCTTCTTACTAGGTAACTTGTATATGAAATGATCAATTTGTCTTGCAAATTACTATTTTTTGTTTTTATTTTGCTAATTTGAGGTTTTTTGTGGTTAAAAAATTCGTTTGAAGTAAATTTATCATAGGTATATTGATTTGGAGTTTTTTGTGGCATTAACCCATATATATATTTTAATATTTACAGACTTTTATTGAGTTTCTAACATATATTTATCTTGATTAACAACCCCTTGCATTATTAACTTTTCTTAGGGAATACCAACCGAATTTATCGTAACTAACCAACATTCTTCCTATTAAATTTTCACCATATTATTAGGTTATCAGCTTTAATTTGAGTTACTCAACGATATTTATTTGTCTATTTTTTTTAAATTGTCACCCTTTCTTATTGTTTACAAACTTTTATTTTCATTTCTTAGCAAGCCTTGAATTTAACAATATAAATTACCAATCTTAATTAGACCTACTAACCCAATTTTCTATGATTAAGTTGCTAACTAATTTCTTAAAATTACCAACTCTTAAATGAGATTGCTAATTTAAATTTAAGAAACTCATCAATTCTCTTTGATTATGTTATCAACTAGTTATGAGTTACCGAGTTAGTTGCGAATGTCTATTTCATCTCTTAAATGTACTAATTTTCTATTAAGTTACTAATTAGGAATAAAGTTGATGAGTCATCAAATAAAGTTCATTAATTTCATGTGAGTTGATAAATTTGAGGTGTTAGTAAGAGAACCAATAAACATTGGTAAGCAATAACAAGAGTTGATAAATTTAAAAGAAAACCAAATAAACTTTAATAATTAACTCAAATGAGAGTTTTTTTTTTGGTTGGAAAAATGAGAGTTAGTAATCTAAAACTATTCGGTAGTGTCACGACCTAAAATTTCTCAGGCTAATGGATTATTAAGACTAAGTCTAACTCAGGCCCTCCCAAGCCCTACCAATTCGCAACTTAGGGTTTAAGTTTTTAATATGCAAAAGTTTTCATGCTTGGAGTCGCCACTAATCTATTTGTGGTAAGTCAATTAGAAATCTAAATAAAACATAGGGAGATATGCTTTATTCCTACGAACCAGAGATTCTAAACTGGGAGACTTGATTACGCTAGATCTAGTCTAATGCCCTTTCGGTACCTTTTCTTTTCAAAAATATTTATTCAGGCAGTCTGGATCCATTTTATTATCTAATCACTAACATGTGAGGTGTTACTGTGAGTGCGCAAATCACCAATTTAACACCCAAGAAAGCAGTAAATAAATAGCAGGATAACATACCTTAAAGCCACGCAAGCATTTGCATTGTTAGTAGAAAATCACACAACAATTCTAATATGATTTCTAATTAACAAAGCAAGGTACTCAATGTGTTCATTAGGGTTTGCGCTTTATTAAAATGCAAACTAACCTATATGCAATGACGTGCAAAACATGACATGCGATTAATACAACCTAGCATGCGAACTATATGTCATGCGACGATGTGACCTAATTCTAATGACGGACAAATGATTTATTTTTGATATTTTTCCAATGAAATTCGAAATTAAAAATTACTCAAATTAAGAATGCAATCTATCCTAATCTATCCTAAAGCAACTCATTCTTTTTGGGATTTTCATGGAAATTCGAAATCTAAAAATAACCTAAATAATCTATTAGGATTAGAATAACACCTAATTTAAACTAGGAAATAAATTATCTTAAGTTCTAATTTAAATTAAATAATTATCCTATCTTCTAGATAAATTTAGGATTCCCCAAACATGCAAAACTTCTAATTTAAATATAAGGAACATATTTTTGGATTTTCTTTATTTCAAACGACACCATATCACAAAATATTACCCACATCCATTTAAATTTAGAAACAATAGATTGACAAATCGTATCCTGGGCATGAGGATTAGATTCGCAATCGCGAATCATATTTCGGGCATGAAATCGGACTGTCGATCATATGTATGCTGCGAAATTAGGAAAATATCCCAATTTACGGACTTCGAAAAGATTTTTGGATATGACAATATCGACACAACATATAATTGAGATCACAATAAACTCAAGTTAGACAATTTAATAAATCGAAATTGAATCGAATAATGTATTACCTAATTCGAAATATTGCACGGGTGACGTTTCCGAATTTGACCGACGGATGGCTTGAGCTCAGTGACCAGCGGTGGCGAGGATAGCCACGGCTTGGCTACTCGTGGGTGTCTCGGCGGTGCTTGGGAGTTCTTCTGAAACCTAGAAAACAAGGGAGAGTCCCAGTTTGGTGAAGATACATAGTAACGCAACAGCGACCGGCGGGATTTCGTCGGGACTTCTAAGTTTGCTGGGACCGTTCGCAGAAGTTGCTGGTCTCGGCATTGTCACGGTGGCTTGGACTCTCGATCAGCGATGGTAAGGACTGGAAGGACGTGGCGGCTGTGGAGGGCTTCTCAGACTCGCTGAAGTTGTTAGCGTAGGGCTAGAAGCAATGACGATCATGCGGCGCAACAACAGCAGGAGTCGTTGGTTTACTGGACGTGATGGAACAGGGCTACCCTTGCCAAAGTTGGTATCGTGGCAGCAAGACAAACCGATTCGTGTAGGAGCAGCAGCAAGCGGCATGGCGTGGACACGAGCGAGACACAAAACGCTGCTTGAAGTTGCCTAGAACAGGGGCAAGCTGTCACAAAGTCACTGTTCTTCACTAGTGCATGCATTCTCCTCTATTCTTTTCTTCTTTTGGACGTGCTGCACCTCCTCTCTCTATGCTCTCACTCACGATTTTTGTTTTCTCCTCGCATATCGTGACTATCCTCTGACAATTCTTTTTTTGCCGTCTATGTAATTGTGTGGCCTCCCTTTTTATATGTAAAACAACATAGAGCCCACAAGGAAAGAACATGATGCAGCTTCCAATTGTGGATGCAGTGAAATATATATATTTTTATTCTTTTCCTTCCCACATCTTCTTACCAATCCTTTCTTTCCTTTCTTTAATCCCTTTGCCCGCAAGTTTGCATCCACCAGCTTGAGTGAATCCTCTTTCCTTAATTCTTGCTCTGATAACGCTTTGCTTTCCAATTGTTTCTTGACCCAAAGATTTTCATGATATTTTCTCAATATTTCCTAATCCAATGTGTCACACGCGCAACGCATGTGTTAATCTTGACCACTGAGGGAATAACGAGTTGGTCCGAATCTTTAATTCACACGGGCTTGATCCAATTAATTCCATTAGGTTCAGAACCTCTGTACTTGAGTCCACTAACTCCAGTTCAATTAAATTTTGTTAAGCCCATCCGCCACCAGTCCAATGCAAATGCAACTACTTAATAAATGTTCTTAAAACTAAATGCTATGTAATTTAACTTTAATATTTTTGTTAGGGACTAAAATTTAATCTCTAATTTTCTGTGTAATTAATCACTAAATGGTTAGTCAAAATTTAGGTGTCAACAGGTAGTTTATGTCACGCCCCGTACCCCATGAAGCGCGAGCATCTCACCTTCGGTCGTTTGACTGCGATGTCCCAGGATGCGTCGCCGACCCAAAAACCCATACAGAGATCAAACACAAGCGGAAGTATAAAACAAACAAACCCAGTCAACTACAATATGAGCCAAAGATAGCCATACCACAACCATCATTGAAGAAAATAATTACACATTTATACTATTATAAAACCTTTTTGTACAATATTTACAAGAACCAACAAAAGATACAAACAGTCAGCAGCTACCTGGTAAAAAAGGGATAAGTGGCTAGGGAGGTCAGGCTAAACTAGGGAAGAGGGCTATAGTCCTAAAGTAGCTGCCCTCACTGCTAGCTGGAGACCTTGGACGGCTCTACGGCTCCCAATCGGGATCGGACGACTCAGTGGAATCATTTGACAACTCCTCAGAGGCGTCCTCGCTGGGCCCTGACTCCTCCGAATCCATGGCCTGTGCTCGCTCGTCCTCGGAGTCCATCTTTAACTCCAGGTCCAGGTACATCTCGAACTCCTCCTCATCTGATCCCAGCTCTGCCACTTCTCCCTCCTCCTCTATGTCCTGTTCCATGGCCTCGGGTTCATCTTCTTCCTCATCTATCGGCTCGGGGTCCTCCGCTAGTACTTCAGGCTCGTCCTCCATCTCTTCCTCCTGCCTCATCCATTCAAGCGTGGCCTCGGGGTTTATTACTTCACCAGCCGCTATAATTGGTTGCAACATCCTCACACTGTCAACGGGGATAGCAAAGGTCCTGAGAGGCTCTCCCTCGTTTCCATTGGCATCCCGGTGGCACCATGCCACATACTCCTGATGCTGGTAATAATACTCGCCTATATTCACAACTACATCGGATTGATATCGCACAAAAGCCTTCCCATTTCCTGAGGGGTAGGTAGTAACATACTGCCGGATCTGCCGAGGGATCCCAAAAAGTGGCAGTGGTCTCTCCATCCTTACGGCCGGGGGTCTGAGAAGTATCGATTTACACAACCGTGAGACGAATCTCAATAAGTTCAACCCCTAAACCTAGACTAGGCTAACATGTAATCTCCTGACAGGATTCAATTAATCAAATCACAATATAACAATAATCAAACAATTTTCTAACCCTGCAGGTTAGGCAGTTCGATATATAATCATCACGGTACATACGTGGCACACATATCACACGTACGTCAATCACATGCTTATGCACTGACACTCACACCCTCGCATGGTAATTTAATGCATGTTTATGCATGCAAATGTCATCGGCATGTCATGCACATTTCTTTGGCCTATTGGCCCACACTGGCACACTTGCTCAATTCATTCTTATTACGACTCGAGTCAACAAAATTCATGGCCCGGTGCGTCTAGCCTGCTTCAAAGTGCATGAGGCGCAGCAATCGATCTAGCCCAGTGTCTCTAGCCTGCTTCAAAATGTATGAGGCGCAACACTGATCTACTTACGAACCAGAGCCTACTTCAAAGTACATGAGGATGGTTGTCTTCCGGACGTACCGGGCATCGTCCTGCTTCAAAGTGCATGAGGATGGTATTGACCCGAAGGTCACGACCCGAAGGTCCATAGGTGATCACACAACTCATTATTATCTGAACCCAGCGTATGACGCTTCAGGGTATTTTAGGTGATCACATGCTCATGGCAAGCACGCATTCTCGCACAATTTCACCACGTGCCTCACTCTAGGCATACATAATGCGTGTCCATATTATGCGATGCAATGCATCATAAGCACCAATGAAATTCAATAATCCAATATCACAATACGTGCTCAATTGGCCTAATTAATACCGTGTGGCCTAATGCGCGATTCACAGGTTAACAATTAATTTCAAACCCATCATTGGCCAATCGCACTCCACATAATTCAACCACTCGACATGTGATATGGTAGTACACAATCAATCACAATTGAGCACAATTACATACAATCAGTCAATCTGGACATACTCGATAATTTCCAATGGGGTCCTAAATTGGTCATTTAATCCACTTACTCTCCCCAAATAATTCTCAATATACCACTAAATTTTTCCAATAACAATTTCTATCAATCCATCCTCAATCCAGTCTCAATTACACACCGACACTATCTAAGCCAGTCCAGAAAAGCGCAATATCAGTCCTAATCCGGGATTAGGAATTTTACTCACCTAATCCAAGGTCACGACGATAGGGAAATGGCGGCCGATCACTGATGAACAGTGAAACCGGCGGCGAAAATCCCGGCGACGGCGTACGGACGAATGAACAGTGCACCGTACGGGACGCGGTGAACAGTGATTCCATACGGACACTGTACGGACAGGTCGGGAACGGTGGCCGGCGAGGCGCCGGCGACGGCCGAGACGTTCCGTACGGTCGAGATGAACAGTGACGGTACGGGGGACGGTGAATAGTGACCGTACGGTCACTATACGGACGGGGCTGAACGGCGACGTATGGAGGTGCTGGACGGCCGGGTGTCGACGGAACGGCGATCGGTGCTCCGGCAAAGCTCCGGTGGTACTGTTCACAGAATGGAAAGTGAGAAAAAGAGAGAAAAAGAGAGAAAAAGAGAGGGAAAGGGGGAGAGAAATGGACGGAACCGAGGCTGAGCTGAGGCGGGGGACCAAGGGGGTCGACGGTGAGGCACGGTGGCCGGCGGCGTGCTCCGGCGAAGCTCCGACGAGAGAGAAAATGAGGGAAAATGAGAGAAAATAAAGAGAAAGAGAGGGAAAATGAGAGAAAATTTCTGAAGGGGAGGCTGGTCTAGCGTGAGAGTGAGTGAGGAGAGAGAGAGAGAGAGTTTATCTTGGTTAAACATTGTAGACTAGGGGTGTCAAGTGTCAAAAATCAAGCCACTTTGACCTTTTTGCCCCTCATCCAAGGGCTCACATTAAATCTTATCCAATAATTCAAGGTCACTTTAGTCTTTTGCTGCCATAATTAAGATAAGTCCAAATTTAATTAATTTCCTTAAAAATTCCCCAAAATTCGGAACCAAAAATAGCCTAGGGGCAAAACCGTCATTTTTCTGGTCCCGGGGCGAAATTTCAATTTTTGCACATATGCGTTCTATATATGCGTGGCCAACCTAATATGGCGTCGGAATCGTGAAATTCACTTTTTAAGCCCTCGAAAATCCACGTCAAAATTTCGGGAATAAAATAATTTTATTTTTCAATTTTTGTCGAAATTCCAGTTTTTGTCCAAAATGACTCCTGGTATGCGTGGCCACCCAAAAATGGCGTCGGCCTCAAAAAATAACCTCATTTGACCTAAAAAAGCAACGCTGGCGTCCCGAGGGGCAAAATCGTAATTTTTCATCCCCAGACCGAAATTCCAATTTTCACTTGTACTAACTCCAAACATGTGTGGCCAGCGTAATATGACGTCAGATTCCAAAAAATAGTCTCTTAACCCTTCGAAAATCGACATCGAAATCCGGGCCCAATTCCGTGAACAATACTCGCTAAACTTTCAATTTCAGAGTCTCTCACTAATGGACGGCTATTTAGAGGTTACGCGTATCGACCTAGGGTTATCCGTATCGTGATGGTCTCGATCATTGAGAGAATGAGAAAATTATCATTAGTTCCAGAGGTCTCAATCATTAGGTTTAAGTTCAGGACTGGTTGACCACGTATACTTTTGGTCTTGCAGAATCACCTGCGTCCCAATTGTACATCGTAAGTCTTGGCCAAACCCAATCCATTACTCTTTCCTAAGATCGGCCCACGTTGGCCCAAAATATTTTCCTCAGCGTCTCTCGTGATCGGTATCCCTTTCGCAATAGAGTCCCTGGTCCACGTACCATTTTCTAGTTAGCCATACCCTAATGGTTAGTATCCCGAGCGTGATCAGCTATGGGCGAGACTTACTAAAATAAAATGCGAAATAATATCAGTTTCATTGATCCCGGATATAACATCGAAATTCGGGCTGTTACAGTTTAACTGGAAAAAAGTTGGTAACTTAATAGAAAATTTGGTAAATTAATAAAAACAGATAAACATGGCTAAGCAACTTAAATAAGACTTAGTAAACCAAAGCTAGTTGGCAAAAAACTTATAGGTCACTCACACATAGGGTGACCGATTTATATAATAATTTAAGGTGTTTGTAAAAGAGATAAATAAACGTTGGCACACGATAACGAAAACCGGTAAATAAGAAAAAACAATAAATATTAGTAGGTAATTGACATAAGAGTTGATAATCTAAATGAAGAAAAGAATTTGTGTATTTCTCTTAATAATTGAGTAATTACAAGGTGTATATATACATGAATAGAAGACCTAAATTAGGCAACAAAATCAAATCAAATATTTACAGCTAAAGGTAACAAAATCAAATCACATAATATTCCAAATAATTAGGGAGAGATTATAGGAGATTTTCCAACACTCCCCCTCAAGTTGGTGAGTGAATATTTTCCATGCCCAACTTGCTGATAATCTCCTGAAATCTCGACACCGATAGGCCTTTGGTCAGTACATCTGCTAGCTGATCTTTGCTAGGAGTGTAGGGAGTACTAATCAAACCAGATTCAAGCTTCTCCTTTATAAAATGCCTGTCTACCTCAATGTGCTTGGTTCGATCATGCTGAACCGGATTGTGAGCAATGTTGATTGCTGATTTATTATCACAATAGAGTCTCATAGTTCCTTCGTGTTCCACTTTGAGGTCTTCAATGATAATCCTGAGCCACAAAAGTTCACATATCCCATTCGCCATTGCTCTGAATTCAGCTTTAGCGCTAGATTTAGCAACCACATTTTGTTTTTTACTACTCCAAGTGACAAGATTTCCCCCAAGAAAAGTGCAATAGCCGGATGTTGACCTTCTATCTATTGGTGACCCAGCATAATCTGCATCAGTATAAGCTTCAAGATTTAGCTTGTCACCCCTTTTAAACAAAATACCTTTTCCAGGAGTAGCTTTGAGGTAGTGAAGAATCCGGTAGACAGCTTGCATATGTTCTTCTTTAGGATCATGCATGAACTGACTTACAACTCCCACAACATAGGCTATGTCTGGCCTAGTATGAGACAGATAAATCAGCTTTCCTACTAACCTTTGATATCTCCCTTTTTCAACTACGCCACTCTCTCCCTTTCCATCCATTTTATGGTTTGCATCAATAGGAGTGCTCATCGCCTTACTATTGAGGCATCCTGTTTCCTTGAGAAGATCAAGTACATACTTCCTTTGGGATATAAAAATACCTTTCTTAGAGTAGGCCACCTCGATACCAAGGAAGTATCTCAACTTTCCAAGGTCTTTGATCTCGAACTGTTGAGCAAGACTGCTCTTAAGAAACTTTTGTTCAGCTTCATCATTACCAGTCACAACTATATCATCTACATACACAAGTAGAGCTGTGACCATACCTTCATTTGAATGTTTGATAAACAGAGTGTGATCCCCTCTACTTTGCTTGTAACCCATCTCGAGCATTGCCTTTGTGAACCTTCCAAACCAAGCTCTTGGGGACTGTTTGAGACCGTATAGAGCCTTTCTAAGCCGACACACCCGATTGTTTCCAAAGTCCTTGTCAAAACCTGGTGGAGGCTTCATAAAGACTTCCTCCTCCAAATCTCCATGTAAAAAAGCGTTCTTCACATCAAATTGCTGCAAAGACCAACCAAAATTTGCTGCAAGAGAAAGTAGCACCCGTACTATGTTCATCTTTGCTACTGGTGCGAAGGTCTCTTGATAATCCACCTCATAGGTTTGGGTGTATCCCTTTGCGACCAGCCTTGCTTTATACCTCTCCAAGGTCCCGTCAGCTTTGTACTTAAGGGTATAAACCCATTTACATCCCACTGGTTGCTTGCCCTTGGGTAAAGTCACAACTTCCCATGTATCATTCTTCTTCAATGCATTCATTTCCTCCATCATAGCTTGTACCCAACTCCTATCCTCAAAAGCTTCATGTACCGAGTTAGGAATAGTAATTGAATCAAGAGTAGTAATAAAGGCTTTGTGTTGAGTAGATAGCTTATGGTACGACACAAAATGGGAGATAGGATGTTGGGTACATTTCCTGGTAGCTTTTCTCAAGGCAATAGGTAAATCCAAATCACTTAACTCAGGTTCATTAGAAGAAGGGTGAGTGATTTCATTTCCCGATAACGGTTCGGATAACGGGACTTGATCCAGTTCCGGATTGAGCTTCGTCCTTCTTGAGTAAACTTGCACTTTGGTTGGTTCATTCTTAGTAGAACTAGATGAGGATGATGATGAACTAGGCAGAGGACTTGACGGGGGACTAGAACTGGACAGAGAACTCGATGGACTCGATGAAGGACTAGGTGGACTAAGAGGGCTAGGACTAGACAAAGATGGGGAAGGAGATGAAGTTGGATTGAACGAAGTAGGATTGGGCGATGCACTAGGTAGTGGAGGCAGTAGTTCAAACCCGTTATCTTCATTTGGAGTCTCCCCCTGAAGATGGTGGTGGGAAGGAAAAAATGACCGGTTTTCATTAAAAGTGACATCCATAGAGATAAAAACTCGACGTGTTAAAGGGTCATAGCATTTATAACCTTTTTGAGTATTAGAGTACCCAATAAAGACACACTTTAGAGCACGGGGGTCGAGTTTATTTCAGTTGTGATTATGAATATGCACAAAAGCAACACAGCTAAAGACTTGAGGGGGAAGGTGATATTTATGGGAAACATCAGGAAAAAAAGTAGACAAGAGCTGTAAGGGACTTTTATTTCCTAAGGTTTTGGAAGGAACTCGATTAATCAGATATGCTGAAGTTAAAACAGCTTCCCCCCAAAAATGCTTTGGAACAGACATTTGAAAGAGGAGAGCCTGAGTAACATTTAGGAGGTGCCTATTTTTCGTTTCGGCTACTCCGTTTTGTTGAGGGGTATCAACACAGGAAGACTCATGAATAATACCCTGAGTTTGGAAAAAATAATCAAGATACTGATTGAAATATTCCTTCCCATTATCAGGCCTAAGTCTCCTAATTAACACCCCAAATTGATTGACTATCATTTTATGAAAGTTTTGAAAGATAGATTGAACATTAGATTTGTCTTTCATAAGATATAGCCATGTAGTACGAGTACAATCATCGATAAAAGAAACAAACCATCTAGCTCCTGTAAAATTAGCAATTTTAGATGGACCCCACACATCAGTATGGATAAGAGAGAATGGTGTTGAAACTCTAGCATTATTATTCAAAGGAAATGAAACACGATGATGTTTTGCAAGTTCACAAACTTCACAATGAAGATTTTCAATAGCAACATCTTTAAAAATGGAAGGAAACATAGTCCTAAGAAGACTAAACGGTGGATGTCCTAACCGAAAATGATGAAGCCAAATATGAGATGAGTGGATAGGATTACAAGAATTGTTTCCTGGGTTACAAGAATTGTAAGAGGTACTATAACCCACAAGAGACCAACCAATTTTGCTCGAATCCTCAAGGTAGTAGAGCCCATTCCGTTCCTTAGCAAATCCAATCGTCCTCCCTGTTTTGAGGTCCTGCAAGATACAATGATCAATAGAGAAAAGCACCTTACAATTCAGATTTTTGGTAAGTTGATTAATGGAAAAGAGATTGGTGGACAGCTTAGGAACATGAAGGACATTGTCAAGTTTAAGTAAGGGATTTAGAGTTATGGCTCCTTGTCCAGCTACAGTAACAGGAGATCCATCTGCTATGGTAATACTCCTATTTCCTGGTGATGGTTTATAAGTTTCAAATTTAGTGGGATCATGTGTCATATGGTTGGTTGCTCCTGAATCAAGAATCCATGAATTAGGGTACCGAGAAGCTGTTGAGTTTTCGGAAATTAGACACGCACCTGACTGGACTAATGAACACATATCAGAAGACTTAGATAGGGAGTCAAGGAGAGCCTTGATTTTACCAACTTCTTCTCTGTTAAATATCTCCTCACTAACAGGTTTGTATTGATCCATAGGGGCAACTTCACCTTCACTGGTCATGTGCGCTTGTGGCTGTCTTTTAGTTCTGCTGAGCACCTGCGTTCTTCCATGAAGCTTGAAGCAATTTTCTCTTGTATGGCGTGGTTTCTTGCAGAAACTGCACCATAAAGCTTCACTACCCATTGTCTTAATTAGATTTGATCTCCTATTTTTGTCAGGATTTGTTTCCTCCTTAATTGCTTTCATGGCGGATCCTTCGGTATGTTGGTCTTCAAACATTACAGTCCATCGGCTTTCTTCTCCTCTTATAGTAGAAAAAACTTCATTCAAGGATGGCAACCGCTTCTTTCCAAGAATCTGAACTCAAATCTAATCAAAGTTTGCATTTAGACCTGCCAAAAACTCAAAAATCCTATCTCTCTCCATATGGTTTCGGAGAGTATTAGTGTCTTCAGCACACCTCATCTCTAGATTCAGATTGTGATCTATTTCAAGCCAGAGACCTCTCATGAGATTGTAGTATTCTGTAACAGAACGATTACCTTGTTTTGTTGTTGAAGCCTTCGTCTTGAGTTCATATATTACTGCTGCATCTTGAACTTTTGAATAAGACTGACAAACAGCCTTCCATATGTCCTTGGCAGTAGGGAGAAACATGTAGTTTTTGCTGAATTCGGGTTGCATTGAGCTCCACAACCATGACATAATTGAGGAATCTTCTTCGTCCCATGTCTGAAACTTGGGATCACTTTTTTCTGGACCGGTGCCTTCTAGATGACTGAGCTTCCCTTTTCCTTTAAGAAACATCCTCACAATCTGTGCCCACTGAAGATAATTTTTTCCATCCAATCGGTATTCCTTCATGTTGGGAAAATCTCCAATCGATGAGTTGGATCGGTCCTGAACAGAGGACCTAGTTTGGTTGGAGATAGCCTTCGCTGAATCTTCCATTCGGCAACTTGAAAGGACAGATTATAGTAAGAGACTAAGAAGGGATAGAGTAACAAGGGTGTTTATCACACAACTTGAAGGCCAGCAATAAGACTGGCTCAGCAATAAGGCTAAAACAGAATGGCAGCAATAAGGCTGAAAAAAGAGGGCTGCAATGAAGCAGCAGTGGTGGGAAAAGAAACAAAGGCAGGAAATTCATATCAGAAAACTAGGCTTTGATACCATGAAGAAAAGAATATGTGTATTTCTCTTAATAATTGAGTAATTACAAGGTGTATATATACAGGAATAGAAAACCTAAATTAGGTAACAAAATCAAATCAAATATTTACAGCTAAAGGTAACAAAATCAAATCACATAATATTCCAAATAATTTGGGAGAGATTATAGGAGATTTTCCAACACTAAAACTAGTCGGTAATTTAATCAGGAAAAAGTTGATAAGTCACTAAATAAAGATTCGTTTATTCTTATGGCAGAGGGCAAATTTAAGGCGTCCGAAAAAGATACAAATAAAAGTTAGTAAAAGGTAAGAAAATTGCTAATCTGTAAACGGTTAAAAGGAGTTAATGATTTCATAGAAGCGTCAGTAATTTATTAACAAGTTACCAGGAAGTCAAGTGATTGGTACCTTTTTTATCAATATTTTTTTGAGCTAGAAAATGTTTGTTCTTTCTTTAACGAAATGGTCAAATCATCCTCCTATTAATGCCAGGGAAATTTATTTTTTTTCCAAGTTTTGTAAACTAAATGACGTGCCATCACGCATGACATGTTTTGATTAGTTACTTAAAGAGTGAGGCAATGTGAATTCATTTCAATCACTATTCATTGCTTGCCACATTTACAAAATTCAAAGGCTTATTCTTGTACATATTGTATTTATCTTACAATTAATTAAGGCCTAACCTCCATAAATTTGCAGGCGATGACTCTCGAGCTTGCATCAATGGAGTTGTTCATTGGCCCACATACGTGACAGAAGACGCTCCGTACAGTTCCATATTGTCGTTCGAAGTCGCCTCCCAGATGTTTGACAAGCTCCCGATGCCGGAAAACTACCTCGACAACTTCAAACTTCATGAAGAGACGCAGGTTTCCATCACAGCTTTGAAAGAATCCCTCGCCACCTTGGTCTACTGCCCGGGAGCAAGAAACATCGAGAGCGAAATACACGTTTAGGTGATGAATCGGTATGGTTTCGCGGATTCTTGGACAAAACAGTACACTGCAGTGATGCAGCAGAGGATTGAGAGGGTCTTAGGATCGACCGGGAACAGAGAGATCTTGATTCATAGGAGTGACCATAAGGTGATGTGCTATGATCCGGAGAATGATATGCGGTTCAAAGACATCGGCGTGATTGGATTCCCTGACCAGTTCGATGTGGTTGATTATTCAGAGAGCTTGGTTTGGCCTGACGAAGGAAATGCAGATAGCTAACATGAAGATACTTATTTCTCTTCATACATAAGAACTGGGCATTTCAGGTTCTTGTGGGTCTCTTATGTAAGGACTAAAATGGATTGTTTTGATCCCAGGATTGGTTTTCATCAGTTGTCCGGGTGAGGTGACAAGAGATATCATGCATAAATTTCTCATGAATTGTAGAATCTGACTCGCCTTGCCTTGCATTTGATGGTCAAATGGAGTGACTACTGCATCTTCTTAGCCGAGAAACAGTGAGGTGTATAAGAATTGAAAGCTTGTTGCGACCTAAAATTTCTCAGGTTAATATATTATTAAGACTAAGCCTAACTCGAGCCCTATCAAGCTCTACCAATTCGCAACTTAGGGTTTAAGCTTTTAACATGCAAAAGTTTTCATACTTGGAGTCGCCATTAATCTATTTGTAGTAGGTAGATTAAAAACCTAAATAAAATATAGGGAGATATGTTTTATTTCTACGAACCAGAGATTCTAAGCTCGGAGACTTGGTTACGCTAGATCTAGTCTAACGCCCTTCCGGTACCTTTTTTTTTCAAAAATGTTTATGCAGGCAGTCTAGATCCATTTTATTACCTAATCACTAACATGTGAGGTGTTCATACGAGTGCGCAAATCACCAATTTAATACCCAAGAAAGCAATAAATAAATTGTAAGATTAAGAGAATGACGTACCTTAATGCAACGTAAGCATCGGCATTGTTAGTAGAAAATCACACAGACAATCCTAATATAATTTCTAATTAACAAAGTAAGGCACTGAAGATATTCTTTAGGGTTTGTGATTTATTAAAATGCAAACTAACCTATATGCAATGATGTGCAAAAAAAGGGAAAATTCCAATTAAGGATCCAAAGTGGGGTCAAATTCTCAAAAAATGGCCCAAAGTGAACATTGTGTCAAATAAGGACATGAAGTATTCAATCAGTCTCAAATAAGGACCCGAAGTGCCCAAAAAGTCTCAAATAAGGACCTGCGTCCCTCGCCGGCCAAAATACCTGCCGGCCGGCGAGAAAGTTACTGTTCCGACATCGGAACAGTAACTTTTTAATTTTTTTATTATTTTTTTTATTTTTCCTTTTCTGTTTTTTTATTTTCCTTTTCCTTTTCTTTTTTTTTCTTTTCTTCCTCCGCTGGCCATAGCCGGGCCGGCGGAGGTCGCCGGCCTCGGGCGAGGCCGCCCTCGCCGGCGTCGAGCGAGGGTAGCCTCGCCTAGCCCAGGTGAGGGTGGCCCTTGCCGGACGCCGGCGAGGGCGACCCTTGCCCGACGCCGGTGAGGGGAACCTCGCCTGAGATCGGCGACCTCCGCCGGCCCCGGCTATGGCCGGTGGAGGAAGAAAAGAAAAAAAAGAAAAGGAAAAGGAAAATAAAAAACAAAAAAGGAAAAACAAAAAAAAAATAAATAATAAAAAAAATTACTGTTCCGATGCCAGAACAGTAACTTTCTCGCCGGCCGGCAGGTATTTTGGCCGGCAAGGGACCCAAGTCCTTATTTGAGATTTTTTGGGCACTTCGGGTGCTTATTTGAGACTGATTGAGCACTTCAGGCCCTTATTTGATACAATATTCACTTTGGACCCTTTTTTGAGAATTTGACCCCACTTGGGGTCCTTAATTGGAATTTTCCTGCAAAAAATGACATGCGATTAATGCAACTTAGCATGAGAACTATATGTCATGCGTCGACGTGACCTAATTCCAATGACGGACAAATGATTTATTTTTGTATTTTTCCAATAAAATTAGGAATTAAAAAATAACCTAAATAATCTATTAGGATTAGAATAACACCTAATTTAAACTAGGAAATAAATTATCTCAAGTCCTAATTTAAATTAAATAATTATCCTATCTTCTAGATACATTTAGGGTTCCCTAAACATGCAAAACTTCTAATTTAAATCCTAACTAACATATTTTTGGATTTTCTTTATTAAAAAAATCAAATAAAGATAACAACAGCATTCAAACAATCTACGCAATCAGCAAGATTCTTCTTATCAAATTTGAATTAGGAACAGAAATCAAATTAACAGTCATATCTATAGAGTTATAGATATCGACGGAAAACTGATTATTCGAATCTAGAAAGCGAATAAAATCTATTATCGTATCCAAGTGATTATGGATAAGATAACGATTTTCCATATCGCCGCGTATCGTACCTTATGGATAAGGTCGGATAGTCGTCCAGATATGTTGCCAAATTAAGAATAATTCCTAATTTTGGGTATCTTAGAATATTGCGGATATCACAAATATTATTCTAAGGTATCTAGCAATCCACACAATATTCACAGAATATTCAAAATATTCAAACTAGGAATCTAAATATTTTGAAAATAGGCCGAATAGAGATCTTTACTTGATTTGCATATTACTTTCCAAATTTGAATCACCGATGGATTGGGATCACGGAATGGGACGGTGGCCGACGGACGTGGCGGTGGCGGCAATGCGGTGCTTCACGGTGTCTTGCGGCCGATGGTGGTGCTTCTTTATGAGCTCAGCCAAGGAGGGACCGAGGGTGGTTTCTTGGCGAAGACTTGCAGTGTGGAGCTCTCAACCCGACTGATGGGAGCTGCTTCACGATGGGGCCGAATTGATGAAGAACAAGCGAACGATAGTTCTGTCGTAGGGAAATCTAGAGAGCGACTCAATTTGCCGTTTGAGTAAGACCACTTGGCATGCCGAGACGATCACTAAAGAACCAGCCAAGTGGAGCAAAGCAACGATAGGAATAGCACGGGATTGATGTGGTGCAAAGCAGAGGGCAGCCAGGTCAACAAGGAGCTTCAGAACACTCGTGGGATGTTAGGCACGTTGCAGGGAGAAGAGAGAATTTAACTTTGAGGACTTCGTTGCGATGGGATGTTCAAACTCCAAGTGTAAGTCTCCTCTGTCACGTCTTTTCTTCCTTTCACATGCAGAACTCCCTCCGAGAACCTTTTCGGTAGGGGTGTTAAAAGAACCCACTGAAATATGACCCGATCCAACCCAAATATGAAATTTTTGTATTGGGTCGGGTCGGACCTTAACTTGTTTGGATAACAGAAGAAACAAGGCTTCAGTTTATTTTGGATCTACCCGAGCCTGCCCGAAACAAGCCCACTAGAAACAAACAAGAACCATTCGATCTTCTTGCTCCCAAGCCCACCCGAAACCTATCATCTTCTTCCAGAGCTCCGCTTTCTCTCTCTAGCAGATCCCGTCTCCCAGTTTGACTTGCGCCACCTCCCTCGATCCACCGTCATCGTCATCCCCTCCCAGGCATCGAGCTCGAACCAGGTCAGTCCTTGCAAACCCTAACTCTCTCCCGATTTCGTGAATGAAAGCGGGTCCATCGTGTGTCGCCATCTGCTACGTCAGGTAGCGGATTCTAAATTGTGGTCTTTCGAACCATTTTATTGCGGGTCCATCGTTCTTGTTGTGTTTCGGAGATTTCTTGTCTGGTTTTTTTGTTTTTTCCTTGCGCGGTCGTGGATCGCGTTAACCCACTTGAATCTTTTTGAGTTTGATCGTGGATAGGCTTCGAAATCTCTACTGGGTAGATACGCTTGATTTGATTTCGATTCCTTCTCTGTTCTTGTTTCTGTGGCGATGACTTTGCTGAAAGAATTCACCCACGATGCTTTCGGCAAATCCAGTCCGACTGTTATCTCGTTGAAAAATGGGAACTTGGGCTGGAATTCCGAATTGACTTGGTTAAATTTCATTCGAGCAAATTGCATTGCCACCCATGGTGAAAATTAGATTTTTTTATTTTTATTTTTTACTATCACGTCCCGTACCCCACGAAGCGCGAGCATCCCACCTTCGATCGTTTGACTGCGATGTCTCAGGATGCGTCGCCGATCCAACACCCATACAGAGATCAAACACAAGCGGAAGCATAAAACAAACAAACCCAGACAACTACAATATGAGCCAAAGATAGCCATACAACAACCATCATTGAAGAAAATAATTACACATTTATACTATTATAAAACTTTTTTGTACAATATTTACGAGAACCAACAAAAGATACGAACAGTCAGCAGCCACATGATCAAAAAGGGATAAGTGGCTAGGAAGGTCAGGCTAAACTAGGGAAGAGGGCTACAGTCCTAAAGTAACTATCCTCACTGCTAGCTGGGGACCCTGGACGGCTCTACGGCTCCCAATCGGGATCGGACGACTCGATGGAATCATCTGACAACTCCTCAGAGGTGTCCTCACTGGGCCCTGACTCCTCCGAATCCATGGCCTGTGCTCGCTCGTCCTCGGAGTCCATCTCTAACTCCGGGTCCAGGTACATCTCGAACTCCTCCTCATCTGATCCCAGCTCTGCCACCTCTCCGTCCTCCTCTATGTCCTGCTCCATGACCTCGGGTTCATCTTCTTCCTCATCCATCGGCTCGGGGTCCTCCGCTAGTACTTCAGGCTCATCCTCCATCTCCTCCTCCTGCCTCATCCATTCAGGTGTGGCCTCGGGATTTATCACTTCACCAGCCGCTATGATTGGTTGCAACATTCTCACACTGTCAACGGGGATGTCAAAGGTCCTGAGAGGCTCTCCCTCGTTTCCATTGGCATCCCGGTGGCACCATGCCACATACTCCTGATGCTGGTAATAATACTCGCCTATATTCACAACTACATCGGATTGATATCGCACGAAAGCCTCCCCATTTCCTGAGGGGTAGGTAGTAACATACTGCCGGATCTGCCGAGGGATCCCAAAAAGTGGCGGTGGTCTCTCCATCCTTACGGCCGGGGGTCTGAGAAGTATCGGTTTACACAACCGTGAGACGAATCTCAGTAAGTTCAACCCCTAAACCTAGGCTAGGCTAACATGCAATATCCTGATAGGATTCAATTATTCAAATCACAATATAACAAAAATCAAACAATTCTCTAATCCTGCAGGTTAGGCAGTTCAATATATAATCATCACGGTACATACGTAGCACACATATCACACGTACGTCAATCACATGCTTATGCACCGACTCTCACACCCTCGCATGGTAATTCAATGCATGTTCATGCATGCAAATGTCATCGACATGTTACGCACATTTCTTTGGCCCACTAGCCCACACTGGCACACTTGCTTAATTCATTATTATTACGACTCGAGTCAACAAAATTCGCGGTTCAGTGCGTCTAGCCTGCTTCAAAGTGCATGAGGCGCAGCAACCGATCTGGCCCAGTGTCTTTAGCCTGCTTCAAAGTACATGAGGCGCAACACTGATCTACTTACGAACCAGAGCCTACTTCAAAGTGCATGAGGATGGTCGTCTTCCGGATGTACCGGGCATCGTCCTGCTTCAAAGTGCATGAGGACGGTATCGACCCGAAGGTCACGACTCGAAGGTCCATAGGTGATCACACAACTCATTATTATCTGAACCCAGCGTATAACGCTTCAGGGTATTTTAGGTGATCACATGCTCATGGCAGGCACACATTCTCGCACAATTTCACCACATGCCTCACTCTAGGCATACATAATGCGTGTCCATGTTATGCAATGCAATGCATCATAAGTACTAATGAAATTCAATCACTCAATATCACAACACGTGCTCAATTGGCCTAATTAATACCGTGTGGCCTAATGCGCGATTCACAAGTTAACAATTAATTTCAACCCCATCATTGACCAATCACACTCCACATAATTCAACCACACGACATGCGACATGGTAGTACACAATCAATCACAATTGAGCACAATTACATACAATCAGTCAATCCGGACATATCCGATAATTTCCAATGGGGTCCTAAATTGGTCATTTAATCCACTTACTCTCCCCAAATAATTCTCAATATACCACTAAATTTTTCCAATAACAATTTCTATCAATCCATCCTCAACCCAGTCTCAATTACCCACCGACACTACCTAAGCCAGTCCAAATTGTACCGATAAATACCTAAACCAGTCCAGAAAAACGCAATATCAATCCTAATCCGGGTTTAGGAATTTTACTCACCTAATCCAAGATCACAACGATGGGGAAATGGCGGCCGATCACTGATGAACAGTGAAACCGGCGGCAAAAATCCCGCGCGACGGCATACTTACGTGAACAGTGACCGTACGGACGGCGGTGAACAGTACCACCCGCACGGACACTGTACGGACAGGCGGAGATGGGTGGCCGACGACGTGCCGGTGACGGCTGAGGCGGTCCGTATGGTCGGGATGAACAGTGACCGTACGGATGGTGAACAGTAACCGTACGGGGATCGCTGTACGGACGGGGCTAAACAGCGACGTATGGAGGTGCTGGACGGCCGGGTGTCGATGGAACGGCGATCGGAGCTCCGGCGAAGCTCCGGCGCTACTGTTTACAAAACAGAAAAATGAGAAAAAAAGGGAAAAAGAGAGAGAAAGAGAGGGAAAGGGAGAGAGGAATGGATGGAACCGAGGCTGAGCTGAGGCGGGGGACCAAGGGGGTCGATGGTGAGGCACGGCGGTTGGCGGCGTGCTCCGGCGAAGCTCCGGCGAGAGAGAAAATGAGGGAAAATGAGAGAAAATAGAGAGAAAGAGAGGGAAAATGAGAGAAAATTTCTGAAGGGGAGGCTGGTTTGGCGTGAGAGTGAGTGAGGAGAGAGAGAGAGAGTTTATCTTGATCAAAGATTGTAGACTAGGGGTGCCAAGTGTCAAAAATCAAGCCACTTTGACCTTTTTGCCCCTCATCCAAGGGCTCACATTAAATCTTATCCAAAAATCTAAGGGCACTTTGGTCCTTTGTTGTCATAATTAAGATAAGTCCAAATTTAATTAATTTCCTTAAAAATTCCCCAAAATTCGGAGCCAAAAATAGCCTAGGGGCAAAACCGTCATTTTTCCGATCCTGGGGCGAAATTCCAATTTTCACACATACGCATTCCATATGTGCGTGGCCAACCTAATATGGCGTCGGAATCGCGAAATTCATTTTTTAAGCCCTCGAAAATCCACGTCAAAGTTTCGGGAATAAAATAATATTATTTTCCAATTTTTGTCGAAATTCCAGTTTTTGTCCAAAACGACTCCTGGTATGCGTGGCCACCCAAAATGGCGTCGGCTTCGAAAAATAACCTCATTTGTCCTCAAAAAGCAACGCTGGCGTCTCAAGGGGCAAAATCGTAATTTTTCATCCCCGGACCGAAATTCCAATTTTCACTTGTACTAACTCCAAACATGTATGGCCAGCGTAATATGACGTCAGATTCCCAAAAATAGTTTCTTAACCCTTCGAAAATCGACATCGAAATCCGAGCTCAATTTCGTGAACAATACTCGCTAAACTTTCAATTTCAAGGTCTCTCACTAACGGGCGGCTGTTTAGAGGTTATGCGTATCGACCTAGGGTTATCCGTATCGTGATGATCTCGATCATTGAGAGAATGAGAAAATTATCATTAGCTTCAGAGGTCTCAATCATTAGGTTCAAGTTCAGGACTGGTTGACCACGTGCACTTTTGGTCTTGCAGAATCACCTGCGTCCCAATTGTATATCGTAGGCCTTGGCCAAACCCAATCCATTACTCTTTCCTAAGATCGGCCCACGTTGGCCCAAAATAATTTTCTCAGCGTCTCTCGTGATCGGTATCCCTTTCGCGATAGAGTCCCTGGTCCACGTACCATTTTCTAGTTAGCCATACCCTAATGGTTAGTATCCCGAGAGTGATCAGCTATGGGCGAGACTTACTAAAATGAAATGCGAAATAATATCAGTTTCATTGATCCCGGATATTATATCGAAATTCGGGCTGTTACATTTACTTCCCTAGTGGTTCTTCGGATGATTTCGTAGTAAAAGACTTGTTTATCTTGGTACGAAGTATTGAAGTGTCATTTTCAGTTCGAATTTGCTATTGCTGGGTAATTTGAGTGGAATACTTTCTGCTTAGTGTCCGATTCCTGTCGGTTTGCTTGGATCACAGCGAAAGAACACAATTGTTGACTTTCCCTCCGCTTCCTTAGGCCGCGAAGGCGAGATGGCCCGGGATCTTCGACGGCGTCGATCCCTCCATCGAGGATTGGATTGTCGACCAGATGCACATCATAAATCTTGCTCCCGATTAACTGAATCCCATAGCTCATCGTTTTGTTTTCGCTTCGTGTTAAGTTTGGTGAGATTGAATCGGTGATAGCTTGAATTAAGTGGTTAATCAGTTCCTTTGAACTCTAATTATGGAATTTCCGGATGGGTTTAAGTGTGCATGTCATGGGGAGTTCAAACCTGCTCTTCTGTATCAGCTTCTGGCACTTGGAGTGCATCATAATATTTTCTGCTTCAAGGTATCTGCACGAGCACTAACGAAGCTATGGGACAGCATGAAGATTTTGAGCAAAACAAGGTGCTGATAAAGTTATTGAGAAAATAAATCGACCGCAGAAATGAATAGTAAACCTCTAAACACGAACCCAACCCGAACCGATCCGACCCGAACACGACCCGATTGTGCAGCTATATCATGTTCGGGTCTTGTTTCGAGTCGAGCCAAGCACATATATTCATTATTTCGGGTCGGGTTGGGTATCATGAAAACCCGACCCGACCCGACCCATTGACACCCCTAGTATTAACCCAAAAAAAGAAGAAGAAGTTCCAGTGGCATGACAGGCGCGCACATAAATTAGGACGAGGCAACATATGCAAATCATGTTGCACCATGTGTAGTGAGTTTAGCCATAGAGGATAGTGTCCTGATTTAACATAAACTCGAGAGATACGTAAATTAAGTAGAGATACATGAATCCAAGAGATACATGAATTGAAGAGACGTCTCGTTTTTGCTCATTCGTTGATCCATTAACCTGCCATAATTGCAACAGAGGCGACATTTGCGAATCATGTCACACCATGTGTAGTGAGTTAGCCATAGAGGACATTGTCGTGGCAGACATGTGCTAATTAATCTCTTGAATGATCTTAGCATAAATTAATTTGGCAAATCAATAGTAGATTTTAACAATTCTTGCTAATTTGACAAGTTACTATTAGTTAATTAGTCCTTTAAGACATGGTAACGTTTTGACCGAAGCCTCAGCTTCCCGCTATATCAAAAAATGCTCATAAAGGTTTCCATGTTAGCGTATAAACATTCCATATATGTCATTACAAATTCAGAACGCCCTTTGTTCTCCAGCTTATTACCAGTTCAGAACGCCCTTTGTTCTCCAGCTTATTACCAGTTCAGAACGCTCTTTGTTCTCCAGCTTATTACCAATTCAGAACGTCCCTCGTTTTGTATATAAATTCATGCAAAATCCCTTCTCCATGTCATTACAATCCTCTCGGTTCATAGTCTTGTCAAAACACCAATGTCTAGCAAGAACTTGTTGTCATGGCTCTGCCGGATCTCTCTGGTACTGCTGCTTTGGACCTCCGAGGTTGTTGCTATCGCTCCCGGCAAAACGACGTATCCGGCGCTGTTCGCGTTCGGGGACTCAATCCTCGACACGGGCAATAACAATAACCTCAGGACGCTGAGCAAGTGCAATTACCCTCCTTACGGCAGGGATTTTCCCGGAGCGATACCCACCGGCCGATTTGGCGATGGGAAAGTCCTCTCGGACGTGATAAGTAAAGTTCCTTTTTTCTTTTTCGCTATAATGGAATTAGATGCAAACCAATTCGACATTGTACTTCCTTTTAATAATGAGCACATTGAACTATAGTTCAACGCATGAGACATACTGCTGATTGAAACTCGAACCTGCACAAAATTCTTAAACAGCGGAAGGGCTAGGAATCAAAGAGCTATTACCAGCATATTTGGATCCTAATCTACAGGGAAAGGATCTTCCGACAGGCGTTTGCTTTGCTTCGGGCGGCTCAGGCTTAGATCCGCTAACCGCTGGGTCACAGGTTCATTCCTCGTCCTTCAATTCTTTGAAATATACGCTCATCTGCACTCCAAACACTCACTCGAAAATAGTTGATCATGTGTCTTTCAATGCACAGGGCGTATTGACCATGGGAGATCAATTGAAGCGCTTCAAGGAGTACATAGGGAAGCTGAATGCGGTCGCCGGAGCCCAAAATGCCAACGCCATACTCAACAGCAGCCTTTATCTGATGTCTGCAGGCAACAACGACATTGCCTACACCTATTTATCCGCCCGCCTCAGTCCTATGCCCTTCCCTGCGTACGCCGATTTCTTGGTTAACTCCGCTTCAACTTTCATCAGGGTAAGTCCTTTTTGCCATGGATGTGCTTTATTTGAGTTGGCATGCGTCCTTGTATGTTTATCATGCCATTCATGGCAACAGATCCATAGCATCCTCCCATCTTTTGTTCTTCTTCTTTCTTTCTGTACATTGTTTGCAGGACTTATATGCACTTGGTGGGCGTAAATTTGCGCTCCTGGGCGCTTTACCATTGGGATGCTTGCCATCAGGTAGAGCTTCGGCAGGGGGCATTCTGTGCTCGGTGTTGGCCAACGAATATGCACAATTGTTCAACACTAAACTCTCCTCCATGTCGAGTTCGCTCAGCAGTGAACTTGCGGATTCCCGGATAGTCTACATCGACGTCTATGAGCCTCTCCTCAATCTGATACAAAACCCTAATCAATTTGGTAATCAATTAAGCTCAAGTTCCATTCCCATTCAGCACCATGCACTCCCTCAATGCATGATGAGCATGCATTTCCTTTTCGTTGCAGTCTTAAAAGTTCGCATTGCAAACTTACACTGCATAAGTGGGCATGTAAAATTTTCAGGTTTTCGAGTTGCTAACATAGGATGCTGTGGCGTGCAAACGTTGCTATGCAATCCGCTGAATCCAATCACTTGTCTGGACATACCAGATTATGTTTTCTGGGACGCCGCTCATCCTTCCGAGAAAGTCTACCGCACTCTCGCTCCCGCTATCGTCCAGGCATGTTCAAAAATGTAGCACGGCAACTCCACAAGCTGATTAGTGCGATATTGTGTGAAGTCGCACCCTTCATGTCTACCATACAAAGAATCATTTGTCTCTTGGTTTAGTGCTGGTGATAGTACTTGATGGATGTTTTGCGAGTCATAGCCATCTGAATCATATACGTGCGTTAGGAGTATAACATTGCGCGTGAAGTTATTTTCAAAAATGCTGTCTCAGTTTGTTATGCATTATACAATAAAACTGGCCATTATCTCTCATTTCCGACCCGACCTGTTTACGGTCACGACAGGACATGTTTAATTAAATAGGTTTGTATGTTGCTTGCGTCCACACAATTCTAGGCAACGTATTTCTATTCATCTGTTCACGGATTTGGACCACTCATCGGCGATGACATTGGCAGCCGGCGCCGATGAGCGGCGAGTGAGAGGCTAAGGCGGCTGAAGGAGAAAAGAAAGAGTCCAAGCTGTTTGTTTTCATATTGGGCGAAAGATGAATAGACAAGGCAAATCAAACGGCTTGAAAACAGGGACCAGTATATATACTTTGAAAGTCTGCACTTGTGTGCTTTCTTTAAGAACCAAAGCCGTGTTTGGTCGTTTGGATTTCTAGCTAGAAAATTTAATTAGAATATGACTAGATAGAATAGGATACCGGGAATTTTACTGCAGTTGATCCGATGTTTGGTGAATCATGGTGATGAAGTCGGACATTTTTATATCCTAACAACTACAAATCAGTATAGAATAAATCCAAAAATGCACAAAAGGAAATGGTAAGAATCTCTCATGTTTCACAGCTAAAGGAACTGCACATTCACAAACATAAACAACATCCGGCAATCAATCCAATTTGATTGATTTAAACCTTAAAACTTCTAGAGCCACTCGTTTGACCATGACAAGAAATGTAAAACGTCGATGGATCAACCAACAAATATCAAATTTTGTAAGAGAGAGAAATTATAATCATTCACCTTTACAGTTCAGAAAAGTATAGTCCTTTAACTCTTTTGGAGTTACAAAGAAGAATGAGCTTCTACTCTCTTGCCGTTTTGTGCAGCTTTGATGTGAACAGAAGAGTTTCAGAGGAGTCGTGAAGCTTTAACGTGAACCAGAGCCAAGAGGAAGAAGGAAGGGACGGGGTTTGTTTTAGAAATCTCCTCGCTTTTATTAAATCTAGGTTCTTCTACTTCATTTTTATTTACTTATTTGTTTATTACTTTCCCTCCCTTTTTTTATTTCTTTTTTCACTCCCTTCCATCGTTTCTTAATTAACATTTTATAAAATAATAAGTTGTACCAACACACCTAAAATATTTAATAAACATAAATACTAAATATATATAGAATAGAAAGAAAATCAAATATATAAATAAAAATATTAATAAATAAGAAATCTTATTTACCTTTATCTCATCTCTCACCTGGGACTTTTTATCCGATTTATATTATTTTGTATTCAGCATTATCCTACATTTTATACCGGTTACCAAATACAGTCTAAGAGGTTCACGGTGTGCTTTCCAAAGTTCGGCACCGACATTTGGTGTAGTGGCTAGGGAGCTCTTAGTCGGCATATTTTTCATTAGAAAGCGAACCAATTGCAACTCCGTTTGGCAAATCCGTATTATTCGCTTATATTGAAACAACGCAAATTGTCGCCCGCATCATAGATTTGATAGATCTAAAGTCCGCGAAACTGCCTGATTCGAGGTCCACGACCTCGGATTTAGAATGGAGAGAGAGAGAGAGATGTACATTATTATTTATTCATATGGGCGATGTCAATAACAAACTCTATAAACGGGTCAAATTTTGGATCTGGTGACTAATGGGGTTTGATGTTCTTACTCGGGCCCTTTTGCCCTTTAGATGTCAATTGTTCAACCCTTGGGCATGACGTGGCATCCAACTCATCAGGATGCGGTATCCAAGTCAGCAAGTCAAGGCTGCAAACTTGCTTAGCAAGTTATAGTATCCCCAATTTTTGTAAAGTCACTAAGAGCTTTGCTAGTAAAATATTTTCACTATCTTTATGGCATTGCTTCACTTTGAAGAAATGTTACCCCAAACGTCGCCTTTTAATTCTCCTTTTCTTTCTCCTTTTCTTTGGGTTAGGATCAGCTGTGGAAGAGTGAAAGAGTCACCACTACCGAGGATTTCCACTATTGCTCTTAAAAAAACACCAATCTCTACCTTACATAAAGTTGCCATAGTACGATCATCTATTCATAAGAGTATTCCGCAGTCTTCGTAAGAGGAGGAAGGGCTAAGGATTTACCAAACGTGGGCTACCACATTGTTCGAGGAACCCTAGATACCGAGTAATTTTTAGATAGCAAGTACCTAGTTCCGGTGCGACTTCATAAAAAGCAATCAAAGATAAGATCGAAGAAAATGAAACACACATAATCGTCATTATAGCGCTTCCTTATGGTCCGAGAAAACGTCCGGAAAACCTACTATGAAACTACCGGGGATGGGCAAAAAGCTACACCCGTGCCCCATTTATCCAAATTAATTTCCGTATCACAAAAAACCTCCCTCAATTGGTACACTCATGCCACATTTTTCTCAAATCAATTTTCATGCCATAGAAAATCTTAAATCGGCACTTCACGCCACATTTACCCTAAACTGGTTTTCGTGTTACAAAAAATCTCAAAGTTTGGGGTAAATGTGGCACAGATATACCTATTTAAAGTTTTTTTGTAATAGGAAAATTATTTTGGAATAAATGTGACACGAGTGTGCCAATTTATGATTAGCCTTTTTCTTTTTCTAAAAGCACGAGAGCGAACCTAGTTACCACTCTTCACGTAGTCCCAAATTATACAGAAAGGCAAGGTTGCTGCTAATTCCACAGCCCGTTTATCCCAAGGTGCAACATTTTTGGTCATCCTAACTCCAGAGGTGCTACTGCAGCTTCAAATCATGCAAGTTCAAGGTAAAACACAATTGCAAAAAGAGAAAGAAAAAAACGGTAACCTGTAGAAATTCATATACAAATGTATGAAATTTGTATCGAGTTTTTCAACCAATTATTATATAGCATCTCCAAATTTCATAAACCTTCTTATTAAGTTAATGCAGGGTTCATTAGACAGTTATGTACTTTTTGGGGCACATCAAAATACAGTTATACCGTACAAGACAGTTGTAGCACAACCTCGGAAACGCCAAATGAACTTTACTTACGTAGTTATGTAGTGGTCATCTGACATGGACTCCATTTTTCAGGACTTGGTCGAGAGATGATTTCAAAGTATAAGTACTTCGATCCATTCGCTTCTCATCACCGCTCAACACCGGCGGCTCAGGTGAGGGAGATCCTCGCCGGACATGGCTTCTTCTTCTTCTTCATCACTCGACCGCCTCCCACAAGACATTGTCGCAGACATACTCTTGAGGCTCCCCGCCAAAACACTCCTTGACCTCCGCCGCGTTTGTAAGTCGTGGAGCTCTCTCGTCCTCGCCCCATCCTTCGCTGCCAAGCACCTCCGTCTCCACCGCCTCCTCCGCTCCAAACCTCACCAGAACCTCCAGCTCCTCCACTTGCCTTGTGCCCAGAACGACTGGCCCGTCCCTGCCCACGACACAGACTTCTGCTCTGTCCTATGCTCCGACCATGTCTCGGGCTCCTACACCCTCCGCGCAAAGCTCGCCATCCCCTTCGATGAGCACGCACTCTCCTTCGAGGTCATAGGGTCAGTCGATGGGCTCGTCTGCGTGTCGATGCTCCACAAGAGGTCCAAGCTCTGGACCATCCAGAGCATGTATTTGTGGAACCCGGCCATGAGGAAGCTGAAGGACCTGGCACTACAAAAAAACATGTTTTTTGCGACAAATTTTGCTACGAAAAAATTGCAAAAATCCGTCGCAAATCGATTTTGCGACGAATTTAGCGATGGAAAAAATTCCGTCGCTACTAGGTCGTCGCAAATTTTTGCGACGGAAAATTTCAATTTCCGTCGCAAATTTGAGACGGAAAAAAAATTCGTCACAAATTCGTCGCAAATAATTCGTCGCAAAGTTTGTCGCAAATAATTCATCGCAAAATTCGTCGCAAATTAGCTACGAACACTATCCATCGCAAAATTCGTCGCAAATTAGCCACGAACACTATCCATCGCAAAATTCGTCGCAAATAATTCGTCGCAAATTAGCCACGAACTTTATTCGTCGCAAAATTTGTCGCAAAATTCGTCGCAAATTTCCTCGCAAAATTCGTCGCAAAATTCGTCGCAAATTTCGTCGCAAAAATTTTTGGTCACAAAAATTGCGACGGATTTATTTTTCCGTCACAAAATTCGTCGCTAATTTGGCACGATTTTTTTTTTGTAATTTGCGACGAACTTACTCGTGGCAAAATTCGTCGCAAATTTGTCACGAAAAATTTTGATTTTTGCCAAGAATATTATTCATGAACAAATTTAGCAATGATTTTTTATTAATTCTTTAGCGACAAACTCTGCGACGAATATCGTTTAGGGACGAAATTAGCGACGAAATTTTATTTTTGTAACGAACTTTTATAATTTGTGATCGTACGATAAAATCATTTATTTTATTTTTTGATTTTAATCTTAATTAAAAGCAAAATTAATTTCTGAAATTTATATTTAACATTGATTAAGCACTTAATAACATCAAAATATTATAATAATATGAAAATGAAATACATTCATCTACATTTTCCACAAGAATGACATAAATATTTTTCTTTATAGTACACATAATGAGAGAATAAATAATCTTGCATAATAACTAATCTTGCACAATAAACAATGACGACAGAAATGAATCAAAAAAGAATATCCGGCTTTTAGCGACAATCTCCGTCATATAAATACTGAACAAAACTAAAGACACGGTCCATGTGAGATGCTCACTTCTTTTGCTCTGTGAAGTTCACGTACTGATCAAAGTGCTTTCTTGTTTACATGACTAAACTGTCGGAGCTGCTTGTTACATCTGTGAAGCATCTTCTGCAACTCTTTGATGCTCCTTCGTCTATATCAATAATCTCAAACATATAAAACTCTTTGATGCGGTCCCTGGCCTCGGTGACGACCACGTCGGGAGCTACTGGATTTTCTACAAGGAGTACGGAGAAGGACCCTTTACCTTCTTGAGCCGTTCTTCTATGGAACTTAAGGCTCGGGACTTATCGACCTTAGAAAGATAAAAATCCCGCTCCCTCTTGGCAGCGGAAAGTTCTAAAGCCAGCTTTTGCTCCCGAATAGCATTCTTATAAGCTGCATTACAAACATCAAGATACAAAACACAATCAGGTCCAGCAGACAACGAGTATGGCATGAAATATCTCATCATGCTACGTACCGATTTCTTCAGTAAGATCATCCCACTTGAATTTGCTCAAATACTTGATATTCCAGAGATCATAATAAAATGAGGACCTCTTCTTCCCTCCTAAACAGAATCAAACATACAGATAATTAATAGTAGACACCAAGAAACATATTCAACAAAGCTCACGAACAAGGCAAATCAAATGCAAAAGAAAGAGTATTTAACAAGAACTAGGGGCAAAAGGTGCTCTGTTTAAGTACTCGAAATATTCACATGTGGCAAAGCACACCCACCATTGTTCAATAAAAGGAATGAAATGTTACCTATTTGTTCACCATTTAACACGTCGGCAACTCTCTTTGCAACACTTTTCTTGGCAAATTCAACCCATCTGCACGACAAAAACACATTAAATCAAGGTAACAACATACGTCCACAGATCAAAAACCTAATACCGATGGTATCCAGAAGTCAGCTTTTGACTGAGGTAAGACTAATACAGAGCATAAAAGAAAATGCGAAACTTTTGCAAGTCCAAAGTGGATCATACCCTTCCGAGAATTCTTGTCCACGAAAGCCGCCAGCTCGTTTGCGCTTCACTTGAGCCGCGGGATCTATGATGTAAGGTGTACATAGCGAGTTACAACAAGCACGTCGATTACGTTAACAAGGAGAAGCCTAACAATTCGCCCAAGAACCGCTTGTAAACCACAAGTACAACCAAAAGAAACTTCGTTCCAGCAAAACGCAGCAATCCATAAGTTCGAGCGGGAACAAGTTAAATCAAGCATCTAGGAAGGGCATTGCATTTACCTTCGGGTGCAAGATATATCCTCTGTATGTCTCCATACTGAGAAAGAATCTGACGAAGTTTCACGTGATCCATGTGAGGAGGAATCCGGCTCAAGTAGCAGACCCCGCGATTCCCGGCTCGAGCAGCCTCTTCCGCCAATTGCTTCTTCTTCTTCTTCTTCTTAATTGTCTTCAACGGCTTCTCGCCATTCGATTCCATCTTCAATTCGTCCGGAGGATTCGCAGAGTCGACATCCCTCGCTGTCGCAGGGCCGGCGCCTTCATTCTGATTACTATCCTCTCCGTTCTCGCGACCGTCAATCTCGCTATCGATGCTCATAGCTCGCTGTTCACCGTCCTCCACAGCTTCCTCTAGAAGCTTCTTCTTCCTTCTCCTTCTCCTACTCTCCTCCCTCTCGTCACCGCCGGCCTCCGATTCCTTTTCGCTCACCATTGCCTCAATCTCCTTCTTCTTCTTCTTCCTTTTTGATAGTAGAATCCAAGCGTTCCTCCTCCATTGAAGTCGATCCCGCGCGTCTCGTCCTCGTTCCCTCAACAAAACCTATGACAGACAGTAGGAGCGGAAACGACCGAGGCTCTCACCTTCCAGCGATGGCGCGGCGGCTGGCTGGCTGGCTCAGGCGGCGGTCGCCGTTCACAGAAGATCTGAAGTCGAAGTGTGAGGCTTCCTCACTGGCGTGCTCCTCTCCATTTTCTTCCTTTTCCCCAGAAAAAAAAAAGGAAGAACACCCAAGAAAGAACTCATGCCGATTTGAGCCTCGCCCCGCTGTCGTTCTCCGCGAACGCGGTCCCGAAGAACGGGCTCCGCGCAGCGATGCAGAGCCCGTCGATCCTGCCCCCGACCACCACGCAATCAACCAGTAGCCCGTCGGCGGCCCTCGGCAACGAAGCACCGGATCCCGGCCTCGCCCATGGCCACCGCTCGCCCAGATCTGGGCGACGGCGAGGTCGAGCAGCCATGGGCTAGGATGCACGGACACGCTATTTTAGCGTCGGAAGAGGTGTCCGACACGCTCCGACACGCTCGGACACGCGGTCAACGCGTGTCGGAGATCCGACACGCGGTCAACACGCTAGACACGCCGGCGACACGCGAGTCGGGAATCCGACACGCGATTTTCGACACGCATGGGGTTAATTTTACAAATTTCCAAAAATTTAGGGGTCAAAATGTAAATTTATAAAAATTAGGTAAAAAAAGTAAAATGACTTGTTATATTTGATGATCAAGTGTGGATTGCTTTTTTTGTTTTTTAGTTTTTGTTAAATGTTAAATTTGATGGTGGTTTGTGGATTGCTTGTTTTATTTTCTCCAAGTTTTATGGATTATTGGAATTGAATGTAGTTGAATTTGTTAAATTGAAACAATGAATTATATTAACAAATGGTGGCTTAATGTTTTTACTGTAAATTCATTTTAGGCTCCTTTTTTCTTATTATTTATTTATTTATGGATTTGAATCAAATTAATTTATCATGTATATATAAAAATTTACTTTTTATATACAACGTGTCGCAACGTGTCGGAATTCTGTATTTTTTAGAAATAACGTGTCGCGTGTCGTGTCGTGTCGTGTCGTGTCGCGTGTCGCGTGTCGGTGCTACTTAGGCCATGGGCGAGGTCGAGCGGCGGCCTTGGGCGAGGCCGCTCGACCTCGCCCAGATCTGGGGCAAGGCGAGGGAGGGCTGGTGGGCGCAGAATGGGCGTATGGCGACGGAGGAGGAGGCAACGGCGGCGGCGGTGAGGGTGGCCATCATGGCTGGCGGAGGGGAGGAGGGAGCGACGGAGAGGTGTTTGGCGAAGCGGGGGGGTTTCTGAGGAATAGCAGAGAGAGAGAGAGTGAAAAACTGGGGTGAGGGCGGGCAGATTTGAGAGATTGGCGGGGAGCTTGCGACGTATTTTTTTTTCCCTAGCAAATTGCGACGGATTTTTTTTTTCCGTCGCAAATTTGCGACGGATTTTTTTTCCGTCGCAAATTTGCGACGGATTTTTATTTTCGTCGCAAACTTGCGTTTTTTTTGTCCAAATTTGTGACGAATTTTTTTTCCGTCCAAAATTTGCGACGGATTTTTTTTTCCGTCGCAAATTTGCGTTTTTTTTGCGAAAAATTTGCGATGGATTTTTTTTCCGTCGCAAATTTGCGACGGATTTTTTTTCCGTCGCAAATTTGCGACCGATTTTTTTTTCGTCGCAAATTTGCGTTTTTTTTTGGGTCCAAATTTGCGACGGATTATTAATTTGCGACGGATTTTTTTTCCGTCGCAAATTTGCGACGGATTTTTTTTCCGTCGCAAATTTGCGACGGATTTTTATTTTCGTCGCAAACTTGCGTTTTTTTTGTCCAAATTTGTGACGAATTTTTTTTCCGTCCAAAATTTGCGACGGATTTTTTTTTCGTCGCAAATTTGCGTTTTTTTTGCGAAAAATTTGCGATGGATTTTTTTTCCGTCGCAAATTTGCGACGGATTTTTATTTCCGGCGCAAATTTGCGAACGATTTTTTTTCGTCGCAAATTTGCGTTTTTTTTTGGGTCCAAATTTGCGACGGATTATTAATTTGCGACGGATTTTTTTTCCGTCGCAAATTTGCGACGGATTTTTTTTTTCCGTCGCAAATTTGCGTTTTTTTTGCGTAAATTTGCGACGAATTTTTTTTCCGTTGCAAATTTGCGACCGATTTTTTTTCCGTCGTGAATTTGCGACGGATTTTTTTCCGTCGCAAATTTGCGACGGATTTTTTTTTCCGTCGCAAATTTGCGACAGATTTATTTTCGGTCGCAAATTTGCGACGCATTTTTTTTTCAGTCGCAAATTTGCATTTTTTTGGCACAAATTTGCGACGGATTTATTTTCCGTCGCAAATTTGTGACCGATTTTTTTTCCGTCGCAAATTTGCGACGGATTTTTTTTTCCCGTCGCAAATTTGCGGCGGATTATTTTTCATCGCAAATTTGCGTTTTTTTTGTCCAAATTTGCGACGGATTTTTTTTCCGTCGCAAATTTGCGACGGATTTTTTTTTCCCGTCGCAAATTTGCGACGGATTTTTTTTCGTCGCAAATTTTTTTCTGTCGCAAATTTGCGATTTTTTTTTGCTCAAATTTGCGACGGATTTTCTTTTTCGTCGCAAATTTGCGATGGATTTTTATTTTCCGTCGCAAATTTGCGACGGATTTTTTTCCGTCGCAAATTTGTGACGGATTTTTTGTCCGTCGCAAATTTGCGACTGATTTTTTTTTCAATCCGTCGCAAATTTTGCGACGGATTTTTTTTCCATCGCAAATTTGCGACGGATTTTTTTTTCCGTCGCAAATTTGCGATGAATTTTTATTTCGTGGCAAATTCCGTCGCAAATTAGCGACGAAAATTATTCGTCGCTAATTTGCGACGGAAAAAAAATCCGTCGCAAATTTCGTCGCAAATTAGCGACGAAAAATTCTCCGTCGCAAATTTCCGTGGCAAAATCCATGTTTTTTTGTAGTGTGGGGAACAGGACCGAGCGCGTTGCCGGCATGAGCAGGTACCAGATTCACGGGTTCGGGCGCGACCACGGGGGCCACATTTATCAGGTCGTGAGGATCACTTACGGCTGCATGAGAAAGGGGGAGAAGGAGAGTTCGACAGAGGCCGTCCAAGTCGAGATTTGCACGGTGGGGAGGGATTCGTGGAGAATGTTAGAACCACACGGCGTGTCTTGCTTCGCAGGTAGCATATGAATCGGTTTCTTTCAATTTAGTTCGGTTCGAATTATTAGTTTTCTTTCGGAATATAAGTAGAATTCCGTTGTTTCATGCTCAAAAATACATATCTGTTTTTTTTTCTATATTAGTATATTTCAATAAGTGTTGATAAATGTCAAGTACCCGTGCTTCTTACTAGTGTCGCGACCTAAAAAAAAAATCGAGTGTTTCGATCTTAGGCTAATGAATTACTAGATCAATTAAATTAACTAGCCTAACTCGAGTTCTCCCAAACTCTACCAAATCGCAACTTAGGTCCAATTGTGAGCATGCAAATATTTTCAACGGGAGTCGCCACTAATCATTTAGGGTAGGTTGATTAGAAACCTAAATAAAATAGCGGGAGTACTATTTTATTTCTACGAACCAGAAATCATAAATTCGGGACTTGGTTACGCTAGATTCCCTAACGCCCTTTCGGTACCAATTTCGAGAAAAATACTCAATTTGACAATTTTGATAAATCCTAACTTAGAGTTTAAAGGTGCAGAAATTTCTTTTTTGATTTTTACTTGTTTAAATGAAAGCTAACCTATATGTAATGACGTGCAAAAATTGACATGCGATTAATGCAACCTAACATGCAAACTATATGTCATGCGACAACGTGACCTATTTCTAATGACGGGCAAATTATTTCTTTGTGTTTTTTTTTTAAATGAAATTCGGAATTAAAAAAAATTATCTAAACATGCAATTTTAAATTAAAGAAATTGACCTAATCTAAAGCAATCTTTTTTTTTTATTTTTTTTTGTGAAATTCGAAATTAAAATCAAATGAAAAATATATATATATATATAACCGCTAAATCTTTCGAATTAAGTTTCAATCTGAAGTCTGACAGATCGACGCTAAAATTCGAAATACCCGCTATGGAAATAATTCTATCTAAAGCCTGATAGATAGATTTATTTCCACGTGTGCGGTTGCGGATTAGGAAATATTCCTAATCGATCACATCTTGACAAATTATGATATCTTAAATATCTTGGATATATTCAAAAAATTTTGAAGATTCTAAATTCTATCCAAATTTGACAAATAATAGATATCTAAGATTTCAAAAAAAAGGAATAAATCCTAATCGAAATATTGCATATTATCTAAATATGCAGAATTAGATATCAAAAAGCACAAATTAGGCAACAAAATATTCAAATTAAATTGGGATAAGATAATTACCTAATTTGCAGATATCTTTCCTAATTCGAACTCGCAGCGGATCGGGACTGCGGATCGCGGGATGCGTCGGGAGCGGCGACGCGGTGTCGGAAGCGGCGGCGGCTCGCGACGATGACACGACGGGGCAACAGCGCGGCGATGGTGGTGGCCCGCGGATGCGTTAGCTTGGCTAATCTGGACTCATGGACACCACAACGGCAATGGCGTCGGTTCGACGGGCCGAGTAGCGTCAGTTCGGCAAGTCGAGCGGCAACAACCTGACTTGTTGTGAGGCTGGTTTTATGCGGAACGACGACCAGAGGAGTAGTTGGCGCTGTAGCGGGCTTCAAGACAGTAGTGGGCTCGTCAGTAGAGTAGCGAAGTAGACCAGGACGGGAGAGCTGCAACAAGAAATTGGACCAGCGAACAGCAAGGCAGCAACACCCCTTTGTCTTCACTTGATTTTTTTATTCACAGCCACTACTTCCTTTCTTTTCTTCGTGAATATTTCCCCCTCCTTTGTCACTTTCAGCTTGGACCACTCCAGACAAAAACTACCGCTCAATTTGTTGCTTTGGCGGTGGGTCTTCAATGGCCGAATTTCTTGAACGACGGAAGCGTTGGTGCGGCAATGAAGGATGGTTGCCAAGCACCCAAGGAACCACCGCGGGAGGAGAGGACTTCTTTTCTTTTTCAGCCGTGAATCTCTCTCTCACTCTTTCTCTCGCTTACGTGTGTCTCTCGTGCTCTTAGGAATTATGTGCTCTGAAAATTCTCATCTCTGAAATTCTGAGACCCCCCTGATTATGAAGCATAAACATGTATTTATATTGCAAACCTAGGTCAACTAGCCGGGCTTTCTAGTCCTAATGGGCTTAGATTTAGGCTTTAATTTAATTCTAAGTGGGCTGAATTAATTTGGGCTTTTCTTTAATTAAGCATAATGGCTAATTTAAGCTCAAATTAAGACAACCAAGCCCTTTCGCGTGTGATTTCGGCCCCCGTCTTCCGAGTGAGCCGCGTTTCGTTCGATTCCCGAGCTCGATGTACATGATGAATTTTAAGCTCGTTTGCCACCGCCGATCCGATGCGGAATGCAATTAATCTATATGAACCTAAACTATATGCTATGCAATTTTAATATTTTTGTTCAGGGGTTAAAAAATTTAATCCCTAATTTTCTATGCAATTAACACTAAATGATGCGCTAAAATTTAGGTGTCAACAACTAGGTAACTTATATATGAAATGATCAATTTGTCTTGCAAATTACTATTTTTTGTGTTTATTTTACTAGTTTGAGGTTTTTTGTGGTTAAAAAATTCGTTTGGAGTAAATTTGTCACATATATATCGATTTGGAGTTTTGGTGGTATTAACCCATATTTTTTTTAATATTTACCGACTTTTATTGAGTTTCTAACATATATTTATCTTGATTAACAACCCCTCGCATTATTAACTTTTCTTAGAGAATACCAACCGAATTTATCGTAACTAACCAACATTCTTCCTATTAAATTTTCACCATATTATTAGGTTATCAGCTTTTATTTGAGTTACTCGACAATATTTATTTGTCTATTTTTTTTAAATTGTCAACCTTTCTTATTGTTTACAAACTTTTATTTTCATTTCTTAGCAAGCCTTGAATTTAACAATATAAATTACCAATCTTAATTAGACCGACTAACCCAATTTTCTATGATTAAGTTGCTAACTAATTTCTTAAAATTACCAACTCTTAAATGAGATTGCTAATTTAAATTTAAGAAACTCATCAATTCTCTTTGATTATGTTATCAACTAGTTATGAGTTACCGAGTTAGTTGCTAATGTCTATTTCATCTTTTAAATGTACTAACTTTCTATTAAGTTACTAATTATGAATAAAGTTGATGAGTCACCAAATAAAGTTCATTAATTTCATGTGAGATGATAAATTTGAGGTGTTAGTAAGAGAACCAATAAACATTGGTAAGCAATAACAAGAGTTGATAAATTTAAAAGAAAACCAAATAAACTTTAATAATTATTAGGGAAAATTCCAATTAAGGATCCCAAGTGTGATCAAATTCTCAAAAAAGTGTCCAAAGTGAATATTGTGTCAAATAAGAGCCTAAAGTATCCAATCAATTTCAAATAAGAACCCAAAGTGCTCAAAAAGTCTCAAATAAGGACCTGGGTCCCTGGTCGGCCAAAATACCTGCCGGCCGGCGAGAAAGCTACTGTTTCGGTTGCCAGAACAGTAACTTTTAAAATTTTTTCTTATTTTCTTTCTATTTTTCCTTTTCTATTTTTTTTCTTTTCCTTTTGTATTTTTTTTCTTCTCTTCCTCCACCGGCCATAGCCGGGCCGGCGGAGGTCGCCGGCCTCAGGCGAGGCCGCCCTTGCCGACGTCGGGCGAGGGCCGCCCTCGCCTGGGCTGGGCGAGGTCGCCCTCGCCGGCCTCAGGCGAGGTCGCTCTCGTCGGCGTCGGGCAAGGGCCGCCCTCGCCTAGGCTGGGCGAGGTTGCCCTCGCCAAATTTGGTGAGGGCTAGACCTCGCCGGTGTCGGGCGAGGCCGGCCTCGCCAGTTGCCGGCGAGGTTGAGCCTCGCCAGATCTGGCGAGGGCTCGGCCCCGCTGGCGTTGGGCAAGGCTAGCTTCGCCGGCAACTGGCAAGGGCGACCTCGCCCGAGGCTGGCGAGGGCGACCTCGCCCGAGGCTGGCGAGGGCGACCTCGCCCAGCCCAGGCGAGGGCGACCTCGCCCAGCCCAGGCGAGGGCGGCCCTCGCCCGACGCCGACGAGGGCGGCCTCGCCCGACGCCGGCGAGGGTGACCTCGCCCAGCCCAGGAGAGGACGGCCCTCGCCCGACGCCGGCGAGGGTGACCTCGCCCAGCCCAGGAGAGGGCAGCCCTCGCCCGACGCCGGCGAGGGCGGCCTCACCCGACGCAGGCAAGGGCGACCTCCGCCGGCCTCGGCAGAGGAAGAGAAGAAAAAAAAAGAAAAGGAAAAGGCAAAGGAAAATAAAAAAAACAGAAAGAAAAAAATTAAAAGTTACTGTTCCGGTGTCGGAACAGTAACTTTCTCGCCGACCGGCAGGTATTTTGACCGAACGGGGACCCAGGTCTTTATTTGAGATTTTTTGGGCACTTCGGGTCCTTATTTGAAACTAATTGGGCACATCAGGCCCTTATTTGACACAATATTCACTTTGAACCCTTTTTTGAGAATTTAACCCCACTTGGAGTCCTTAATTGGAATTTTCCCTAATTATTAACTCTAATGAGAGTTTTTTTTTGTTGGAAAAATGAGAGTTAAGAATCCAAAACTATTCGGTAGTTTAACTGGAAAAAAGTTGGTAACTTAATGGAAAATTTGGTAAATTAATAAAAACAAATAAACATGGCTAAGCAACTTAAATAAGGCTTAGTAAACCAAAGCTAGTCGGCAAAAAACTTATAGATCACTCACACAGAGGGTGACCGATTTATATAATAATTTAAGGTGTTTGTAAAAGAGATAAATAAACGTTGGTACACGATAACGAAAACCGGTAAATAAGAAAAAACAATAAATATTAGTAGGTAACTGACATAAGAGTTGATAATCTAAAATTAGTCGGTAATTTAATCGGGAAAAAGTTGATAAGTCACTAAATAAAGATTCGTTTACTCTTATGGCAGAGGGCAAATTTAAGGCGTCCGAAAAAGATAAAAATAAAAGTTAGTAAAAGGTAAGAAAATTGCTAATCTGTAAACGGTTAAAAGGAGTTAATGATTTCATAGAAGCGTCGGTAATTTATTAACAAGTTACCAGGAAGTCAATTGATTGGTGCCTTTTTTATCAATATTTTTTTGAGCTACAAAATGTTTGTTCTTTCTTTAACGAAATGGTCAAATCATCCTCCTATTAATGCCAGGGAAATTTATTTTTTTTCCAAGTTTTGTAAACAAAATGACGTGCCATCACGCATGACATGTTTTGATTAGTTACTTAAAGAGTGAGGCAATGTGAATTCATTTCAATCACATTTCTTTTCTTGCCACATTTACAAAATTCAAAGGCTTATTCTTGTACATATTGTATTTCTCTTACAATTAATTAAGGCCTAACCTCCATAAGATTTGCAGGTGATGACTCTCGAGCTTGCATCAAAGGAGTTGTTCATTGGCCCGCATCCGTGACAAAAGACGCTCCGTACAGTTCCATATTGTCGTTCGAAGTCGCCTCCCAGATGTTTGACAAGCTCCCGATGCTAGAAAACTCCCTTAACAACTTCAAACTTCACAAAGAGACGCAGGTTTCCATCGCAGCTTCGAAAGAATCCCTTGCCACCTTGGTCTACTGCCCTGGAGCAGGAAACTTAGGGAGCGAAATACACGTTTGGGTGACGAAACGGTATGGTGTCGCGGATTCTTGGACAAAACAGTACACGGCAGTAATGCAGCAGAGGATTGAGACGGTCTTAGGATCGACCGGGAACGCAGAGATCTTGATTCACAAGAGTGACCATAAGGTGATGTGCTATGATCCAGAGAATGATATGCTGTTCAAAGACATCGGCGTGACTGGATTTCCTGACCAGTTCGATGTGGTTGATTATTCAGAGAGCTTGGTTTGGCCTGACGAAGGAAATGCAGATAGCTGACATGAAGATACTTATTTCTCTTCATACATAAGAACCGGGCATTTCAGGTTCTTGTGGATCTCTTATATAAGGACTAACATGGATTGTTTTTATCTCAGGATTGGTTTTCATCAGTTGTCCAGGTGAGGTGACAAGAGATATCATATGCATAAATTCCTCATGAATTGAAGTAGAATCTGACTCGCCTTGCCTTGCATTTGATGGTCAAATGGAGTGACTGCTGCATCTTCTTAGCCGGGAAACAGTGAGATGTATAAGAATTGAAAGCTATGAAATTGTAGTACTTAGGCAAATCAAATCTCACCGATGTGCGGTACAAAAAGACGACAGAAGAAGAATCTAACCTAGTCAATTGGAAGTCAATACAAGTCCACTTTTCAAAAGGCAGAAAGTTCACGAGTGAAAGCCAAGCAAAAACAGAGAAAAACAGCAAAAGGAAGAAAAGAAGAATGTGCGCCCGTGGGGCAAATCACCCACTGTTCTCTCTTTCGAGAAGATTGTCTTTTGGGTTGCCCATAAATCTCTTGCGACCAACTCATTCGTTGGATCTCCATAAATTTTATTTTTTGCTTAATTCAAATCTTGCGACTTGTGCACTTCGCGTGATATTTAAAATCCAAAATACTTGATTTTTTTTAGCATACGTAATTTTTCATAATTTTTTGGAAATTTCAATATACTTTTTAATTGTTTCGAATAATATTTGCTTTTATTTAAGCCGAAACAAACAAGCCCTTGATCAATGGGTGAATGGTCGAATGGGCTCGAAGGGCGAGATGGTCCAACCCTAGGCAAGTGGTTTCTTTTCTAGGCCCGAACTAGACCTGTTAAACGGGGTGGGTCAGGTCGGATTTGGGTTGTGTCATAAATGGTCCGACCCAAATTGACCCATTAACTCGTTTATGACCCATTTATTTATAGTGTAAATATCACGATTCATACCCGACTCGACCCATATTACCAAAACACTTTTATATTTAACCTAATCTAGGAATACTTATTTCTTATGATTTTTTTTAAATTGTACTGCTAAAACATTTTATGCAATACAAAGCTAGTGAAAAATTTTTATAATTTTTTTAAAATTGAGATTCTGCTTTTTTTACGAAAAATGCAACATTTCTAGAAAATATTTTTCATAAAAGTCATTATCCAAGAAAATAAAAAAATTTTGACGTTTGGCCAAAACTTGAAAATATTTTTCGATATTTGGTATATAAAATCTGATTTGATTTTACTTTGTGCATTCATTTTAATAATATTAATATTTTTTTATTTTTTAAATTGAATTTTTTATTTTTTTATTTTTCCTTTATTTTTTGTCGATCGCTGGCCGCTGTGGCCGGCGATCAACTACAAGCGAGGACGAGCTCGCCGGAGGCCGGCGAAGCTCGTTCTTGCCAATCTGGCAAGGCTCCAGCCTCGTCGATCTGGCGAGACTCGAGCTCGCCGGCCTCGAGCGAGCTCGACCTCGCCGGATCTGGCGAGGTGGAGCCTCGCCCGAGGCCAGCGAGCTTGAGCTTCGCCGGCCTCGGGCGAGGCTCCACCTCGCCAGATCCGACGAGGTCGAGCTCGCCCGAGACCGGCGAGCTCGAGTCTCGCCAGATCGGCGAGGCTAGAGCCTCGCCATAGGTTGGCGAGGCTGAGGCCTTGTTGGGATCGGGCGAGCCTCGAGGTCGCCGAAATTGGGCGAGCTCGAGGCTTGCCAGATCGGCCAGGCTTGAGCCTCCCCCGAGGCCGGCGAGCTCGAGCTTCGCCGACCTCCGGTGAGGTCGTCCCGCCCCGGTGGCTGGTCACTGTGGCTGACCATTGGCCAAAATATTAAAAAAAAAGAAAAAGAAAGAAGAGAAAAGAAAACGAGAAAAAATAAAAATAATTAAATTTCAATTTTTTTAAACATTTTTGTAAAGAGGAAGAGAGTGTGTGGATGGGTCTAGTAGGTGGGTTGGACATGGGTTCTAAACTCAACCCATTTAGACCTATTTATCTTTAAGCTTTAAAATTTAAAACCCATTTAAGGTTGACTCTTTAAAATTAAAGTGACCCATTTATTTTTAAATGGGTTATATATGGGTTTAAGACCCATTTTGACACCTCTAGCCCGAACCTCTCCAAAACAGTCAAATTTATATAGAAATTTCGATACTTATTGTGAGGGGTTTTGGACAGGGACTCTTAGGTCTGGTAACAAATATGCCCAATAATAGAGGCTAATGCAGAATTCAGCTACCGAAAGAGAAGTGAATAGTTTAGTACATAATATTTCTACATAATATTTCTTACTTCCAAATATCGTTGTAAAAGTGATGTGCGATAATGGACTCGGTAAACAACTTTGGTAATCTAAAACTAGCTTGTAATTTAGGCGGGGAAATGTTAACGAATCACTTTTATTAAGGTTGACAATTTCCAAAAAGAGTTGATAAAATTTAGGTATTGCTAAGAAATGGAAATAAAACTTTGTGAACACATGGAAAATTTATAAAAAAAAAGATAAATAGTTTGTAAGTAACTTAGATGAGAATTAAAAATGGTAATTCAATGGGGGAAAAGTTTCTGACCAAAAAAAAATGGGAGAAAAGTTGGCAAGTCATACTAATTTTGGTTGGTAATCTCCAAGTGTTAGTAAATATAAGACATTAACCGAGACAAATGAATGTTGAAAACTCAATAAAGAAGCTGGAAATGTAAACAAAAAAAAATAGAAGCAATTAAAAGTTGGTAAGCAACTTAAACGAGAGTCTATGAAATTAGTGGCAATTTAATCTAACAGAAGTTGGTGAGTTACTTTAATTTAAGTTGGTAAGTACATATAAGAATCAGTAAATTTAAAGCATTAGGAAGTCATGCAAATAAAGTCGGTAAGTCGGGATAAAAATTGCCGAAGAGTAAATTATAAGGTAAGTTCATAAAATTGTTGATAAGTTACCGACAAATTTACACCGACTAAATTTTTTACAAACACTTTCGGCGCTTACTCGCATGGGAAAAAAAATCCATGTTTTTGGATACGAAACGATAGGATTCTACTGATATGAGATTTTCCTTGTCAATTTTGTTTAAACAAAATGACTGAGCTTCCCCTAAATATTTTTTTCCCAAAATATTATAGTGTCTCGAAATTTGCCATATTTTTAAATACGTGGAAACCAGCGAAAAAATGTCGTCGCATGCTTTGCTTAAGAACGTTCCGATTCGCAAGCATCTGTCGGTTCGCACGTGTTGCCGCCAACTGGGCCAGGCCTGACTGATCGGGAACAAATTACCCGACCCGACCCGATGGGCTTTAGGCGATTCACCGAAGCTGTCTGATCGATCCGTGTAGCCCACGTGAGAGAAATCAACACCCGAATCGATGTGACCCGAGAAGGAAACATTAGAAAGCTCGATCCTCCTTGATCCGAGGTCAAGAAAATTTAAAGAAACCGTCCGATCGATCCAAAAGCGACCGATGCGGCACGGGTTCGTTCGTATCGCGGCGACGATCGCTTGGACCGATTTGATCCGGGGCATTTCATAAGTGCCTCGAGAGCATGGCGTTGCCCCGATCGAGAGCGAGTAGATTGATTGCCCGGTCTATGCTTGCAATGATAACGGAAGCGGCTAACACTCCTTGACAGGTGATAGATATGATACTTTATCCGTAATTAGATTTGTTGCTTTTTCGACGATTTATTTCATCAATGTCCGGGATTAGACTACACAGACACCTTCAGTCCCGTTGTCAAACCGACAACAATACAGGTGGTCCTCTCTTTGGCATTAATGCGAGGATGGTCGTTACGTCAAATGGACGTCAACAATGCCTTTCTTCAAGGCACACTCCAAGATGCAGTCTATATGTCGCAACCCCCAGGTTTCATTGATCCGGACAAACCAACACACGTCTGCAAACTCCGTAAAGCCATCTATGGCCTCAAGCAAGCCCCGAGAGCGTGGTACAATGAGTTAAGCTCCTTCCTCATTGCAAACTCCTTTGTGAACTCAAAAACAAATCATTTACTATTCATTTACTCCCGCAATGGCATTCAAGTCTACTTCCTGGTGTATGTCGATGATCTTATAATCAGCGGGAATGATGCCACTTTTGTCTCTAACTTCATCTCTACATTGGCCAAAAGGTTTTCACTTAAAGACTTGGGACAACTCAACTATTTCTTAGGAATTGAAGTCATTCAGACTAAGACTGGCCTACTCCTCTCACAACACAAGTACATACGTGAGATTCTAGAACGTCATAAAATGGGTGACGCCAAAGATGTGGGGACTCCACTACCCACGGCAATCCAGCTCACCAAGCACGATCAGTCCGAAGCTGCCAATGCCACCGAATTCAGAAGCTTACTCGGAGCACTACAGTATCTCATTATTACCCGTCCCGACATTGGCTTTGCGGTAAACAAATTGTCACAGTTTATGCACAAGCCAACAATTGCTCACTGGACAGCAGCAAAGCGGCTCCTACGGTACCTAAAGGGGACCTTATTTCATGGCCTACACTTGAATAGAAATACCCAACCTGTTCTCCATGCATATTCCGATGTCGACTGGGCGGGTAATCCTGATGATCGAACGTCAACATCCGGCTACATAATATACATTAGAGCCAACCCCATCTCTTGGAGCTCCAGAAAGCAACGGTCCGTATCTCGGTCATCTACCGAGGCCGAATACCGTGCCGTCGCGACTACTACGTCAGAACTACTTTGGGTTCAATCACTATTACAAGAACTCGGACTCACAAGCCTCACACCACCTGCCATATATTGTGACAACATTGGAACGACATATGTTTGTGCAAATCCAGTATTCCACTCAAAGATGAAACATATTGCAATCGACTACCATTTTGTCCGAGAACTTGTCAAAGCCGGAAAAATGAGAGTCTCTCACATCTCCACAAAAGATCAACTCGCGGACATTCTCACGAAACCATTGTCCCGACCGCGGGTGCAACAATTACGACTCAAGATTGGCATTTCCGATGGAACGTCCATCTTGCGGAGGCGTGTTGGAGATATCAAATAAATTTCAAATCTTCCAAATCTCCTAAACCATTGCAATATCAATTGTATATTAGCTTGCTCTCCTTATCTGTAGAATATTTGTTTCTCCTTGATTGTAGAATTACCAAATGTAAGCACTAGGGCATTCTATATAGATACATGTAAAAGTTCAGCAATATAGTAAGAACAATTTCATCTTCTTCAATAGTCTCATCATACCGGACATAACATTGTACGAACGGCATGCAGGTAAATACGTTATTTGGCGAAGGAAGGAACAATTGCACGAAATGGGAAAACTCCCTTGTATCCCCAAAACCACGGAGGAATCCACCGAAAAAGGATCGGAACATGCTTTGCAAGAGTTAAATGTTGAACAGGGTTATTTTCATAGGAAGTAGGATTATTGAATATCATTGCAAATATCTCAGTTATACATTAAAACGAAGAAATCTTTAGCAGGAAGTGTCGAAAATCAAGCTAAATGAACGAAAGGTTACCTTCGGCCTGTTGGAAGCAGCAGCATGCTATAAACCAAAGGCCACAGACCCATAATGTTCCACAACGACACAAGCACTCCATTCATCCTGAAACCATCATCTCCTTTCAAATTCAACAGCTTTTGCAGAAAATACATGTCCCTCGACTGTAGATGTAGAAGCAAAAAGCATCACAAGTCTATCAGAATATCAGGACTGACTACTTCAAAGACTTGACAGAACCGATGTAATCTATGCCAGAGCAAAATCATTATCCATTTCATAAGCATATCTTTTGTTTAACCACACAACATTCATCATCACCATTTGGGTCCACTAGAACTACTCCTCTATTGAGCAGCACAACAAAAAAATCCTCCACTCCTTTTTTTCTCCAGAAAATTCAGACCTGTGGATTAATAATCTTCAAAGACTTGACAGAGCTGTGCCACAAGTATCTAAAATCATCATTCATGTCAGCAAGCACATCTATTGTCCAAGCATGCGAATTCTTGGTCATTTGGGTCCAACAGCGTAACCAAAAGCCAAATTCTTGAACATCATCTGTCAAGAAATGAATATACAGAATCATCAGGCTGGTACGTGTAATTACCGGAGTCCGGTTGGGAGCCAGATTGAAGACATAATACATAATCGCAACCCAGAGCAGAAGCAACAAGACCGACGTCGTCCAGTCGCTTCCTCCCTCCCCATCACTCCGTAACGGGCTCTCCTCCTTCAGAACTGCGTCATCCGGCTTCTCGTTCTTGGTGAAGCTGCGACAAACTTGAAGGCTTCTGGGCTTACTGGACATCGAAATGGAGGTGTTGCCATCGTAATGCCTGCTGACGATGCCGCAAGCAAAAGGAGAGACCTTTGAGGGAAGCGAAGGGAACGGGATTCTGGGTTTTGGGATTTGAGCGTGGAGGAGCGAGTGCTCGAGAGGTGGGACGCGAGCGGAGTTGGTGCAGACGATGAGATTGGCACTGGCTAACATGTTTCAAGCGATGAAGAAGAAGGAGTGTTTCGTAGCCTGATGAGGCACCTGTGACTTTCCTTTTCTTTCAATTTTTTGACTTCCTTCTTTTTTAGTTTGTATTTTGATAATCAAATCTAAACGACTATTAGCATGTTTGTTTATGTTTTAGCAATAGAAATAAGCAATATTTAACCAATGTAATCTCACAAGTCTAGCATGTGTTCCTCCTCAGTCGATTTTGATGCAGATTTCAGTCCACCCTCCCACTTTTCATGTTGTGTGGACGATGATTTGCTGGCAGCGATAGCGGTTTTCTCAATGGTAAAGAAGCTTACGAATGAATTTGACGGAAAATTAATTGCTTACCGATAAACTTTGGAGTTCAGCGTGCAAATGGGATCATAAGCTTCCAATGTCTAGTTTTTCATCAATGCCTCGAATGATTTTTTACGTAAAATTACAGCACATCCTTTTGTACTTCTTATCCATAATCCTCCAAGACAAGCTTGTTTGGCAAAACCCATGACATGCACAAGTGGCTGTTGGTAAACCAATTGGCTTCAAAAAGTCCTGACTAGCCACAAGCTTTTGATGTGGCTTGCTGGCATTTTTGGAATTGGAGAAACAAAATATTATTTCAAGTAGATTTTTTTTTCCTAGAAGCACTTGTGAGTCTGATTTTGGGAAATTCTTAGGGTATTCGTTTAGCTCACACAATAGACGAAAAGAGATAAGTTTGTAGGTCATTTCGTCCCTCCTTTTAGTTGGATCAAGCTCAATTTCGATGGGGCCTTTAAAGACAACTTGGGTCCGATTTCAATAGGTGGGTTTCTTCATAATGAATCAGACAATTGGCTTGTTGGGTTTGCGTAAACCGTGGAAATGTGCTCCTCGCTCAAAGTAGAACTCTATGTTTTTTTGGGTCCCAAAATGGCCATCTCTTTGCGCATTTCCAAAATTATTGTGAAGGTGGACCTGCAAACGACATTTCCCTTCTTAGAAATTAACTCATTCTCTCAATTTTGGTGATATTCTCATTTCTCATATTAGGAAATTGTTAGAGAATTTTCAACATGTCAAAACTGCGCATACTTCCAAGAATAATACTTGTATGTAGATTGGTTAGCAAATTGAATTCTTCGGCTTTAGATAGGCCACCGAGAGGTTTACTTTCTTTACTGATAAGCGACGTGACTTGATCAGGTTTTGTTAGAAAAATAATCGTGTAACACTAGGCATTGCCCATTTTATGACCAGAAAAGCAATGTCTTATATTTCCATCAATAATAAAAATACTATTCAATTTTTTTTATGAAAAAGACTGTGTATGAAAATTTGTATATTACGAAAATTTCACGCATCTCATTGTAAGAAAAAGTCAATGCATTCATCACAAGATTTGGCATTGATGAAAACAAAAAAAGTAAACCTACACAGGCAACCAGCATCAATCTCATTCTAAGCGATAGTCACCCTTCCCGTCCTTTTTCACTTATTAAAAAAGAAGTCTAATCGAACTCTAATATCTTGATGTTGTTATCATCGTAAAGTTGATGATCAGAGGTTGTGCTCCTTCCTGGATAGATCGAACACCGTGCCGGTGCTATCTCCGGTGTGTGTGATGATCGGACGTTGTGCTCAATCGGTGAATGTCCGGCCAGCGTTTCAGGCGGAAATCCTAGGAGTCCTCGAAGGCCTTCGTTTTGCTTCTTCACGTTATGAACAAAAAGTGGAGTCTTTGAGTCTGATAATTTGTCCTTGGTTCAGACTCTACTTGCTGCAGATCAAACTGCATGGGATGAAGCAGCTGCTTATCAAGGAATGCTTAAATTTGCTTATCAAAATGCCTGATCTTCAATTGGCCCCCATTGCTCTGGAGACCAAAATAGAGTAGCGGATTGGGTCGTCAAAGCCCACTTCTGCAAAACTCTCCCTGGAGCTGGGTTTCAACCGCCCCTCTACGTCTGTCTTGCGGACTTATTACGTTCTGAAGCTCAAATGATGTTCTCATCTAGATTATCTCTTTGAAATGAGATGAGTTTTGCCAAATAAAAAAAAAGAGGGCTAATATCACGAAAAATCTCAAACTGGTACCCTTACGACAATTTTACACCGAACTAATATTTTAACTACAAAAAATCCCAAACTGGTATACATGTGATAAATTTATCCCTAACAAACTTTTTGACTACGAAAAATCCCAAACTGGTGCATTGTGACAATTTTAACATGAACTAATTTTTTGATTACCAAAAAATCCAAACTTATACATCTATGACGAATTTACCTCAAACTAATTTTTTGACCATCAAAAATCCCAAACTGGTACACTTGTGACAAATTTACCGTCCGTTAAATTGAATTAATATCATGAAAAACTACAAATTCGTAAACTTGTGACAAATAGAGGAGTAAAATCCCAACTGGTATACCCGTCAACTACCACGTATCATTAAACTCAGCAATTTGACGTTAAAATTTAACAGAAACTAACAAAAGATAAATTTGTCACATGTGTACTAATTTGGGGTTTATGGTGGTCAAAAAATTTGTTTGAGGTAAAATTATCATAGGTATACCAATTTATGATTTTTCATGATCAAAAAATTAGTTTTGGATAAAAATGTCACAGGTGTACCAGTTTCGTGTTTTTTGTGGTAAAAAAATTATTTTAGGATAAAATTTTCGCGTGTGTATCAGTTTAAGGTTTTTCATGATATTAACCTAAAAAAAGAAGAAGAAGCTCCAGTGGCATGATAGGCGTGCACATAAATTAGGACGAGGCAACATATGCAAATCATGTCACACCATGTGTAGTGAGTTTAGCCATAGAGGATAGTGTCCTGATTTAACATAAACTCGAGAGATACGCAAATTAAGTAGAGAGATACATGAATCCAAGAGATACATGAATTGAAGAGACGTCTCGTTTTTGCTCATTCGTTGATCCATTAACTCGCCATAATTACAATGGAGGCGACATCTGCGAACCATGTCACACCATGTGTAGTGAGTCATCCATAGAGGACATTGTCGTGGAAGACATGTACTATTTAATCTCTTGAATGATCTTAGCATAAATTAATTTGGCAAATCAATAGTGGTTTTTAATAATTCTTGCTAATTTGATAAGTTACTATTAGTTAATTAGTCCTTTAAGACATGCTAACGTTTTGACCGAAGCCTCAGCTTCCCGCTATATCAAAAAATGCTCATAAAGGTGTCCATGTTTTTTTCGGTAAGGAATTTTTTTTTTTGGTAAGGATAAAGGTGTCCATGTTAGTGTATAAGCATTCCATATATGTCACCATCCGTTTGTTTTAAGAAAGAATCAAGCATCATAATCAACTACATCCCCAGCGGTAAATCAGATTGACTAGAAATTTGACTGTGATTGGCGATCAGTTAACTTTCGGTAATCAAATCCTTAATCAACTGTCTTAATTTTTCATCACTCCCATGAATGCAAATTGCAATCTGTAAGGTAAGGACTAAGGAGGGATGGATAGCTATCATTGAGGGAGAGATCGCCCTTTATTCTCCAGCTTATTACCAATTCAGAACGTCCCTCGTTTTGTATATAAATTCATGCAAAATCCCTTCTCCATGTCATTACAATCCTCTCGGTTCGTAGTCTTGTCAAAACACCAATGTCTAGCGAGAACTTGTTGTCATGGCTCTGCCGGATCTCTCTGGTACTGCTGCTTTGGACCTCCGAGGTAGTTGCTGTCGCTCCCGGCAAAACGACGTATCCGGCGCTGTTCGCGTTCGGGGACTCAATCCTCGACACGGGCAATAACAATAACCTCAGGACGCTGAGCAAGTGCAATTACCCTCCTTACGGCAGGGATTTTCCCGGAGCGATACCCACCGGCCGATTTGGCGATGGGAAAGTCCTCTCGGACGTGATAAGTAAAGTTCCTATTTTCTTTTTCGCTATAATGGAATTAGATGCAAACCAATTCGACATTGTACTTCCTTTTAATAATGAGCACATTGAACTATAGTTCAATGCATGAGACATAATGCTGATTGAAACTCGAACCTGCACAAAATTCTTAAACAGCGGAAGGGCTAGGAATCAAAGAGCTATTACCAGCATATTTGGATCCTAATCTACAGGACAAGGATCTTCCGACAGGCGTTTGCTTTGCTTCGGGCGGCTCAGGCTTAGATCCACTAACCGCTGGGTCACAGGTTCATTCCTCGTCCTTCAATTCTTTGAAATATACGCTCATCTGCACTCCAAACACTCACTCGAAAATAGTTGATCATGTGTCTTTCAATGCACAGGGCGTATTGACCATGGGAGATCAATTGAAGCGCTTCAACGAGTACATAGGGAAGCTGAATGCGGTCGCCGGAGCCCAAAATGCCGCCGCCATACTCAACAGCAGCCTTTATCTGATGTCTGCTGGCAACAACGACATTGCCTACACCTATTTATCCGCCCGCCTCAGTCCTATGCCCTTCCCTGCGTACGCCGATTTCTTGGTTGACTCCACTTCAACTTTCATCAGGGTAAATCCTTTTTGCAATGGATGTGCTTTATTTGAGTTGGCATGCGTCCTTGTATGTTTATCATGCCATTCATGGCAACAGATCCATAGCATCCTCCCATCTTTTGTTCTTCTTCTTTCTTTCTGTACATTGTTTGCAGGACTTATATGCACTTGGTGGGCGTAAATTTGCGCTCCTGGGCGCTTTACCATTGGGATGCTTGCCATCAGGTAGAGCTTCGGCAGGGGGCATTCTGTGCTCGGCGTTGGCCAACGAATATGCACAATTGTTCAACACTAAACTCTCCTCCATGTCGAGTTCACTCAGCAGTGAACTTGCGGATTCCCGGATAGTCTACATCAACGTCTATGAGCCTCTCCTCAATCTGATACAAAACCCTAATCAATTTGGTAATCAATTAAGCTCAAGTTCCATCCACATTCAGCACCACGCACTCCCTCAATGCATGATGAGCATGCATTTCCTTTTCGCTGCAGTCTTAAAAGTTCGCATTGCAAACTTACACTGCATAAATGGGCATGTAAAATTTTCAGGTTTTCGAGTTGCTAACATAGGATGCTGTCGCGTGCAAACGTTGCTATGCGATCCGCTGAATCCAATCACTTGTCTGGACATACCAGATTATGTTTTCTGGGATGCCGCTCATCCTTCTGAGAAAGCCTACCGCACTCTCGGTCCCGCTATCGTCCAGGCGTGTTCAAACATGTAGCGCGGCAACTCCACGAGCTGATTAGTGCGATATTGTGTGAAGTCGCACCCTTCATGTCTACCATACAAAGAATCATTTGTCCCTTGGTTTAGAGCTGGTGATAGTACTTGATGGATGTTTTGCGAGTCATAGCCATCTGAATCATATACGTGCGTTAGGAGTATAACATTGCGCGTGAAGTTATTTTCAAAAATGCTGTCTCAGTTTGTTATGCATTATACAATAAAGCTGGCCATTATCTCTCATTTCCGACCCGACCTGTTTACGGTCACGGCAGGACATGTTTAATTAAATAGGTTTGCATGTTGCTTGCCTCCACACAATTCTAGGCAACGTATTTTTATTCATCTGTTCACGGATTTGGACCACTCATCGGCGATGACATTGGCAGCCGGCGCCGATGAGTGGCGAGTGAGAGGCTAAGGCGGCTGAAGGAGAAAGAAAGAGTCCAAGCTGTTTGTTTTCATATTGGGCGAAAGATGAATAGATAAGGCAAATCAAACGTCTTGAAAAACAGGGACTAGTATATATACTTTGAAAGTTTGCACTTGTGTGCTTTCTTTAAGAACCAAAGCCGTGTTTGGTCGTTTGGATTTCTAGCTAGAAAATTTAATTAGAATATGACTAGATAGAATAGGATACCGGCAATTTTACTGCAGTTGATCCAATGTTTGGTGAATCACGGTGATGAAGTCGAACATTTTTATATCCTAACAACTACAAATCAGTATAGAATAAATCCGAAAATGCACAAAAGGAAATGGTAAGAATCTCTCATGTTTCACAGTTGAAGGAACTGCACATTCACAAACATAAACAACATCCGGCAATCAATCCAATTTGATTGATTTAAACCTTAAAACTTCTAGAGCCACTCGTTTGACCATGACAAGAAATGTAAAACGTCGATGGATCAGCTAACAAATATCAAATTTCGTAAGAGAGAGAAATTATAATCATTCACCTTTACAGTTCAGAAAAGTATAGTCCTTTAGCTCTTTTGGAGTTACAAAGAAGAATGAGCTTCTATTCTCTTGCCATTTTGTGCAGCTTTGATGTGAACAGAAGAGTTACAGAGGAGTCGTGAAGCTTTAACGTGAACCAGAGCCAAGAGGAAGAAGGAAGGGCGGGGTTTGTTTTAGAAATCTCTTCACTTTTATTAAATCTAGGTTCTTCTACTTCATTTTTATTTACTTATTTATTTATTACTTTCCCTCTCTTTTTTTTTTATTTCTTTTTTCACTCCCTTCCATCGTTTCTTAATTAACATTTTATAAAATAATAAGTTGTACCAACACACCTAAAATATTTAATAAACATAAATACTGAATATATATAGAATAGAAAGAAAATCAAATATATAAATAAAAATATTAATAAATAAGAAATCTTATTTACCTTTATCTCATCTCTCACCTGGGATTTTTTATCCGATTTATAATATTTTGTATTCAGCATTATCCTACATTTTATACCGGTTACCAAATACAGTCTAAGAGGTTCACGGTGTGCTTTCCAAAGTTCGGCACCGACATTTGGTGTAGTGGCTAGGGAGCTCTTAGTCGGCATCTTTTTCATTAGAAAGCGAACCAATTGGAACTCCGTTTGGCAAATTCGTATTATTCGCTTATATTGAAACAATGCAAATTGTCGCCTCCATCATAGATTTGATAGATCTAATGTCTGCGAAAACTGCCTGATTCGAGGTCCACGACCTCGGATTTAGAATGGAGAGAGAGAGAGAGAGATGTACATTATTATTTATTCATATGGGCGCTGTTAATAACAAACTCTATAAACGGGTCAAATTTTGGATCTGGTGACTGATGGGGTTTTGATGTTCTTACTCTGGCCCTTTTGCCCTTTAGATGTCATTTGTTCAACCCTTGGGCATGACGTGGCGTCCAACTCATCAGGATGTGGTATCCAAGTTAGCAAGTCAAGGCTGCAAACTTGCTTAGCAAGTTATAGTATCCCCAATTTTTGTAAAGTCACTAAGAGCTTTGCTAGTAAAATATTTTCAGTATCTTTATGGCATTGCTTCACTTTGAAGAAATGTTACCCCAAACGTCGCCTTTTAATTCTCCTTTTCTTTCTCCTTTTCTTCGGGTTAGGATCAGCTGTGGAAGAGTGAGAGTCACCACTACCGAGGATTTCCACTATCGCTCTTAAAAAAACACCAATCTCTACCTTACATAAAGTTGCCATAGTACGATTATATATTCATAAGAGTATTCCGCAGTCTTTGTAAGAGGAGGAAGGGCTAAGGATTTACCAAACGTGGGCTACCATATTGTTCGAGGAACCCTAGATACCGAGTAATTTTTAGATAGCTAGTACCAAGTTCCGGTGCGACTTCATGAAAAGCAATCAAAGATAAGATCGAAGAAAATGAAACACACATAATCGTCATTATAGCGCTTCCTTATGGTCCAAGAAAACGTCCGGAAAACCTATTATGAAACTACCGGGGATGGGCAAAAAGCTACACCCGTGCCCCATTTATCCAAATTAATTTCCGTATCACAAAAAACCTCCCTCAATTGTTACACTCATGCCACATTTTTCTCAAATCAATTTTCATGCCATAGAAAATCTTAAATCGGCACTTCACGCCACATTTACCCTAAACTGGTTTTCGTGTTACAAAAAATCTCAAAGTTTGGGGTAAATGTGACACAGATATACCGATTTAAAGTTTTTTTGTAATAGGAAAATTATTTTAGAATAAATGTGACACGAGTGTGCCAATTTATGATTAGCCTTTTTCTTTTTCTAAAAGCACGAGAGCGAACCTAGTTACCACTCTTCACGTAGTCCCAAATTATACAGAAAGGCAAGGTTGCTGCTATTTCCACAACCGGTTTATCCCAAGGTGCAACATTTTTGGTCATCCTAACTCCAGAGGTGCCACTGCAGCTTCAAATCATGTAAGTTCAAGGTAAAGCACAATTGCAAAAAGAGAAAGAAAGAAACAGTAACCTGTAGAAATTCATATACAAATGTATGAAATTTGAATCGAGTTTTTCAACCAATTATTATATAGCATCTCCAAATTTCATAAACCTTCTTATTAAGTTAATGCGGGGCTCATTAGACAGTTATGTACTTTTTGGAGCACATCAAAATACAGTTATACCGTACAAGACAGTTGTAGCACAACCTCGGAAACGCCAAATTAACTTTACTTACATACGTAGTTATGTAGTGGTCATCTGACATGGACTCCATTTTTCAGGACTTAGTCGAGAGATGATATCAAAGTATAAGTACTTCGATCCATTCGGTTCTCATCACCGCTCAACCCTGGCGGCTCAGGTGAGGGCGATCCTCGCCGGACATGGCTTCTTCTTCTTCTTCATCACTCGACCGCCTCCCATAAGACATTGTCGCAGACATACTCTTGAGGCTCCCTGCCAAAACACTCCTTGACCTCTGCCGCGTCTGTAAGTCGTGGAGCTCTCTCGTCCTTGCCCCATCCTTCGCCGCCAAGCACCTCCGTCTCCACCGTCTCCTCCACTCCAAACCTCACCAGAACCTCCAGCTCCTCCACTTGCCTTGTGCCCAGCACAACTGGCCCGTCCCTGCCCACAACGCAGACTTCTGCTCTGTCCTATGCTCCGACCCTGTCTTGGGCTCCTACACCCTCAACGCAAAGCTCGTCATCCCCTTCGATGAGCACGCACTCTCCTTCGAGGTCATAGGGTCGGTCGATGGGCTGGTCTGCGTGTCGATGCTCCACAAGAGGTCCAAGCTCTGGACCATCCAGAGCATGTATTTGCGGAACCCGGCCATGAGGAAGCTGAGGGACCTGGGGAACAGGGCCGAGCGCGTTGCTGGCATGAGCAGGTACCAGATTCACGGGTTCGGGCGCGACCGCGGGGGCCACATTTATCGGGTCGTGAGGATCACTTACGACTGCACGAGAAAGGGGTAGAAGGAGAGTTCAATCGAGGCCGTCCAAGTCGAGATTTGCACGGTGGGGAGGGATTCGTGGAGAATGTTGGAACCACACAGCGTGTCTTGCTTCGCAAGTAGCATATGTATCGGTTTCTTTCAATTTAGTTCGGTTCGAATTATTAGTTTTCTTTCGGCATATAAGTAGAATTCCGTTGTTTCATGCTCAAAAATACATATTTGTTTTTTTTTCTATATTAGTATATTTCGATAAGTGTTGATAAATGTCAAATACCCGTGCTTCTTACTAGGTAACTTGTATATGAAATGATCAATTTGTCTTGCAAATTACTATTTTTTGTTTTTATTTTGCTAATTTGAGGTTTTTTGTGGTTAAAAAATTCGTTTGAAGTAAATTTATCATAGGTATATTGATTTGGAGTTTTTTGTGGCATTAACCCATATATATATTTTAATATTTACAGACTTTTATTGAGTTTCTAACATATATTTATCTTGATTAACAACCCCTTGCATTGTTAACTTTTCTTAGGGAATACCAACCGAATTTATCGTAACTAACCAACATTCTTCCTATTAAATTTTCACCATATTATTAGGTTATCAGCTTTAATTTGAGTTACTCAACGATATTTATTTGTCTATTTTTTTTAAATTGTCACCCTTTCTTATTGTTTACAAACTTTTATTTTCATTTCTTAGCAAGCCTTGAATTTAACAATATAAATTACCAATCTTAATTAGACCTACTAACCCAATTTTCTATGATTAAGTTGCTAACTAATTTCTTAAAATTACCAACTCTTAAATGAGATTGCTAATTTAAATTTAAGAAACTCATCAATTCTCTTTGATTATGTTATCAACTAGTTATGAGTTACCGAGTTAGTTGCGAATGTCTATTTCATCTCTTAAATGTACTAATTTTCTATTAAGTTACTAATTAGGAATAAAGTTGATGAGTCATCAAATAAAGTTCATTAATTTCATGTGAGTTGATAAATTTGAGGTGTTAGTAAGAGAACCAATAAACATTGGTAAGCAATAACAAGAGTTGATAAATTTAAAAGAAAACCAAATAAACTTTAATAATTAACTCAAATGAGAGTTTTTTTTTGTTGGAAAAATGAGAGTTAGTAATCTAAAACTATTCGGTAGTGTCACGACCTAAAATTTCTCAGGCTAATGGATTATTAAGACTAAGTCTAACTCGGGCCCTCCCAAGCCCTACCAATTCGCAACTTAGGGTTTAAGTTTTTAATATGTAAAAGTTTTCATGCTTGGAGTCGCCACTAATCTATTTGTGGTAAGTCAATTAGAAATCTAAATAAAATATAGGGAGATATGCTTTATTCCTACGAACCAGAGATTCTAAACTGGGAGACTTGATTACGCTAGATCTAGTCTAATGCCCTTTCGGTACCTTTTCTTTTCAAAAATATTTATTCAGGCAGTCTGGATCCATTTTATTATCTAATCACTAACATGTGAGGTGTTACTGTGAGTGCGCAAATCACCAATTTAACACCCAAGAAAGCAGTAAATAAATAGCAGGATAACATACCTTAAAGCCACGCAAGCATCTGCATTGTTAGTAAAAAATCACACAACAATTCTAATATGATTTCTAATTAACAAAGCAAGGTACTCAATGTGTTCATTAGGGTTTGCGCTTTATTAAAATGCAAACTAACCTATATGCAATGACGTGCAAAACATGACATGCGATTAATGCAACCTAGCATGCGAACTATATGTCATGCGACGATGTGACCTAATTCTAATGACGGACAAATGATTTATTTTTGATATTTTTCCAATGAAATTCGAAATTAAAAATTACTCAAATTAAGAATGCAATCTATCCTAATCTATCCTAAAGCAACTCATTCTTTTTGGGATTTTCATGGAAATTCGAAATCTAAAAATAACCTAAATAATCTATTAGGATTAGAATAACACCTAATTTAAACTAGGAAATAAATTATCTTAAGTCCTAATTTAAATTAAATAATTATCATATCTTCTAGATAAATTTAGGATTCCCCAAACATGCAAAACTTCTAATTTAAATATAAGGAACATATTTTTGGATTTTCTTTATTTCAAACGACACCATATCACAAAATATTACCCACATCCATTTAAATTTAGAAACAATAGATTGACAAATCGTATCCCGGGCATGAGGATCAGATTCGCAATCGCGAATCATATTTCGGGCATGAAATCGGACTGTCGATCATATGTATGCTGCGAAATTAGGAAAATATCCCAATTTACGGACTTCGAAAAGATTTTTGGATATGACAATATCGACACAACATATAATTGAGATCACAATAAACTCAAGTTAGACAATTTAATAAATCGAAATTGAATCGAATAATGTATTACCTAATTCGAAATATTGCACGGGTGACGTTTCCGAATTTGACCGACGGATGGCTTGAGCTCAGTGACCAGCGGTGGTGAGGATAGCCACGGCTTGGCTACTTGTGGGTGTCTCGGCGGTGCTTGGGAGTTCTTCTGAAACCTAGAAAACAAGGGAGAGTCCCAGTTTGGTGAAGATACATAGTAACGCAACAGCGACCGGCGGGATTTCGTCGGGACTTCTAAGTTTGCTGGGACCGTTCGCAGAAGTTGCTGGTCTCGGCGTTGTCACGGTGGCTTGGACTCTCGATCAGCGATGGTAAGGACTGGAAGGACGTGGCGGCTGTGGAGGGCTTCTCAGACTCGCTGAAGTTGTTAGCGTAGGGCTAGAAGCAATGACGATCATGCGGCGCAACAACAGCAGGAGTCGTTGGTTTACTGGACGTGATGGAACAGGGCTACCCTTGCCAAAGTTGGTATCGTGGCAGCAAGACAAACCGATTCGTGTAGGAGCAGCAGCAAGCGGCATGGCGTGGACACGAGCGAGACACAAAACGCTGCTTGAAGTTGCCTAGAACAGGGGCAAGCTGTCACAAAGTCACTGTTCTTCACTAGTGCATGCATTCTCCTCTATTCTTTTCTTCTTTTGGACGTGCTGCACCTCCTCTCTCTATGCTCTCACTCACGATTTTTGTTTTCTCCTCGCATATCGTGACTATCCTCTGACAATTCTTTTTTTGCCATCTATGTAATTGTGTGGCCTCCCTTTTTATATGTAAAACAACATAGAGCCCACAAGGAAAGAACATGATGCAGCTTCCAATTGTGGATGCAGTGAAATATATATATTTGTATTCTTTTCCTTCCCACATCTTCTTACCAATCCTTTCTTTCCTTTCTTTAATCCCTTTGCCCGCAAGTTTGTATCCACCAGCTTGAGTGAATCCTCTTTCCTTAATTCTTGCTCTGATAACGCTTTGCTTTCCAATTGTTTCTTGACCCAAAGATTTTCATGATATTTTCTCAATATTTCCTAATCCAATGTGTCACACGCGCAACGCACGTGTTAATCTTGACCACTGAGGGAATAACGAGTTGGTCCGAATCTTTAATTCACACGGGCTTGATCCAATTAATTCCATTAGGTTCAGAACCTCTGTACTTGACTCCACTAACTCCAGTTCAATTAAATTTTGTTAAGCCCATCCGCCACCAGTCCAATGCAAATGCAACTACTTAATAAATGTTCTTAAAACTAAATGCTATGTAATTTAACTTTAATATTTTTGTTAGGGACTAAAATTTAATCTCTAATTTTCTGTGTAATTAATCACTAAATGGTTAGTCAAAATTTAGATGTCAACAGGTAGTTTATGTCACGCCCCGTACCCCACGAAGCGCGAGCATCTCACCTTCGGTCGTTTGACTGCGATGTCCCAGGATGCGTCGCCGACCCAAAAACCCATACAGAGATCAAACACAAGCGGAAGTATAAAACAAACAAACCCAAACAACTACAATATGAGCCAAAGATAGCCATACCACAACCATCATTGAAGAAAATAATTATACATTTATACTATTATAAAACCTTTTTGTACAATATTTATAAGAACCAACAAAAGATACAAACAGTCAGCAGCTACCTGATCAAAAAGAGATAAGTGGCTAGGGAGGTCAAGCTAAACTAGGGAAGAGGGCTACAGTCCTAAAGTAGCTGCCCTCACTGCTAGCTGGAGACCTTGGACGGCTCTACGGCTCCCAATCGGGATCGGACGACTCAGTGGAATCATTTGACAACTCCTCAGAGGCGTCCTCGCTGGGCCCTGACTCCTCCGAATCCATGGCCTGTGCTCGCTCGTCCTCGGAGTCCATCTCTAACTCCAGGTCCAGGTACAACTCGAACTCCTCCTCATCTGATCCCAGCTCTGCCACTTCTCCGTCCTCCTCTATGTCCTGTTCCATGGCCTCGGGTTCATCTTCTTCCTCATCTATCGGCTCGGGGTCCTCCGCTAGTACTTCAGGCTCGTCCTCCATCTCTTCCTCCTGCCTCATCCATTCAAACGTGGCCTCGGGGTTTATTACTTCACCAGCCGCTATAATTGGTTGCAACATCCTCACACTGTCAACGGGGATAGCAAAGGTCCTGAGAGGCTCTCCCTCGTTTCCATTGGCATCCCGGTGGCACCATGCCACATACTCCTGATGCTGGTAATAATACTCGCCTATATTCACAACTACATCGGATTGATATCGCACAAAAGCCTCCCCATTTCCTGAGGGGTAGGTAGTAACATACTGCCGGATCTGCCGAGGGATCCCAAAAAGTGGCGGTGGTCTCTCCATCCTTACGGCCGGGGGTCTGAGAAGTATCGATTTACACAATCGTGAGACGAATCTCAGTAAGTTCAACCCCTAAACCTAGACTAGGCTAACATGTAATCTCCTGACAGGATTCAATTAATCAAATCACAATATAACAATAATCAAACAATTTTCTAACCCTGCAGGTTAGGCAGTTCGATATATAATCATCACGGTACATACGTGGCACACATATCACACGTACGTCAATCACATGCTTATGCACCGACACTCACACCCTCGCATGGTAATTTAATGCATGTTTATGCATGCAAATGTCATCGGCATGTCATGCACATTTCTTTGGCCTATTGGCCCACACTGGCACACTTGCTCAATTCATTCTTATTACGACTCGAGTCAACAAAATTCACGGCCCGGTGCGTCTAGCCTGCTTCAAAGTGCATGAGGCGCAGCAACCGATCTGGCCCAGTGTCTATAGCCTGCTTCAAAATGTATGAGGCGCAACACTGATCTACTTACGAACCAGAGCCTACTTCAAAGTACATGAGGATGGTTGTCTTCCGGATGTACCGGGCATCGTCCTGCTTCAAAGTGCATGAGGATGGTATTGACCCGAAGGTCACGACCCGAAGGTCCATAGGTGATCACACAACTCATTATTATCTGAACCCAGCGTATGACGCTTCAGGGTATTTTAGGTGATCACATGCTCATGGCAGGCACGCATTCTCGCACAATTTCACCACGTGCCTCACTCTAGGCATACATAATGCGTGTCCATATTATGCGATGCAATGCAACATAAGCACCAATGAAATTCAATCATCCAATATCACAATACGTGCTCAATTGGCCTAATTAATACCGTGTGGCCTAATGCGCGATTCACAGGTTAACAATTAATTTCAAACCCATCATTGGCCAATCGCACTCCACATAATTCAACCACTCGACATGTGATATGGTAGTACACAATCAATCACAATTGAGCACAATTACATACAATCAGTCAATCCAGACATACCCGATAATTTCCAATGGGCTCCTAAATTGGTCATTTAATCCACTTACTCTCCCCAAATAATTCTCAATATACCACTAAATTTTTCCAATAACAATTTCTATCAATCCATCCTCAATCCAGTCTCAATTACACACCGACACTATCTAAGCCAGTCCAGAAAAGCGCAATATCAGTCCTAATCCGGGATTAGGAATTTTACTCACCTAATCCAAGGTCACGACGATAGGGAAATGGCGGCCGATCACTGATGAACAGTGAAACCGGCGGCGAAAATCCCGGCGACGGCGTACGGACGAATGAACAGTGCACCGTACGGGACGCGGTGAACAGTGATTCCATACGGACACTATACGGACAGGTCGGGAACGGTGGCCGGCGAGACGCCGGCGACGGCCGAGACGTTCCGTACGGTCGAGATGAACAGTGACGGTACGGGGGACGGTGAATAGTGACCGTACGGTCACTGTACGGATGGGCTGAACGGCGACGTATGGAGGTGCTGGACGGTCGGGTGTCGACGGAACGGCGATCGGTGCTCCGGCAAAGCTCCGGTGGTACTGTTCACAGAATGGAAAGTGAGAAAAAGAGAGAAAAAGAGAGAAAAAGAGAGAAAAAGAGAGGGAAAGGGGGAGAGAAATGGACGGAACCGAGGCTGAGCTGAGGCGGGGGACCAAGGGGGTCGACGGCGAGGCACGGTGGCCGGCGGCGTGCTCCGGCGAAGCTCCGGCGAGAGAGAAAATGAGGGAAAATGAGAGAAAATAGAGAGAAAGAGAGGGAAAATGAGAGAAAATTTCTGAAGGGGAGGCTGGTCTGGCGTGAGAGTGAGTGAGGAGAGAGAGAGAGAGAGTTTATCTTGGTTAAACATTATAGACTAGGGGTGCCAAGTGTCAAAAATCAAGCCACTTTGACCTTTTTGCCCCTCATCCAAGGGCTCACATTAAATCTTATCCAATAATTCAAGGTCACTTTAGTCTTTTACTGCCATAATTAAGATAAGTCCAAATTTAATTAATTTCCTTAAAAATTCCCCAAAATTCGGAACCAAAAATAGCCTAGGGGCAAAACCGTCATTTTTCTGGTCTCGGGGCGAAATTTCAATTTTTGCACATATGCGTTCCATATATGCGTGGCCAACCTAATATGGCGTCGGAATCGCGAAATTCACTTTTTAAGCTCTCGAAAATCCACGTCAAAATTTCGGGAATAAAATAATATTATTTTTCAATTTTTGTCGAAATTCCAGTTTTTGTCCAAAATGACTCCTGGTATGCGTGGTCACCCAAAAATGGCGTCGGCCTAAAAAAATAACCTCATTTGACCTAAAAAAGCAACGCTGGCGTCCCGAGGGGCAAAATCGTAATTTTTCATCCCCAGACCGAAATTCCAATTTTCACTTGTACTAACTCCAAACATGTGTGGCCAGCGTAATATGACGTCAGATTCCCAAAAATAGTCTCTTAACCCTTCGAAAATCGACATCGAAATCCGGGCCCAATTCCGTGAACAATACTCGCTAAACTTTCAATTTCAGGGTCTCTCACTAATGGGCGGCTATTTAGAGGTTATGCGTATCGACCTAGGGTTATCCGTATCGTGATGGTCTCGATCATTGAGAGAATGAGAAAATTATCATTAGTTCCAGAGGTCTCAATCATTAGGTTTAAGTTCAGGACTGGTTGACCACGTACACTTTTGGTCTTGCAGAATCACCTGCGTCCCAATTGTACATCGTAGGCCTTGGCCAAACCCAATCCATTACTCTTTCCTAAGATCGGCCCACGTTGGCCCAAAATATTTTCCTCAGCGTCTCTCGTGATCGGTATCCCTTTCGCAATAGAGTCCCTGGTCCACGTACCATTTTCTAGTTAGCTATACCCTAATGGTTAGTATCCCGAGCGTGATCAGCTATGGGCGAGACTTACTAAAATGAAATGCGAAATAATATCAGTTTCATTGATCCCGGATATTACATCGAAATTCGGGCTGTTACAGTTTAACTGGAAAAAAGTTGGTAACTTAATGGAAAATTTGGTAAATTAATAAAAACAGATAAACATGGCTAAGCAACTTAAATAAGACTTAGTAAACCAAAGCTAGTTGGCAAAAAACTTATAGGTCACTCACACATAGGGTGACCGATTTATATAATAATTTAAGGTGTTTGTAAAAGAGATAAATAAACGTTGGCACACGATAACGAAAACCGGTAAATAAGAAAAAACAATAAATATTAGTAGGTAATTGACATAAGAGTTGATAATCTAAATGAAGAAAAGAATTTGTGTATTTCTCTTAATAATTGAGTAATTACAAGGTGTATATATACACGAATAGAAGACCTAAATTAGGCAACAAAATCAAATCACATAATATTCCAAATAATTAGGGAGAGATTATAGGAGATTTTCCAACACTGCCCCTCAAGTTGGTGAGTGAATATTTTCCATGCCCAACTTGCTGATAATCTCCTGAAATCTCGACACCGATAGGCCTTTGGTCAGTACATCTGCTAGCTGATCTTTGCTAGGAGTGTAGGGAGTACTAATCAAACCAGATTCAAGCTTCTCCTTTATAGAATGCCTATCTACCTCAATGTGCTTGGTTCGATCATGCTGAACCGGATTGTGAGCAATGTTGATTGCTGATTTATTATCACAATAGAGTCTCATAGTTCCTTCGTGTTCCACTTTGAGGTCTTCAATGATAATCCTGAGCCACAAAAGTTCACATATCCCATTCGCCATTGCTCTGAATTCAGCTTCAGCGCTAGATTTAGCAACCACATTTTGTTTTTTACTCCTCCAAGTGACAAGATTTCCCCCAAGAAAAGTGCAATAGCCGGATGTTGACCTTCTATCTATTGGTAACCCAGCATAATCTGCATCAGTATAAGCTTCAAGATTCAGCTTGTCACCCCTTTTAAACAAAATACCTTTTCCAGGAATAGCTTTGAGGTAGTGAAGAATCCGGTAGACAGCTTGCATATGTTTTTCTTTAGGATCATGCATGAACTGACTTACAACTCCCACAACATAGGCTATGTCTGGCCTAGTATGAGACAGATAAATCAGCTTTCCTACTAACCTTTGATATCTCTCTTTTTCAACTACGCCACTCTCTCCCTTTCCATCCATTTTATGGTTTGCATCAATAGGAGTGCTCATCGCCTTACTATTGAGGCATCCTGTTTCCTTGAGAAGATCAAGTACATACTTCCTTTGGGATATAAAAATACCTTTCTTAGAGTAGGCCACCTCGATACCAAGGAAGTATCTCAACTTTCCAAGGTCTTTGATCTCGAACTGTTGAGCAAGACTGCTCTTAAGAAACTTTTGTTAGCTTCATCATTACCAGTCACAACTATATCATCTACATACACAAGTAGAGCTGTGACCATACCTTCATTTGAATGTTTGATAAACAGAGTGTGATCCCCTCTACTTTGCTTGTAACCCATCTCGAGCATTGCCTTTGTGAACCTTCCAAACCAAGCTCTTGGGGACTATTTGAGACCGTATAGAGCCTTTCTAAGCCGACACACCCGATTGTTTCCAAAGTCCTTGTCAAAACCTGGTGGAGGCTTCATAAAGACTTCCTCCTCCAAATCTCCATGTAAAAAAGCGTTCTTCACATCAAATTGCTGCAAAGACCAACCAAAATTTGCTGCAAGAGAAAGTAGCACCCGTACTATGTTCATCTTTGCTACTGGTGCGAAGGTCTCTTGATAATCCACCTCATAGGTTTGGGTGTATCCCTTTGCGACCAGCCTTGCTTTATACCTCTCCAAGGTCCCGTCAGCTTTGTACTTAAGGGTATAAACCCATTTACATCCCACTGGTTGCTTGCCCTTGGGTAAAGTCACAACTTCCCATGTATCATTCTTCTTCAATGCATTCATTTCCTCCATCATAGCTTGTACCCAACTCCTATCCTCAAAAGCTTCATGTACCGAGTTAGGAATAGTAATTGAATCAAGAGTAGTAATAAAGGCTTTGTGTTGAGTAGATAGCTTATGGTACGACACAAAATGGGAGATAGGATGTTGGGTGCATTTCCTGGTAGCTTTTCTCAAGGCAATAGGTAAATCCAAATCACTTAACTCAGGTTCATTAGAAGAAGGGTGAGTGATTTCATTTCCCGATAACGGTTCGGATAACGGGACTTGATCCAGTTCCGGATTGAGCTTCGTCCTTCTTGAGTAAACTTGCACTTTGGTTGGTTCATTCTTAGTAGAACTAGATGAGGATGATGATGAACTAGGCAGAGGACTTGACGGGGGACTAGAACTGGACAGAGAACTCGATGGACTCGATGAAGGACTAGGTGGACTAAGAGGGCTAGGACTAGACAAAGATGGGGAAGGAGATGAAGTTGGATTGAACGAAGTAGGATTGGGCGATGCACTAGGTAGTGGAGGCAGTAGTTCAAACCCGTTATCTTCATTTGGAGTCTCCCCCTGAAGATGGTGGTGGGAAGGAAAAAATGACCGGTTTTCATTAAAAGTGACATCCATAGAGATAAAAACTCGACGTGTTAAAGGGTCATAGCATTTATAACCTTTTTGAGTATTAGAGTACCCAATAAAGACACACTTTAGAGCACGGGGGTCGAGTTTATTTCAGTTGTGATTATGAATATGCACAAAAGCAACACAGCCAAAGACTTGAGGGGGAAGGTGATATTTATGGGAAACATCAGGAAAAAAAGTAGACAAGAGCTGTAAGGGACTTTTATTTCCTAAGGTTTTGGAAGGAACTCGATTAATCAAATATGCTGAAGTTAAAACAGCTTCCCCCCAAAAATGCTTTGGAACAGACATTTGAAAGAGGAGAGCCTGAGTAACATTTAGGAGGTGCCTATTTTTCGTTTCGGCTACTCCGTTTTGTTGAGGGGTATCAACACAGGAAGACTCATGAATAATACCCTGAGTTTGGAAAAAATAATCAAGATACTGATTGAAATATTCCTTCCCATTATCAGGCCTAAGTCTCCTAATTGACACCCCAAATTGATTGACTATCATTTTATGAAAGTTTTGAAAGATAGATTGAACATTAGATTTGTCTTTCATAAGATATAGCCATGTAGTACGAGTACAATCATCGATAAAAGAAACAAACCATCTAGCTCCTGTAAAATTAGCAATTTTAGATGGACCCCACACATCAGTATGGATAAGAGAGAATGGTGTTGAAACTCTAGCATTATTATTCAAAGGAAATGAAACACGATGATGTTTTGCAAGTTCACAAACTTCACAATGAAGATTTTCAATAGCAACATCTTTAAAAATGGAAGGAAACATAGTCCTAAGAAGACTAAACGGTGGATGTCCTAACCGAAAATGATGAAGCCAAATCTGAGATGAGTGGATAGGATTACAAGAATTGTTTCCTGGGTTACAAGAGTTGTAAGAGGTACTATAACCCACAAGAGACCAACCAATTTTGCTCGAATCCTCAAGGTAGTAGAGCCCATTCCGTTCCTTAGCAAATCCAATCGTCCTCCCTGTTTTGAGGTCCTGCAAGATACAATGATCAATAGAGAAAAGCACCTTACAATTCAGATTTTTGGTAAGTTGATTAATGGAAAAGAGATTGGTGGACAGCTTAGGAACATGAAGGACATTGTCAAGTTTAAGTAAGGGATTTAGAGTTATGGCTCCTTGTCCAGCTACAGTAACAGGAGATCCATCTGCTATGGTAATACTCCTATTTCCTGGTGATGGTTTATAAGTTTCAAATTTAGTGGGATCATGTGTCATATGGTTGGTTGCTCCTGAATCAAGAATCCATGAATTAGGGTACCGAGAAGCTGTTGAGTTTTCGGAAATTAGACACGCACCTGACTGGACTAATGAACACATATCAGAAGACTTAGATAGGGAGTCAAGGAGAGCCCTGATTTTACCAACTTCTTCTCTGTTAAATATCTCCTCACTAACAGGTTTGTATTGATCCATAGGGGCAACTTCACCTTCACTGGTCATGTGCGCTTGTGGCTGTCTTTTAGTTCTGCTGAGCACCTGCGTTCTTCCATGAAGCTTGAAGCAATTTTCTCTTGTATGGCGTGGTTTCTTGCAGAAACTGCACCATAAAGCTTCACTACCCATTGTCTTAATTAGATTTGATCTCCTATTTTTGTCAGGATTTGTTTCCTCCTTAATTGCTTTCATGGCGGATCCTTCGGTATGTTGGTCTTCAAACATTACAGTCCATCGGCTTTCTTCTCCTCTTACAGTAGAAAAAACTTCATTCAAGGATGGCAACCGCTTCTTTCCAAGAATCTGAACTCAAATCTAATCAAAGTTTGCATTTAGACCTGCCAAAAACTCAAAAATCCTATCTCTCTCCATATGGTTTCGGAGAGTATTAGTGTCTTCAGCACACCTCATCTCTAGATTCAGATTGTGATCTATTTCAAGCCAGAGACCTCTCATGAGATTGTAGTATTCTGTAACAGAACGATTACCTTGTTTTGTTGTTGAAGCCTTCGTCTTGAGTTCATATATTACTGCTGCATCTTGAACTTTTGAATAAGACTGACAAACAGCCTTCCATATGTCCTTGGCAGTAGGGAGAAACATGTAGTTTTTGCTGAATTCGGGTTGCATTGAGCTCCACAACCATGACATAATTGAGGAATCTTCTTCGTCCCATGTCTGAAACTTGGGATCACTTTTTTCTGGACCGGTGCCTTCTAGATGACTGAGCTTCCCTTTTCCTTTAAGAAACGTCCTCACAATCTGTGCCCACTGAAGATAATTTTTTCCATCCAATCGGTATTCCTTCATGTTGGGAAAATCTCCAATCGATGAGTTGGATCGGTCCTGAACAGAGGACCTAGTTTGCTTGGAGATAGCCTTCGCTGAATCTTCCATTCGGCAACTTGAAAGGACAGATTATAGTAAGAGACTAAGAAGGGATAGAGTAACAAGGGTGTTTATCACACAACTTGAAGGCCAGCAATAAGACTGGCTCAGCAATAAGGCTAAAACAGAATGGCAGCAATAAAGCTGAAAAAAGAGGGCTGCAATGAAGCAGCAATGGTGGGAAAAGAAACAAAGGCAGGAAATTCATATCAGAAAACTAGGCTTTGATACCATGAAGAAAAGAATATGTGTATTTCTCTTAATAATTGAGTAATTACAAGGTGTATATATACAGGAATAGAAAACCTAAATTAGGTAACAAAATCAAATCAAATATTTACAGCTAAAGGTAACAAAATCAAATCACATAATATTCCAAATAATTTGGGAGAGATTATAGGAGATTTTCCAACACTAAAACTAGTCGGTAATTTAATCGGGAAAAAGTTGATAAGTCACTAAATAAAGATTCGTTTATTCTTATGGCAGAGGGCAAATTTAAGGCGTCCGAAAAAGATACAAATAAAAGTTAGTAAAAGGTAAGAAAATTGCTAATCTGTAAACGGTTAAAAGGAGTTAATGATTTCATAGAAGCGTCAGTAATTTATTAACAAGTTACTAGGAAGTCAAGTGATTGGTACCTTTTTTATCAATATTTTTTTGAGCTAGAAAATGTTTGTTCTTTCTTTAACGAAATGGTCAAATCATCCTCCTATTAATGCCAGGGAAATTTATTTTTTTTCCAAGTTTTGTAAACTAAATGACGTGCCATCACGCATGACATGTTTTGATTAGTTACTTAAAGAGTGAGGCAATGTGAATTCATTTCAATCACTATTCATTGCTTGCCACATTTACAAAATTCAAAGGCTTATTCTTGTACATATTGTATTTATCTTACAATTAATTAAGGCCTAACCTCCATAAATTTGCAGGCGATGACTCTCGAGCTTGCATCAATGGAGTTGTTCATTGGCCCACATACGTGACAGAAGATGCTCCGTACAGTTCCATATTGTCGTTCGAAGTCGCCTCCCAGATGTTTGACAAGCTCCCGATGCCGGAAAACTACCTCGACAACTTCAAACTTCATGAAGAGACGCAGGTTTCCATCGCAGCTTTGAAAGAATCCCTCGCCACCTTGGTCTACTGCCCGGGAGCAAGAAACATCGGGAGCGAAATACACGTTTAGGTGATGAATCGGTATGGTTTCGCGGATTCTTGGACAAAACAGTACACTGCAGTGATGCAGCAGAGGATTAAGAGGGTCTTAGGATCGACCGGGAACAGAGAGATCTTGATTCATAGGAGTGACCATAAGGTGATGTGCTATGATCCGGAGAATGATATGCGGTTCAAAGACATCGGCGTGACTGGATTCCCTGACCAGTTCGATGTGGTTGATTATTCAGAGAGCTTGGTTTGGCCTGACGAAGGAAATGCAGATAGCTAACATGAAGATACTTATTTCTCTTCATACATAAGAACTGGGCATTTCAGGTTCTTGTGGGTCTCTTATGTAAGGACTAAAATGGATTGTTTTGATCCCAGGATTGGTTTTCATCAGTTGTCCGGGTGAGGTGACAAGAGATATCATGCATAAATTTCTCATGAATTGTAGAATCTGACTCGCCTTGCCTTGCATTTGATGGTCAAATGGAGTGACTACTGCATCTTCTTAGCCGAGAAACAGTGAGGTGTATAAGAATTGAAAGCTTGTTGCGACCTAAAATTTCTCAGGTTAATATATTATTAAGACTAAGCCTAACTCGGGCCCTATCAAGCTCTACCAATTCGCAACTTAGGGTTTAAGCTTTTAACATGCAAAAGTTTTCATACTTGGAGTTGCCATTAATCTATTTGTAGTAGGTGGATTAAAAACCTAAATAAAATATAGGGAGATATGTTTTATTTCTACGAACCAGAGATTCTAAGCTCGGGGACTTGGTTACGCTAGATCTAGTCTAACGCCCTTCCGGTACCTTTTCTTTTCAAAAATGTTTATGCAAGCAGTCTAGATCCATTTTATTACCTAATCACTAACATGTGAGGTGTTCATACGAGTGCGCAAATCACCAATTTAATACCCAAGAAAGCAATAAATAAATTGTAAGATTAAGAGAATGACGTACCTTAATGCAACGTAAGCATCGGCATTGTTAGTAGAAAATCACACAGACAATCCTAATATAATTTCTAATTAACAAAGTAAGGCACTGAAGATATTCTTTAGGGTTTGCGATTTATTAAAATGCAAACTAACCTATATGCAATGATGTGCAAAAAAAGGAAAAATTCCAATTAAGGATCCAAAGTGGGGTCAAATTCTCAAAAAATGGCCCAAAGTGAACATTGTGTCAAATAAGGACATGAAGTACTCAATCAGTCTCAAATAAGGACCCGAAGTGCCCAAAAAGTCTCAAATAAGGACCTGCGTCCCTCGCCGGCCAAAATACCTGCCGGCCGGCGAGAAAGTTACTATTCCGACACCGGAACAGTAACTTTTTAATTTTTTTATTATTTTTTTTGTTTTTCCTTTTTTGTTTTTTTATTTTCCTTTTCCTTTTCTTTTTTTTTCTTTTCTTCCTCCGCTGGCCATAGCCGGGCCGGCGGAGGTCGCCGGCCTCGGGCGAGGCCGCCCTCGCCGACGTCGAGCGAGGGCAGCCTCGCCTAGCCCAGGTGAGGGTGGCCCTTGCCGGACGCCGGCGAGGGCAACCCTTGCTCGACACCGGCGAGGGCGACCTCGCTTGAGACCGGCGACCTCCGCCGGCCCCGGCTATGGCCGGTGGAGGAAGAAAAGAAAAAAAGGAAAAGGAAAAGGAAAATAAAAAACAAAAAAGGAAAAACAAAAAAATAAATAAATAATAAAAAAAATTACTGTTCCGATGCCAGAACAGTAACTTTCTCGCCGGCCGGCAGGTATTTTGGTCGGCAAGGGACCCAGGTCCTTATTTGAGATTTTTTGGGCACTTCGGGTCCTTATTTGAGACTGATTGAGCACTTCAGGCCCTTATTTGATACAATATTCACTTTGGACCCTTTTTTGAGAATTTGACCCCACTTGGAGTCCTTAATTGGAATTTTCCTGCAAAAAATGACATGCGATTAATGCAACTTAGCATGCGAACTATATGTCATGCGTCGACGTGACCTAATTCCAATGACGGACAAATGATTTATTTTTGTATTTTTCCAATAAAATTAGGAATTAAAAAATAACCTAAATAATCTATTAGGATTAGAATAACACCTAATTTAAACTAGGAAATAAATTATCTCAAGTCCTAATTTAAATTAAATAATTATCCTATCTTCTAGATACATTTAGGGTTCCCTAAACATGCAAAACTTCTAATTTAAATCCTAACTAACATATTTTTGGATTTTCTTTATTAAAAAAATCAAATAAAGATAACAACAGCATTCAAACAATCCACGCAATCAGCAAGATTCTTCTTATCAAATTTGAATTAGGAACAGAAATCAAATTAACAGTCATATCTATAGAGTTATAGATATCGACGGAAAACTGATTATTCGAATCTAGAAAGCGAATAAAATCTATTATCGTATCCAAGTGATTATGGATAAGATAACGATTTTCCATATCGCCGCGTATCGTACCTTATGGATAAGGTCGGATAGTCGTCCAGATATGTTGCCAAATTAGGAATAATTCCTAATTTTGGGTATCTTAGAATATTGCGGATATCACAAATATTATTCTAAGGTATCTAGCAATCCACACAATATTCACAGAATATTCAAAATATTCAAACTAGGAATCTAAATATTTTGAAAATAGGCCGAATAGAGATCTTTACTTGATTTGCATATTACTTTCCAAATTTGAATCACCGATGGATTGGGATCACGGAATGGGACGGTGGCCGACGGACGTGGCGGTGGCGGCAATGCGGTGCTTCACGGTGTCTTGCGGCCGATGGTGGTGCTTCTTTATGAGCTCAGCCAAGGAGGGACCGAGGGTGGTTTCTTGGCGAAGACTTGCGGTGTGGAGCTCTCAACCCGACTGATGGGAGCTACTTCACGATGGGGCCGAATTGATGAAGAACAAGCGAACGGTAGTTCTGTCGTAGGGAAATCTAGAGAGCGACTCAATTTGCCGTTTGAGTAAGACCACTTGGCATGCCGAGACGATCACTAAAGAACCAGCCAAGTGGAGCAAAGCAACGATAGGAATAGCACGGGATTGATGTGGTGCAAAGCAAAGGGCAGCCAGGTCAACAAGGAGCTTCAGAACACTCGTGGGATGTTAGGCACGTTGCAGGGAGAAGAGAGAATTTAACTTTGAGGACTTCGTTGCGATGGGATGTTCAAACTCCAAGTGTAAGTCTCCTCTGTCACGTCTTTTCTTCCTTTCACATGCAAAACTCCCTCCGAGAACCTTTTCGGTAGGGGTGTTAAAAGAACCCACTGAAATATGACCCGATCCAACCCAAATATGAAATTTTTGTATTGGGTCGGGTCGGACCTTAACTTGTTTGGATAACAGAAGAAACAAGGCTTCAATTTATTTTGGATCTACCCGAGCCTGCCCGAAACAAGCCCACCAGAAACAAACAAGAACCATTCGATCTTCTTGCTCCCAAGCCCACCCGAAACCTATCATCTTCTTCCAGAGCTCCGCTTTCTCTCTCTAGCAGATCCCGTCTCCCAGTTTGACTTGCGCCACCTCCCTCGATCCACCGTCATCGTCATCCCCTCCCAGGCATCGAGCTCGAACCAGGTCAGTCCTTGCAAACCCTAACTCTCTCCCGATTTCGTGAATGAAAGCGGGTCCATCGTGTGTCGCCAACTGCTACGTCAGGTAGCGGATTCTAAATTGTGGTCTTTCGAACCATTTTATTGCGGGTCCATCGTTCTTGTTGTGTTTCGGAGATTTCTTGTCTGGTTTTTTTGTTTTTTCCTTGCGCGGTCGTGGATCGCGTTAACCCACTTGAATCTTTTTGAGTTTGATCGTGGATAGGCTTCGAAATCTCTACTGGGTAGATACGCTTGATTTGATTTCAGTTCCTTCTCTGTTCTTGTTTCTGTGGCGATGACTTTGCTGAAAGAATTCACCCACGATGCTTTCGGCAAATCCAGTCCGACTGTTATCTCGTTGAAAAATGGGAACTTGGGCTGGAATTCCGAATTGACTTGGTTAAATTTCATTCGAGCAAATTGCATTGCCACCCATGGTGAAAATTAGATTTTTTTATTTTTATTTTTTACTGTCACGCCCCGTACCCCACGAAGCGCGAGCATCCCACCTTCGATCGTTTGACTGCGATGTCTCAGGATGCGTCGCCGATCCAACACCCATACAGAGATCAAACACAAGCGGAAGCATAAAACAAACAAACCCAGACAACTACAATATGAGCCAAAGATAGCCATACAACAACCATCATTGAAGAAAATAATTACACATTTATACTATTATAAAACTTTTTTGTACAATATTTACGAGAACCAACAAAAGATACGAACAGTCAGCAGCCACCTGATCAAAAAGGGATAAGTGGCTAGGAAGGTCAGGCTAAACTAGGGAAGAGGGCTACAGTCCTAAAGTAACTATCCTCACTGCTAGCTGGGGACCCTGGACGGCTCTACGGCTCCCAATCGGGATCGGACGACTCGATGGAATCATCTGACAACTCCTCAGAGGTGTCCTCACTGGGCCCTGACTCCTCCGAATCCATGGCCTGTGCTCGCTCGTCCTCGGAGTCCATCTCTAACTCCGGGTCTAGGTACATCTCGAACTCCTCCTCATCTGATCCCAGCTCTGCCACCTCTCCGTCCTCCTCTATGTCCTGCTCCATGACCTCGGGTTCATCTTCTTTCTCATCCATCGGCTCGGGGTCCTCCGCTAGTACTTCAGGCTCATCCTCCATCTCCTCCTCCTGCCTCATCCATTCAGGTGTGGCCTCGGGATTTATCACTTCACCAGCCGCTATGATTGGTTGCAACATTCTCACACTGTCAACGGGGATGTCAAAGGTCCTAAGAGGCTCTCCCTCGTTTCCATTGGCATCCCGGTGGCACCATGCCACATACTCCTGATGCTGGTAATAATACTCGCCTATATTCACAACTACATCGGATTGATATCGCACGAAAGCCTCCCCATTTCCTGAGGGGTAGGTAGTAACATACTGCCGGATCTGCCGAGGGATCCCAAAAAGTGGCGGTGGTCTCTCCATCCTTACGGCCGGGGGTCTGAGAAGTATCGGTTTACACAACCGTGAGACGAATCTCAGTAAGTTCAACCCCTAAACCTAGGCTAGGCTAACATGCAATATCCTGATAGGATTCAATTATTCAAATCACAATATAACAAAAATCAAACAATTCTCTAATCCTGCAGGTTAGGCAGTTCAATATATAATCATCACGATACATACGTGGCACACATATCACACGTACGTCAATCACATGCTTATGCACCGACTCTCACACCCTCGCATGGTAATTCAATGCATGTTCATGCATGCAAATGTCATCGGCATGTCACGCACATTTCTTTGGCCCACTAGCCCACACTGGCACACTTGCTTAATTCATTATTATTACGACTCGAGTCAACAAAATTCGCGGTTCGGTGCGTCTAGCCTGCTTCAAAGTGCATGAGGCGCAGCAACCGATCTGGCCCAGTGTCTTTAGCCTGCTTCAAAGTACATGAGGCGCAACACTGATCTACTTACGAACCAGAGCCTACTTCAAAGTGCATGAGGATGGTCGTCTTCCGGATGTACTGGGCATCGTCCTGCTTCAAAGTGCATGAGGACGGTATCGACCCGAAGGTCACGACCCGAAGGTCCATAGGTGATCACACAACTCATTATTATCTGAACCCAGCGTATAACGCTTCAGGGTATTTTAGGTGATCACATGCTCATGGCAGGCACACATTCTCGCACAATTTCACCACATGCCTCACTCTAGGCATACATAATGCGTGTCCATGTTATGCAATGCAATGCATCATAAGTACCAATGAAATTCAATCACTCAATATCACAACACGTGCTCAATTGGCCTAATTAATACCGTGTGGCCTAATGCGCGATTCACAAGTTAACAATTAATTTCAACCCCATCATTGACCAATCCCACTCCACATAATTCAACCACACGACATGCGACATGATAGTACACAATCAATCACAATTGAGTACAATTACATACAATCAGTCAATCCGGACATACCCGATAATTTCCAATGGGGTCCTAAATTGGTCATTTAATCCACTTACTCTCCCCAAATAATTCTCAATATACCACTAAATTTTTTCAATAACAATTTCTATCAATCCATCCTCAACCCAGTCTCAATTACCCACCGACACTACCTAAGCCAGTCCAAATTGTACCGATAAATACCTAAACCAGTCCAAAAAACGCAATATCAATCCTAATCCGGGTTTAGGAATTTTACTCACCTAATCCAAGATCACAACGATGGGGAAATGGCGGCCGATCACTGATGAACAGTGAAACCGGCGGCAAAAATCCCGCGCGACAGCATACGGACGTGAACAGTGACCGTACGGACGGCGGTGAACAGTACCACCTGCACGGACACTGTACGAACAGGCGGGGATGGGTGGCCGGTGACGGCTGAGGCGGTCCGTATGGTCGGGATGAACAGTGACCGTACGGGACGATGAACAGTGACCGTACGGGGATCACTGTACGGACGGGGCTGAACGGCGACATATGGAGGTGCTAGACGGCCGGGTGTTGACGGAACGGCGATCGGAGCTCCGGCGAAGCTCCGGCGCTACTGTTTACAAAACAGAAAAATGAGAAAAAAAGGGAAAAAGAGAGAGAAAGAGAGGGAAAGGGAGAGAGGAATGGATGGAACCGAGGCTGAGCTGAGGCGGGGGACCAAGGGGGTCGATGGTGAGGCACGGCGGTCGACGGCGTGCTCCGGCGAAGCTCCGGCGAGAGAGAAAATGAGGGAAAATGAGAGAAAATAGAGAGAAAGAGAGGGAAAATGAGAGAAAATTTCTGAAGGGGAGGCTGGTCTGGTGTGAGAGTGAGTGAGGAGAGAGAGAGAGAGTTTATCTTGATCAAAGATTGTAGACTAGGGGTGCCAAGTGTCAAAAATCAAGCCACTTTGACCTTTTTGCCCCTCATCCAAGGGCTCACATTAAATCTTATCCAAAAATCTAAGGGCACTTTGGTCCTTTGCTGTCATAATTAAGATAAGTCCAAATTTAATTAATTTCCTTAAAAATTCCCCAAAATTCGGAGCCAAAAATAGCCAAGGGGCAAAACCGTCATTTTTCCGATCCCGGGGCGAAATTCCAATTTTCACACATACGCATTCCATATGTGCGTGGCCAACCTAATATGGCGTCGGAATCGCGAAATTCATTTTTTAAGCCCTTGAAAATCCACGTCAAAGTTTCGGGAATAAAATAATATTATTTTCCAATTTTTGTCGAAATTCCAGTTTGTGTCCAAAACGACTCATGGTATGCGTGGCCACCCAAAATGGCGTCGGCTTCGAAAAATAACCTCATTTGACCTCAAAAAGCAACGCTGGCGTCTCAAGGGGCAAAATCGTAATTTTTCATCCCCGGACCGAAATTTCAATTTTCACTTGTACTAACTCCAAACATGTATGGCCAGCGTAATATGACGTCAGATTCCCAAAAATAGTCTCTTAACCCTTCGAAAATCGACATCGAAATCCGAGTTCAATTTCGTGAACAATACTCGCTAAACTTTCAATTTCAAGGTCTCTCACTAACGGGCAGCTGTTTAGAGGTTATGCGTATCGACCTAGGGTTATTTGTATCGTGATGATCTCGATCATTGAGAGAATGAGAAAATTATCATTAGCTTTAGAGGTCTCAATCATTAGGTTCAAGTTCAGGACTGGTTGACCACGTGCACTTTTGGTCTTGCAGAATCACCTGCGTCCCAATTGTACATCGTAGGCCTTGGCCAAACCCAATCCATTACTCTTTCCTAAGATCGGCCCACGTTGGCCCAAAATAATTTTCTCAGCGTCTCTCGTGATCGGTATCCCTTTCGCGATAGAGTCCCTGGTCCACGTACCATTTTCTAGTTAGCCATACCCTAATGGTTAGTATCCCAAGAGTGATCAGCTATGGGCGAGACTTACTAAAATGAAATGCGAAATAATATCAGTTTCATTGATCCCGGATATTACATCGAAATTCGGGCTGTTACATTTACTTCCCTAGTGGTTCTCCGGATGATTTCGTAGTAAAAGACATGTTTATCTTGGTACGAAGTATTGAAGTGTCATTTTCAGTTCGAATTTGCTATTGCTGGGTAATTTGAGTGGAATACTTTCTGCTTAGTGTCCGATTCCTGTCGGTTTGCTTGGATCACAGCGAAAGAACACAATTGTTGACTTTCCCTTCGCTTCCTTAGGCCGCGAAGGCGAGATGGCCCGGGATCTTTGACGGCGTCTATCCCTCCACCGAGGATTGGATTGTCGACCAGATGCACATCATAAATCTTGCTCCCGATTAACTGAATCCCATAGCTCATCGTTTTGTTTTCGCTTCGTGTTAAGTTTGGTGAGATTGAATCGGTGATAGCTTGAATTAAGTGGTTAATCAGTTCCTTTGAACTCTAATTATGGAATTTCCGGATGGGTTTAAGTGTGCATGTCATGGGGAGTTCAAACCTGCTCTTCTGTATCAGTTTCTGGCACTTGGAGTGCATCATAATATTTTCTGCTTCAAGGTATCTGCACGAGCACTAACGAAGCTATGGGACAGCATGAAGATTTTGAGCAAAACAAGGTGCTGATAAAGTTATTGAGAAAATAAATCGACCGCAGAAATGAATAGTAAACCTCTAAACACGAACCCAACCCGAACCGATCCGACCCGAACACGACCCGATTGTGCAGCTATATCATGTTCGGGTCTTGTTTCGGGTCGGGCCAAGCACATATACTCATTGTTTCGGGTCGGGTTGGGTATCATGAAAACCCGACCTGACCCGACCCATTGACACCCCTAGTATTAACCCAAAAAAAGAAGAAGAAGTTCCAGTGGCATGACAGGCGCGCACATAAATTAGGACGAGGCAACATATGCAAATCATGTTGCACCATGTGTAGTGAGTTTAGCCATAGAGGATAGTGTCCTGATTTAACATAAACTCGAGAGATACGTAAATTAAGTAGAGATACATGAATCCAAGAGATACATGAATTGAAGAGACGTCTCGTTTTTGCTCATTCGTTGATCCATTAACCTGCCATAATTGCAACAGAGGCGACATTTGTGAATCATGTCACACCATGTGTAGTGAGTTAGCCATAGAGGACATTGTCGTGGCAGACATGTGCTAATTAATCTCTTGAATGATCTTAGCATAAATTAATTTGGCAAATCAATAGTAGATTTTAACAATTCTTGCTAATTTGACAAGTTACTATTAGTTAATTAGTCCTTTAAGACATGGTAACGTTTTGACCGAAGCCTCAGCTTCCCGCTATATCAAAAAATGCTCATAAAGGTTTCCATGTTAGCGTATAAACATTCCATATATGTCATTACAAATTCAGAACGCCCTTTGTTCTCCAGCTTATTACCAATTCAGAACGCCCTTTGTTCTCCAGCTTATTACCAGTTCAGAACGCTCTTTGTTCTCCAGCTTATTACCAATTCAGAACGTCCCTCGTTTTGTTACCAATTCAGAACGTCCCTCGTTTTGTATATAAATTCATGCAAAATCCCTTCTCCATGTCATTACAATCCTCTCGGTTCATAGTCTTGTCAAAACACCAATGTCTAGCAAGAACTTGTTGTCATGGCTCTGCCGGATCTCTCTGGTACTGCTGCTTTGGACCTCCGAGGTTGTTGCTATCGCTCCCGGCAAAACGACGTATCCGGCGCTGTTCGCGTTCGGGGACTCAATCCTCGACACGGGCAATAACAATAACCTCAGGACGCTGAGCAAGTGCAATTACCCTCCTTACGGCAGGGATTTTCCCGGAGCGATACCCACCGGCCGATTTGGCGATGGGAAAGTCCTCTCGGACGTGATAAGTAAAATTCCTTTTTTCTTTTTCGCTATAATGGAATTAGATGCAAACCAATTCGACATTGTACTTCCTTTTAATAATGAGCACATTGAACTATAGTTCAATGCATGAGACATACTGCTGATTGAAACTCGAACCTGCACAAAATTCTTAAACAGCGGAAGGGCTAGGAATCAAAGAGCTATTACCAGCATATTTGGATCCTAATCTACAGGGAAAGGATCTTCCGACAGGCGTTTGCTTTGCTTCGGGCGGCTCAGGCTTAGATCCGCTAACCGCTGGGTCACAGGTTCATTCCTCGTCCTTCAATTCTTTGAAATATACGCTCATCTGCACTCCAAACACTCACTCGAAAATAGTTGATCATGTGTCTTTCAATGCACAGGGCGTATTGACCATGGGAGATCAATTGAAGCGCTTCAACGAGTACATAGGGAAGCTGAATGCGGTCGCCGGAGCCCAAAATGCCAACGCCATACTCAACAGCAGCCTTTATCTGATGTCTGCAGGCAACAACGACATTGCCTACACCTATTTATCCGCCCGCCTCAGTCCTATGCCCTTCCCTGCGTACGCCGATTTCTTGGTTAACTCCGCTTCAACTTTCATCAGGGTAAATCCTTTTTGCCATGGATGTGCTTTATTTGAGTTGGCATGCGTCCTTGTATGTTTATCATGCCATTCATGGCAACAGATCCATAGCATCCTCCCATCTTTTGTTCTTCTTCTTTCTTTCTGTACATTGTTTGCAGGACTTATATGCACTTGGTGGGCGTAAATTTGCGCTCCTGGGCGCTTTACCATTGGGATGCTTGCCATCAGGTAGAGCTTCGGCAGGGGGCATTCTGTGCTCGGTGTTGGCCAACGAATATGCACAATTGTTCAACACTAAACTCTCCTCCATGTCGAGTTCGCTCAGCAGTGAACTTGCGGATTCCCGGATAGTCTACATCGACGTCTATGAGCCTCTCCTCAATCTGATACAAAACCCTAATCAATTTGGTAATCAATTAAGCTCAAGTTCCATTCCCATTCAGCACCATGCACTCCCTCAATGCATGATGAGCATGCATTTCCTTTTCGTTGCAGCCTTAAAAGTTCGCATTGCAAACTTACACTGCATAAGTGGGCATGTAAAATTTTCAGGTTTTCGAGTTGCTAACATAGGATGCTGTGGCGTGCAAACGTTGCTATGCAATCCGCTGAATCCAATCACTTGTCTGGACATACCAGATTATGTTTTCTGGGACGCCGCTCATCCTTCCGAGAAAGTCTACCGCACTCTCGCTCCCGCTATCGTCCAGGCGTGTTCAAAAATGTAGCGCGGCAACTCCACAAGCTGATTAGTGCGATATTGTGTGAAGTCGCACCCTTCATGTCTACCATACAAAGAATCATTTGTCTCTTGGTTTAGTGCTGGTGATAGTACTTGATGGATGTTTTGCGAGTCATAGCCATCTGAATCATATACGTGCGTTAGGAGTATAACATTGCGCGTGAAGTTATTTTCAAAAATGCTGTCTCAGTTTGTTATGCATTATACAATAAAGCCGGCCATTATCTCTCATTTCCGACCCGACCTGTTTACGGTCACGGCAGGACATGTTTAATTAAATAGGTTTGCATGTTGCTTGCCTCCACACAATTCTAGGCAACGTATTTTTATTCATCTGTTCACGGATTTGGACCACTCATCGGCGATGACATTGGCAGCCGGCGCCGATGAGTGGCGAGTGAGAGGCTAAGGCGGCTGAAGGAGAAAGAAAGAGTCCAAGCTGTTTGTTTTCATATTGGGCGAAAGATGAATAGATAAGGCAAATCAAACGTCTTGAAAAACAGGGACTAGTATATATACTTTGAAAGTCTGCACTTGTGTGCTTTCTTTAAGAACCAAAGCCGTGTTTGGTCGTTTGGATTTCTAGCTAGAAAATTTAATTAGAATATGACTAGATAGAATAGGATACCGGGAATTTTACTGCAGTTGATCCGATGTTTGGTGAATCATGGTGATGAAGTCGGACATTTTTATATCCTAACAACTACAAATCAGTATAGAATAAATCCAAAAATGCACAAAAGGAAATGGTAAGAATCTCTCATGTTTCACAGTTGAAGGAACTGCACATTCACAAACATAAACAACATCCGACAATCAATCCAATTTGATTGATTTAAACCTTAAAACTTCTAGAGCCACTCGTTTGACCATGACAAGAAATGTAAAACGTCGATGGATCAACCAACAAATATCAAATTTTGTAAGAGAGAGAAATTATAATCATTCACCTTTACAGTTCAGAAAAGTATAGTCCTTTAACTCTTTTGGAGTTACAAAGAAGAATGAGCTTCTACTCTCTTGCCGTTTTGTGCAGCTTTGATGTGAACAGAAGAGTTTTAGAGGAGTCGTGAAGCTTTAACGTGAACCAGAGCCAAGAGGAAGAAGGAAGGGACGGGGTTTGTTTTAGAAATCTCCTCGCTTTTATTAAATCTAGGTTCTTCTACTTCATTTTTATTTACTTATTTGTTTATTACTTTCCCTCCCTTTTTTTATTTCTTTTTTCACTCCCTTCCATCGTTTCTTAATTAACATTTTATAAAATAATAAGTTGTACCAACACACCTAAAATATTTAATAAACATAAATACTGAATATATATAGAATAGAAAGAAAATCAAATATATAAATAAAAATATTAATAAATAAGAAATCTTATTTACCTTTATCTCATCTCTCACCTGGGATTTTTTATCCAATTTATATTATTTTGTATCCAGCATTATCCTACATTTTATACCGGTTACCAAATACAGTCTAAGAGGTTCACGGTGTGCTTTCCAAAGTTCGGCACCGACATTTGCTGTAGTGGCTAGGGAGCTCTTAGTCGGCATCTTTTTCATTAGAAAGCGAACCAATTGGAACTCCGTTTGGCAAATCCGTATTATTCGCTTATATTGAAACAATGCAAATTGTCGCCTCCATCATAGATTTGATAGATCTAATGTCCGCGAAAACTGCCTGATTCGAGGTCCACGACCTCGGATTTAGAATGGAGAGAGAGAGAGAGAGAGAGAGAGAGAGAGAGAGAGAGAGAGAGAGAGAGAGAGAGAGAGATGTACATTATTATTTATTCATATGGGCGCTGTTAATAACAAACTCTATAAACGGGTCAAATTTTGGATCTGGTGACTGATGGGGTTTTGATGTTCTTACTCTGGCCCTTTTGCCCTTTAGATGTCATTTGTTCAACCCTTGGGCATGACGTGGCGTCCAACTCATCAGGATGCGGTATCCAAGTCAGCAAGTCAAGGCTGCAAACTTGCTTAGCAAGTTATAGTATCCCCAATTTTTGTAAAGTCACTAAGAGCTTTGCTAGTAAAATATTTTCAGTATCTTTATGGCATTGCTTCACTTTGAAGAAATGTTACCCCAAACGTCGCCTTTTAATTCTCCTTTTCTTTCTCCTTTTCTTTGGGTTAGGATCAGCTGTGGAAGAGTGAAAGAGTCACCACTACCGAGGATTCCACTATTGCTCTTAAAAAAACACCAATCTCTACCTTACATAAAGTTGCCATAGTACGATCATCTATTCATAAGAGTATTCCGCAGTCTTCGTAAGAGGAGAAAGGGCTAAGGATTTACCAAACGTGGGCTACCACATTGTTCGAGGAACCCTAGATACCGAGTAATTTTTAGATAGCAAGTACCAAGTTCCGGTGCGACTTCATGAAAAGCAATCAAAGATAAGATCGAAGAAAATGAAACACACATAATCGTCATTATAGCGCTTCCTTATGGTCCAAGAAAACGTCCGGAAAACCTATTATGAAACTACCGGGGATGGGCAAAAAGCTACACCCGTGCCCCATTTATCCAAATTAATTTCCGTATCACAAAAAACCTCCCTCAATTGTTACACTCATGCCACATTTTTCTCAAATCAATTTTCATGCCATAGAAAATCTTAAATCGGCACTTCACGCCACATTTACCCTAAACTGGTTTTCGTGTTACAAAAAATCTCAAAGTTTGGGGTAAATGTGACACAGATATACCGATTTAAAGTTTTTTTGTAAAAGGAAAATTATTTTAAAATAAATGTGACACTAGTGTGCCAATTTATGATTAGCCTTTTTCTTTTTCTAAAAGCACGAGAGCAAACCTAGTTACCACTCTTCACGTAGTCCCAAATTATACAGAAAGGCAAGGTTGCTGCTATTTCCACAACCCGTTTATCCCAAGGTGCAACATTTTTGGTCATCCTAACTCCAGAGGTGCTACTGCAGCTTCAAATCATGTAAGTTCAAGGTAAAGCACAATTGCAAAAAGAGAAAGAAAGAAACAGTAACCTGTAGAAATTCATATACAAATGTATGAAATTTGAATCGAGTTTTTCAACCAATTATTATATAGCATCTCCAAATTTCATAAACCTTCTTATTAAGTTAATGCGGGGCTCATTAGACAGTTATGTACTTTTTGGAGCACATCAAAATACAGTTATACCGTACAAGACAGTTGTAGCACAACCTCGGAAACGCCAAATTAACTTTACTTACATACGTAGTTATGTAGTGGTCATCTGACATGGACTCCATTAATCAGGACTTAGTCGAGAGATGATATCAAAGTATAAGTACTTCGATCCATTCGGTTCTCATCACCGCTCAACCCTGGCGGCTCAGGTGAGGGCGATCCTCGCCGGACATGGCTTCTTCTTCTTCTTCATCACTCGACCGCCTCCCATAAGACATTGTCGCAGACATACTCTTGAGGCTCCCTGCCAAAACACTCCTTGACCTCTGCCGCGTCTGTAAGTCGTGGAGCTCTCTCGTCCTCGACCCATCCTTCGCCGCCAAGCACCTCCGTCTCCTCCACTCCAAACCTCACCAGAACCTCCAGCTCCTCCACTTGCCTTGTGCCCAGCACAACTGGCCCGTCCCTGCCCACAACGCAGACTTCTGCTCTGTCCTATGCTCCGACCCTGTCTCGGGCTCCTACACCCTCCGCGCAAAGCTCGTCATCCCCTTCGATGAGCACGCACTCTCCTTCGAGGTCATAGGGTCGGTCGATGGGCTGGTCTGCGTGTCGATGCTCCACAAGAGGTCCAAGCTCTGGACCATCCAGAGCATGTATTTGCGGAACCCGGCCATGAGGAAGCTGAGGGACCTGGGGAACAGGGCCGAGCGCGTTGCTGGTATGAGCAGGTACCACATTCACGGGTTCGGGTGCGACCGCAGGGGCCACATTTATCGGGTCGTGAGGATCACTTACGGCTGCACGAGAAAGGGGGAGAAGGAGAGTTCAATCGAGGCCGTCCAAGTCTAGATTTGCACGGTGGGGAGGGATTTGTGGAGAATGTTGGAACCACACAGCGTGTCTTGCTTCGCAGGTAGCATATGAATCGGTTTCTTTCAATTTAGTTCGGTTCGAATTATTAGTTTTCTTTCGGCAAATAAGTAGAATTCCGTTGTTTCATGCTCAAAAATACATATTTGTTTTTTTTCTATATTAGTATATTTCAATAAGTGTTGATAAATGTCAAATACCCGTGCTTCTTACTAGGTAACTTGTATATGAAATGATCAATTTGTCTTGCAAATTACTTTTTTTTGTTTTTATTTTGCTAGTTTGAGGTTTTTTGTGGTTAAAAAATTCGTTTGAAGTAAATTTATCATAGGTATATTGATTTAGAGTTTTTTGTGGCATTAACCCATATATATATTTTAATATTTACAGACTTTTATTGAGTTTCTAACATATATTTATCTTGATTAACAACCACTTGCATTATTAACTTTTCTTAGGGAATACCAACCGAATTTATCGTAACTAACCAACATTCTTCCTATTAAATTTTCACCATATTATTAGGTTATCAGCTTTAATTTGAGTTACTCAACGATATTTATTTGTCTATTTTTTTTAAATTGTCACCCTTTCTTATTGTTTACAAACTTTTATTTTCATTTCTTAGCAAGCCTTGAATTTAACAATATAAATTACCAATCTTAATTAGACCGACTAACCCAATTTTCTATGATTAAGTTGCTAACTAATTTCTTAAAATTACCAACTCTTAAATGAGATTGCTAATTTAAATTTAAGAAACTCATCAATTCTCTTTGATTATGTTATCAACTAGTTATGAGTTACCGAGTTAGTTGCGAATGTCTATTTCATCTCTTAAATGTACTAATTTTCTATTAAGTGACTAATTAGGAATAAAGTTGATGAGTCACCAAATAAAGTTCATTAATTTCATGTGAGTTGATAAATTTGAGGTGTTAGTAAGAGAACCAATAAACATTGGTAAGCAATAACAAGAGTTGATAAATTTAAAAGAAAACCAAATAAACTTTAATAATTAACTCAAATGAGAGTTTTTTTTTGTTGGAAAAATGAGAGTTAGTAATCTAAAACTATTCGGTAGTGTCACGACCTAAAATTTCTCAGGCTAATGGATTATTAAGACTAAGTCTAACTCGGGCCCTCTCAAGCCTTATCAATTCGCAACTTAGGGTTTAAGTTTTTAATATGCAAAAGTTTTTATGCTTGGAGTCGTCACTAATCTATTTGTAGTAAGTCGATTAGAAACCTAAATAAAACATAGGGATATATGCTTTATTCCTACGAACTAGAGATTCTAAACTGGGAGACTTGATTACGCTAGATCTAGTTTAATGCCCTTTCGGTACCTTTTCTTTTCAAAAATATTTATTCAGGCAGTCTGGATCCATTTTATTATCTAATCACTAACATGTGAGGTGTTACTGTGAGTGCGCAAATCACCAATTTAACACCCAAGAAAGCAGTAAATAAATAGCAGGATAACATACCTTAAAGCCACGCAAGCATCTGCATTGTTAGTAGAAAATCACACAACAATTCTAATATGATTTCTAATTAACAAAGCAAGGTACTCAAGGTGTTCATTAGGGTTTGCACTTTATTAAAATGCAAACTAACCTATATGTAATGACGTGCAAAACATGACATGCGATTAATGCAACCTAGCATGCGAACTATATGTCATGCGACGATGTGACCTAATTCTAATGACGGACAAATGATTTATTTTTGATATTTTTCCAATGAAATTCGAAATTAAAAATTACTCAAATTAAGAATGCAATCTATCCTAATCTATCCTAAAGCAACTCATTCTTTTTGGGATTTTCATGGAAATTCGAAATCTAAAAATAACCTAAATAATCTATTAGGATTAGAATAACACCTAATTTAAACTAGGAAATAAATTATCTTAAGTCCTAATTTAAATTAAATAATTATCCTATCTTCTAGATAAATTTAGGATTCCCCAAACATGCAAAACTTCTAATTTAAATATAAGTAACATATTTTTGGATTTTCTTTATTTCAAATGACACCATATCACAAAATATTACCCACATCCATTTAAATTTAGAAACAATAGATTGACAAATCGTATCCCGGGCATGAGGATCAAATTCGCAAACGCGAATCATATTTCGGGCATGAAATCGGACTGTCGATCATATGTATGTTGCGAAATTAGGAAAATATCCCAATTTACGGACTTCGAAAAGATTTTTGGATATGACAATATCGACACAACATATAATTGAGATCACAATAAACTCAAGTTAGACAATTTAATATATCGAAATTGAATCGAATAATGTATTACCTAATTCAAAATATTGCACGGGTGACGTTTCCGAATTTGACCGACGGATGGCTTGAGCTCAGTGACCAGCGGTGGTGAGGATAGCCGCGGCTTGGCTACTCGTGGGTGTCTCGGTGGTGCTTGGGAGTTCTTCTGAAACCTAGAAAACAAGGGAGAGTCCCAGTTTGGTGAAGATACATAGTAACGCAACAGCGACCGGCGGGATTTCGTTGGGACTTCTAAGTTTGCTGGGACCGTTCGCAGAAGTTGCTGGTCTCGGCGTTGTCACGGTGGCTTGGACTCTCGATCTAGGGCTACCCTTGCCAAAGTTGGTATCGTGGCAGCAAGACAAACCGATTCGTGTAGGAGCAGCAGCAAGCGGTGTGGCGTGGACACGAGGGAGACACAAAACGCTACTTGAAGTTGCCTAGAACAGGGGCAAGCTGTCACAAAGTCACTGTTCTTCACTAGTGCATGCATTCTCCTCTATTCTTTTCTTATTTTGGACGTGCTGCACCTCCTCTCTCTATGCTCTCACTCACGATTTTTGTTTTCTCCTCTCATATCATGACTATCCTCTGATAATTCTTTTTTTGCCGTCTATGTAATTGTGTGGCCTCCCTTTTTATATGTAAAACAACATAGAGCCCACAAGGAAAGAACATGATGCAGCTTCCAATTGTGGATGCAGTGAAATTTATATATTTTTATTCTTTTCCTTCCCACATCTTCTTACCAATCCTTTCTTTCCTTTCTTTAATCCCTTTGCCCGCAAGTTTGTATCCACCAGCTTGAGTGAATCATCTTTCCTTAATTCTTGCTCTGATAACGCTTTGCTTTCCAATTGTTTCTTGACCCAAAGATTTTCATGATATTTTCTCAATATTTCCTAATCCAATGTGTCACACGCGCAACGCACGTGTTAATCTTGACCACTGAGGGAATAACGAGTTGGTCCGAATCTTTAATTCACACGGGCTTGATCCAATTAATTCCATTAGGTTCAGAACCTCTGTACTTGAGTCCATTAACTCCAGTTCAATTAAGTTTTGTTAAGCCCATCCGCCACCAGTCCAATGCAAATGCAACTACTTAATAAATGTTCTTAAAACTAAATGCTATGTAATTTAACTTTAATATTTTTGTTAGGGACTAAAATTTAATCCCTAATTTTCTATGTAATTAATCACTAAATGGTTAGTCAAAAGTTAGGTGCCAACAGGTAGTTTATGTCACGCCCCGTACCCCACGAAGCGCGAGCATCTCACCTTCGGTCGTTTGACTGCGACGTCCCAGGATGCGTCGCCGACCCAAAAACCCATACAGAGTTCAAACACAAGCGGAAGTATAAAACAAACAAACCCAGACAACTACAATATGAGCCAAAGATAGCCATATCACAACCATCATTGAAGAAAATAATTACACATTTATACTATTATAAAACCTTTTTGTACAATATTTACAAGAACCAACAAAAGATACAAACAGTCAGCAGCCACCTGGTCAAAAAGGGATAAGTGGCTAGGGAGGTCAGGCTAAACTAGGGAAGAGGGCTACAGTCCTAAAGTAGCTGCCCTCACTGCTAGCTGGGGACCCTGGACGGCTCTACGGCTCCCAATCGGGATCGGACGACTCAGTGGAATCATCTGACAACTCCTCAGAGGCGTCCTCGCTGGGCCCTGACTCCTCCGAATCCATGGCCTGTGCTCGCTCGTCCTCGAAGTCCATCTCTAACTCCGGGTCCAGGTACATCTCGAACTCCTCCTCATCTGATCCCAGCTCTGCCACTTCTCCGTCCTCCTCTATGTCCTGTTCCATGGCCTCGGGTTCATCTTCTTCCTCATCCATCGGCTCGGGGTCCTCCGCTAGTACTTCAGGCTCGTCCTCCATCTCCTCCTCCTGCCTCATCCATTCAAGCGTGGCCTCGGGGTTTATTACTTCACCAGCCGCTATAATTGGTTGCAACATCCTCACACTGTCAACGGAGATATCAAAGGTCCTAAGAGGCTCTCCCTCATTTCCATTGGCATCCCGGTGGCACCATGCCACATACTCCTGATGCTAGTAATAATACTCGCCTATATTCACAACTACATCGGATTGATATCGCACAAAAGCCTCCCCATTTCCTGAGGGGTAGGTAGTAACATACTGCCGGATCTACCGAGGGATCCCAAAAAGTGGCGGTGGTCTCTCCATCCTTACGACTGAGGGTCTGAGAAGTATCGGTTTACACAACCGTGAGACGAATCTCAGTAAGTTCAACCCCTAAACCTAGGCTAGGCTAACATGTAATCTCCTGACATGATTCAATTAATCAAATCACAATATAACAATAATCAAACAATTTTCTAACCCTGCAGGTTAGGCAGTTCGATATATAATCATCACGGTACATACGTGGCACACATATCACATGTACGTCAATCACATGCTTATGCACCGACACTCACACCCTCGCATGGTAATTTAATGCATGTTTATGCATGCAAATGTCATCGGCATGTCATGCACATTTCTTTGGCCTATTGACCCACACTGGCACACTTGCTCAATTCATTCTTATTACGACTCGAGTCAACAAAATTCACGGCCCGGTGCGTCTAGCCTGCTTCAAAGTGCATGAGGCGCAGCAACCGATCTGGCCCAGTGTCTCTAGCCTGCTTCAAAATGTATGAGGCGCAGCACTGATCTACTTACGAACCAGAGCCTACTTCAAAGTGCATGAGGATGGTCGTCTTCCGGACGTACCGGGCATCGTCCTGCTTCAAAGTGCATGAGGTTGGTATTGACCCGAAGGTCACGACCCGAAGGTCCATAGGTGATCACACAACTCATTATTATCTGAACCCAGCGTATAACGCTTCAGGGTATTTTAGGTGATCACATGCTCATAGCAGGCACGCATTCTCGCACAATTTCACGACGTGCCTCACTCTAGGCATACATAATGCGTGTCCATATTATGCGATGCAATGCATCATAAGCACCAATGAAATTCAATCACCCAATATCACAACACGTGCTCAATTGGCCTAATTAATACCGTATGGCCTAATGCACGATTCACAGGTTAACAATTAATTTCAAACCCATCATTGGCCAATCGCACTCCACATAATCCAACCACACGACATGTGATATGGTAGTACACAATCAATCACAATTGAGCACAATTACATACAATCAGTCAATCCGGACATACCCGATAATTTCCAATGGGCTCCTAAATTGGTCATTTAATCCACTTACTCTCCCCAAATAATTCTCAATATACCACTAAATTTTTCCAATAACAATTTCTATCAATCCATCCTCAACCCAGTCTCAATTACACACCGATACTATCTAAGCCAGTCCAGAAAAATGTAATATCAGTCCTAATCCGGGATCAGGAATTTTACTCACCTAATCCAAGGTCACGACGACGGGGAAATGGCGGCCGATCACTGATGAACAGTGAAACCGGCGGCGAAAATCCCGGAGACGGCGTACGGACGAATGAACAGTGCACCGTACGGGACGCGGTGAACAGTGATTCCATACGGACACTATACGGATAGGTCGGGAACGGTGGCCGGCAAGGCACCGGCGACGGTCAAGACGTTCCGTACGGTCGAGATGAACAGTGACCGTACGGACGGTGAACAGTAACCGTACGGTCGCTGTACGGACGGGGCTAAACGGCGACGTATGGAGGTGCTGGACGGCCGGGTGTCGACGGAACGGCGATCGGAGCTCCGGCAAAGCTCCGGCGGTACTGTTCACAAAATGGAAAGTGAGAAAAAGAGAGAAAAAGAGAGAAAAAGAGAGGGAAAGGGGGAGAGAAATGGACGGAACTGAGGCTAAGCTGAGGCGGGGGACCAAGGGGGTCGACGGCGAAGCACGGTGGCCGGCGGCGTGCTCCGGCGAAGCTCCGGCGAGAGAGAAAATGAGGGAAAATGAGAGAAAATAGAGAGAAAGAGAGGGAAAATGAGAGAAAATTTCTGAAGGGGAGGCTGGTCTGGCGTGAGAGTGAGTGAGGAGAGAGAGAGAGAGTTTATCTTGGTCAAACATTGTAGACTAGGGGTGCCAAGTGTCAAAAATCAAGCCACTTTGACCTTTTTGCCCCTCATCCAAGGGCTCACATTAAATCTTATCCAATAATTCAAGGTCACTTTAGTCTTTTGCTGCCATAATTAAGATAAGTCCAAATTTAATTAATTTCCTTAAAAATTTCCCATAATTCGGAACCAAAAATAGCCTAGGGGCAAAACCGTCATTTTTCCGGTCCCGGGGCGAAATTCCAATTTTTGCACATACGCGTTTCATATATGCGTGGCCAACCTAATATGGCGTCGGAATCGCGAAATTCACTTTTTAAGCCCTCGAAAATCCACGTCAAAGTTTCGGGAATAAAATAATATTATTTTTCAATTTTTGTCGAAATTCCAGTTTTTGTCCAAAATGACTCCTGGTATGCGTGGCCACCCAAAAATGGCGTCAGCCTCGAAAAATAACCTCATTTGATCTGAAAAAGCAACGCTGGCGTCCCGAGGGGCAAAATCGTAATTTTTCATCCCCGGACCGAAATTCCAATTTTCACTTGTACTAACTCCAAACATGTGTGGCCAGCGTAATATGATGTCAGATTCTCAAAAATAGTCTCTTAACCCTTCGAAAATCGACATCGAAATCCGGGCCCAATTCCATGAACAATACTCGCTAAACTTTCAATTTCAGGGTCTCTCACTAACGGGCGGCTGTTTAAAGGTTACGCGTATCGACCTAGGGTTATCCGTATCGTGATGGTCTCGATCATTGAGAGAATGAGAAAATTATCATTAGTTCCAGAGGTCTCAATCATTAGGTTCAAGTTCAGGACTGGTTGACCACGTGCACTTTTGGTCTTGCAGAATCACCTGCGTCCCAATTGTACATCGTAGGCCTTGGCCAAACCCAATCCATTACTCTTTCCTAAGATCGGCCCACGTTGGCCCAAAATATTTTCCTCAGCGTCTCTCGTGATCGGTATCCCTTTCGCGATAGAGTCCCTGGTCCACGTACCATTTTCTAGTTAGCCATACTCTAATGGTTAGTATCCCGAGAGTGATCAGCTCTGAGCGAGACTTACTAAAATGAAATGCGAAATAATATCAGTTTCATTGATCCCGGATATTACATTGAAATTCGGGCTGTTACAGTTTAACTGGAAAAAAGTTGGTAACTTAATGGAAAATTTGGTAAATTAATAAAAACAGATAAACATGGCTAAGCAACTTAAATAAGACTTAGTAAACCAAAGCTAGTTGACAAAAAACTTATAGGTCACTCACACATAGGGTGACCGATTTATATAATAATTTAAGGTGTTTGTAAAAGAGATAAATAAACGTTGGCACACGATAACGAAAACCGGTAAATAAGAAAAAAACAATAAATATTAGTAGGTAATTGACATAAGAGTTGATAATCTAAATGAAGAAAAGAATTTGTGTATTTCTCTTAATAATTGAGTAATTACAAGGTGTATATATACATGAATAGAAGACCTAAATTAGGCAACAAAATCAAATCAAATATTTACAGCTAAAGGTAACAAAATCAAATCACATAATATTCCAAATAATTAGGGAGAGATTATAGGAGATTTTCCAACACTCCCCCTCAAGTTAGTGAGTGAATATTTTCCATGCCCAACTTGCTGATAATCTCCTGAAATCTCGACACCGATAGGCCTTTGGTTAGTACATCTGCTAGCTGATCTTTGCTAGGAGTGTAGGGAGTACTAATCAAACCAGATTCATGCTTCTCCTTTATAAAATGCCTGTCTACCTCAATGTGCTTGGTTCGATCATGCTGAACCGGATTGTGAGCAATGTTGATTGCTGATTTATTATCACAATAGAGTCTCATAGTTCATTCGTGTTCCACTTTGAGGTCTTCAATGATAATCCTGAGCCACAAAAGTTCACATATCCCATTCGCCATTGCTCTGAATTCAGCTTCAGCGCTAGATTTATCAACCACATTTTGTTTTTTACTCCTCCAAGTGACAAGATTTCCCCCAAGAAAAGTGCAATAGCCGGATGTTGACCTTCTATCTATTGGTGACCCAGCATAATATGCATCAGTATAGGCTTCAAGATTCAGCTTGTCACCCCTTTTAAACAAAATACCTTTTCCAGGAGTAGCTTTGAGGTAGTGAAGAATCCAGTAGACAGCTTGCATATGTTCTTCTTTAGGATCATACATGAACTGACTTACAACTCCCACAACATAGGCTATGTCTAGCCTAGTATGAGACAGATAAATCAGCTTTCCTACTAACCTTTGATATCTCCCTTTTTCAACTACGCCACTCTCTCCCTTTCCATCCATTTTATGGTTTGCATCAATAGGAGTGCTCATCGCCTTACTATTGAGGCATCCTGTTTCCTTGAGAAGATCAAGTACATACTTCCTTTGGGATATAAAAATACCTTTCTTAGAGTAGGCCACCTCGATACCAAGGAAGTATCTCAACTTTCCAAGGTCTTTGATCTCGAACTGTTGAGCAAGACTGCTCTTAAGAAACTTTTGTTCAGCTTCATCATTACCAGTCACAACTATATCATCTACATACACAAGTAGAGCTGTGACCATACCTTCATTTGAATGTTTGATAAACAGAGTGTGATCCCCTCTACTTTGCTTGTAACCCATCTCGAGCATTGCCTTTGTGAACCTTCCAAACCAAGCTCTTGGGGACTGTTTGAGACCGTATAGAGCCTTTCTAAGCTGACACACCCGATTGTTTCCAAAGTCCTTGTCAAAACTTGGTGGAGGCTTCATAAAGACTTCCTCCTCCAAATCTCCATGTAAAAAAGCGTTCTTCACATCAAATTGCTGCAAAGACCAACCAAAATTTGCTGCAAGAGAAAGTAGCACCTGTACTGTGTTCATCTTTGCTACTGGTGCGAAGGTCTCTTGATAATCCACCCCATAGGTTTGGGTGTACCCCTTTGCGACCAGCCTTGCTTTATACCTCTCCAAGGTCCCATCAGCTTTGTACTTAAGGGTATAAACCCATTTACATCCCACTGGTTGCTTGCCCTTGGGTAAAGTCACAACTTCCCATGTATCATTCTTCTTCAATGCATTCATTTCCTCCATCATAGCTTGTACCCAACTCCTATCCTCAAAAGCTTCATGTACCGAGTTAGGAATAGTAATTGAATCAAGAGTAGTAATAAAGGCTTTGTGTTGAGTAGATAGCTTATGGTACGACACAAAATGGGAGATAGGATGTTGGGTACATTTCCTGGTAGCTTTTCTCAAGGCAATAGGTGAATCCAAATCACTTAACTCAGGTTCATTAGAAGAAGGGTGAGTGATTTCATTTCCCGATAACGGTTCGAATAACGGGACTTGATCCAGTTCCGGATTGAGCTTCGTCCTTCTTGAGTAAACTTGCACTTTGGTTGGTTCATTCTTAGTAGAACTAGATGAGGATGATGATGAACTAGGCAGAGGACTTGACGAGGAACTAGAACTGGACAGAGAACTTGATGGACTCGATGAAGGACTAGGTGGACTAAGAGGGCTAGGACTAGACAAAGATGGGGAAGGAGATGAAGTTGGATTGAACGAAGTAGGATTGGGCGATGCACTAGGTAGTGGAGGCAGTAGTTCAAACCTGCTATCTTCATTTGGAGTCTCCCCCTGAAGATGGTGGTGGGAAGGAAAAAATGACCGGTTTTCATTAAAAGTGACATCCATAGAGATAAAAACTCGACGTGTTAAAGGGTTATAGCATTTATAACCTTTTTGAGTATTAGAGTACCCAATAAAGACACACTTTAGAGCACGGGGGTCGAGTTTATTTCAGTTGTGATTATGAATATGCACAAAAGCAACACAGCCAAAGATTTGAGGGGGCAGGTGATATTTATGGGAAACATCAGGAAAAAAAGTAGACAAGAGCTGTAAGGGACTTTTATTTCCTAAGGTTTTGGAAGGAACTCGATTAATCAGATATGTTGAAGTTAAAATAGCTTCCCCCCAAAAATGCTTTGGAACAGACATTTGAAAGAGGAGAGCCTGAGTAACATTTAGGAGGTGCCTATTTTTCCTTTCGGCTACTCCGTTTTGTTGAGGGGTATCAACACAGGAAGACTCATGAATAATACCCTGAGTTTGGAAAAAATAATCAAGATACTGATTGAAATATTCCTTCCCATTATCAGGCCTAAGTCTCCTAATTGACACCCCAAATTGATTGACTATCATTTTATGAAAGTTTTGAAAGATAGATTGAACATTAGATTTGTCTTTCATAAGATATAGCCATGTAGTACGAGTACAATCATCGATAAAAGAAACAAACCATCTAGCTCCTGTAAAATTAGCAATTTTAGATGGACCCCACACATCAGTATGGATAAGAGAGAATGGTGTTGAAACTCTGGCATTATTATTCAAAGGAAATGAAACACGATGATGTTTTGCAAGTTCACAAACTTCACAATGAAGATTTTCAATAGCAACATCTTTAAAAATGGAAGGAAACATAGTCCTAAGAAGACTAAACGGTGGATGTCCTAACCGAAAATGATGAAGCCAAATCTGAGATGAGTGGATAGGATTACAAGAATTGTTTCCTGGATTACAAGAGTTGTAAGAGGTACTATAACCCACAAGAGACCAACCAATTTTGGTCGAATCCTCAAGGTAGTAGAGCCCATTCTGTTCCTTAGCAAATCCAATCGTCCTCCCCGTTTTGAGGTCCTACAAGATACAATGATCAATAGAGAAAAGCACCTTACAATTCAGATTTTTGGTAAGTTGATTAATGGAAAAGAGATTGGTGGACAGCTTAGGAACATGAAGGACATTGTCAAGTTTAAGTAAGGGATTTAGAGTTATGGCTCCTTGTCCAGCTACAGTAACAAGAGATCCATCTGCTATGGTAATACTCCTATTTCCTGGTGATGGTTTATAAGTTTCAAATTTAGTGGGATCATGTGTCATATGGTTGGTTGCTCCTAAATCAAGAATCCATGAATTAGGGTACCGAGAAGCTGTTGAGTTCTCGGAAATTAGACACGCACCTGACTGGACTAATGAACACATATCAGAAGACTTAGATAGGGAGTCAAGGAGAGCCCTGATTTTACCAACTTCTTCTCTGTTAAATATCTCCTCACTAACAGGTTTGTATTGATCCATAGGGGCAACTTCACCTTCACTGGTCATGTGCGCTTGTGGCTGTCTTTTAGTTCTGCTGAGCACCTGCGTTCTTCCATGAAGCTTGAAGCAATTTTCTCTTGTATGGCGTGGTTTCTTGCAGAAACTGCACCATAAAGCTTCACTACCCATTGTCTTAATTAGATTTGATCTCCTGTTTTTGTCAGGATTTGTTTCCTCCTTAATTGCTTTCATGGCGGATCCTTCGGTATGTTGGTCTTCAAACATTACAGTCCATCGGCTTTCTTCTCCTCTTACAGTAGAAAAAACTTCATTCAAGGATGGCAACCGCTTCTTTCCAAGAATCTGAACTCGAATCTAATCAAAGTTTGCATTTAGACCTGCCAAAAACTCAAAAAAAAAAAAAAACTCAAAAATCCTATCTCTCTCCATATGGTTTCGGAGAGTATTAGTGTCTTCAGCACACCTCATCTCTAGATTCAGATTGTGATCTATTTCAAGCCAGAGACCTCTCATGAGATTGTAGTATTCTGTAACAGAACGATTACCTTGTTTTGTTGTTGAAGCCTTCGTCTTGAGTTCATATATTACTACTGCATCTTGAACTTTTGAATAAGACTGACAAACAGCCTTCCATATGTCCTTGGCAGTAGGGAGAAACATGTAGTTTTTGCTGAATTCGAGTTGCATTGAGCTCGACAACCATGACATAATTGAGGAATCTTCTTCGTCTCATGTCTGAAACTTGGGATCACTTTTTTCTGGACCGGTGCCTTCTAGATGACTGAGCTTCCCTTTTCCTTTAAGAAACGTCCTCACAATCTGTGCCCACTGAAGATAATTTTTTCCATCCAATCGGTATTCCTTCATGTTGGGAAAATCTCCAATCGATGAGTTGGATCGGTCCTGAACAGAGGACCTAGTTTGGTTGGAGATAGCCTTCCCTGAATCTTCCATTCGGCAACTTGAAAGGATAGATTATAGTAAGAGACTAAGAAGGGATCGAGTAACAAGGGTGTTTATCACACAACTTGAAGGCCAGCAATAAGACTGGCTCAGCAATAAGGCTAAAACAGAATGGCAGCAATAAGGTTGAAAAAAGAGGGCTGCAATGAAGCAGCAGTGGTGGGAAAAGAAACAAAGGCAGGAAATTCAGATCAGAAAACTAGGCTTTGATACCATGAAGAAAAGAATCTGTGTATTTCTCTTAATAATTGAGTAATTACAAGGTGTATATATACAAGAATAGAAGACCTAAATTAGGTAACAAAATCAAATCAAATATTTACAACTAAAGGTAACAAAATCAAATCACATAATATTCCAAATAATTTGGGAGAGATTATAGGAGATTTTCCAACACTAAAACTAGTCGGTAATTTAATCGGGAAAAAGTTGATAAGTCACTAAATAAAGATTCGTTTATTCTTATGGCAGAGGGCAAATTTAAGGCGTCCGAAAAAGATACAAATAAAAGTTAGTAAAAGGTAAGAAAATTGCTAATCTGTAAACGGTTAAAAGGAGTTAATGATTTCATAGAAGCGTCAGTAATTTATTAACAAGTTACCAGGAAGTCAAGTGATTGGTACCTTTTTTATCAATATTTTTTTGAGCTAGAAAATGTTTGTTCTTTCTTTAACGAAATGGTCAAATCATCCTCCTATTAATGCCAGGGAAATTTATTTTTTTTCCAAGTTTTGTAAACTAAATGACGTGCCATCACGCATGACATGTTTTAATTAGTTACTTAAAGAGTGAGGCAATGTGAATTCATTTCAATCACTATTCATTGCTTGCCACATTTACAAAATTCAAAGGCTTATTCTTGTACATATTGTATTTATCTTACAATTAATTAAGGCCTAACCTCCATAAATTTGCAGGCGATGACTCTCGAGCTTGCATCAATGGAGTTGTTCATTGGCCCACGTACGTGACAGAAGACGCTCCGTACAGTTTCATATTGTCGTTCGAAGTCGCCTCCCAGATGTTTGACAAGCTCCCGATGCCGGAAAACTACCTCCACAACTTAAAACTTCATGAAGAGACGCAGGTTTCCATCGCAGCTTTGAAAGAATCCCTCGCCACCTTGGTCTACTGCCTGGGAGCAAGAAACATCGGGAGCGAAATACACGTTTAGGTGATGAATCGGTATGGTTTCGCGGATTCTTGGACAAAACAGTACACTGCAGTGATGCAGCAGAGGATTGAAAGGGTCTTAGGATCGACCGGGAACAGAGAGATCTTGATTCATAGGAGTGACCATAAGGTGATATGCTATGATCCGGAGAATGATATGCGGTTCAAAGACATCGGCGTGACTGGATTCCCTGACCAGTTCGATGTGGTTGATTATTCAGAGAGCTTGGTTTGGCCTGACGAAGGAAATGCAGATAGCTAACATGAAGATACTTATTTCTCTTCATACATAAGAACTGGGCATTTCAGGTTCTTGTGGGTCTCTTATGTAAGGACTAAAATGGATTGTTTTGATCACAGGATTGGTTTTCATCAGTTGTCTGGGTGAGGTGACAAGAGATATCATGCATAAATTTCTCATGAATTGTAGAATCTGACTCGCCTTGCCTTGCATTTGATGGTCAAATGGAGTGACTGCTGCATCTTCTTAGCCGAGAAACAATGAGGTGTATAAGAATTGAAAGCTTGTTGCGACCTAAAATTTCTCATGTTAATATATTATTAAGACTAAGCCTAACTCGGGCCCTATCAAGCTCTACCAATTCGCAACTTAGGGTTTAAGCTTTTAACATGCAAAAGTTTTCATACTTGGAGTCGCCATTAATCTATTTGTAGTAGGTGGATTAAAAACCTAAATAAAATATAGGGAGATATGTTTTATTCCTACGAACGAGAGATTCTAAGCTCGGGGACTTGGTTACGCTAGATCTAGTCTAACGCCCTTCCGGTACCTTTTCTTTTCAAAAATGTTTATGCAGGCAGTCTGGATCCATTTTATTACCTAATCACTAACATGTGAGGTGTTCATACGAGTGCGCAAATCACCAATTTAATACCCAAGAAAGCAATAAATAAATTGTAAGATTAAGAGAATGACGTACATTAATGCAACGTAAGCATCGGCATTGTTAGTAGAAAATCACACAGACAATCCTAATATAATTTCTAATTAACAAAGTAAGGCACTGAAGATGTTCTTTAGGGTTTGCGCTTTATTAAAATGCAAACTAACCTATATGCAATGATGTGCAAAAAAAGGGAAAATTCCAATTAAGGATCCCAAGTGGGGTCAAATTCTCAAAAAATGGCTCAAAGTTAACATTGTGTCAAATAAGGACATGAAGTACTCAATCAGTCTCAAATAAGGACCCGAAGTGTCCAAAAAGTCTCAAATAAGGACCTGCGTCCCTCGCCGGCCAAAATACTTGCCGGCCGGCGAGAAAGTTACTGTTCCGACACCGGAACAGTAACTTTTTAATTTTTTTATTATTTTTTTTGTTTTTTTTATTTTCCTTTTCCTTTTCTTTTTTTTTTCTTTTCTTCCTCCGCTGGCCATAGCCGGGCCGGCAGAGGTCGCCGGCCTCGCTTAGCCCAGGCGAGGGCGGCCCTCGCCGGACGCCGCGAGGGCGACCCTTGCCCGACGCCGGCGAGGGCGGCCTCACTTGAGGCCGGCGACCTCCGCCGGCCCCGGCAATGGCCGGTGGAGGAAGAAAAGAAAAAAAAGAAAAGGAAAAGGAAAATAAAAAAACAAAAAAGGAAAAACAAAAAAATAAATAAATAATAATAAAAAAGTACTGTTCCGATGCCGGAACAGTAACTTTCTCGCCGGCCGGCAGGTATTTTGGCCGGCGAGGGACCCAGGTCCTTATTTGAGACTTTTTGGGCACTTCAGGTCCTTATTTGAGACTGATTGAGCACTTCAGGCCCTTATTTGATACAATATTCACTTTGGACCCTTTTTTGAGAATTTGACCCCACTTGGGGTCCTTAATTGAAATTTTCCTGCAAAAAAATGACATGCGATTAATGCAACTTAGCATGCGAACTATATGTCATGCGTCGACGTGACCTAATTCCAATGACGGACAAATGATTTATTTTTGTATTTTTCCAATAAAATTAGGAATTAAAAAATAACCTAAATAATCTATTAGGATTAGAATAACACCTAATTTAAACTAGGAAATAAATTATCTCAAGTCCTAATTTAAATTAAATAATTATCCTATCTTCTAGATACATTTAGGGTTCCCTAAACATGCAGAACTTCTAATTTAAATCCTAACTAACATATTTTTGGATTTTCTTTATTAAAAAAATCAAATAAAGATAACAACAGCATTCAAACAATCCACGCAATCAGCAAGATTCTTCTTATCAAATTTGAATTAGGAAAAGAAATCAAATTAACAGTCATATCTATAGAGTTATAGATATCGACGGAAAACTGATTATTCGAATCTAGAAAGCGAATAAAATCTATTATCGTATCCAAGTGATTATCGATAAGATAACGATTTTCCATATCGCCGCGTATCGTACCTTATGGATAAGGTCGGATAGTCGTCCAGATATGTTGCCAAATTAGGAATAATTCCTAATTTTGGATATCTTAGAATATTGCGGATATCACAAATATTATTCTAAGGTATCTAGTAATCCACACAATATTCACAGAATATTCAAAATATTCAAACTAGGAATCTAAATATTTTGAAAATAGGCCGAATAGAGATCTTTACTTGATTTGCATATTACTTTCCAAATTTGAATCACCGATGGATTGGGATCGCGGAATGGGACGGTGGCCGACGGGCGTGGCGGTGGCGGCAATGCGGTGCTTCACGATGTCTTGCGGCCGATGGTGGTGCTTCTTTATGAGCTCAGCCAAGGAGGGACCGAGGGTGGTTTCTTGGCGAAGACTTGCGGTGTGGAGCTCTCAACCCGACTGATGGGAGCTGCTTCACGATGGGGCCGAATTGATGAAGAACAAGCGAACGGTAGTTCTGTCGTAGGGAAATCTAGAGAGCGACTCAATTTGCCGTTTGAGTAAGACCACTTGGCATGCCGAGACGATCACTAAAGAACCAGCCAAGTGGAGCAAAGCAACGATAGGAATAGCATGGGATTGATGTGGTGCAAAGCATAGGGCAGCCAGGTCAACAAGGAGCTTCAAAACACTCGTGGGATGTTAGGCACGTTGCAGGGAGCAGAGAGAATTTAACTTTGAGGACTTCGTTGCGATGGGATGTTCAAACTCCAAGTGTAAGTCTCCTCCGTCACGTCTTTTCTTCCTTTCACATGCAGAACTCCCTCCGAGAACCTCTTCGATAGGGGTGTTAAAAGAACCCACTGAAATATGACCCGATCCAACCCAAATATGAAATTTTTGTATTGGGTCGGGTCGGACCTTAACTTGTTTGGATAACAGAAGAAACAAGGCTTCAGCTTGTTTTGGATCTACCCGAGCCTGCCCGAAACAAGCCCACCAGAAACAAACAAGAACCATTCGATCTTCTTGCTCCCAAGCCCACCCGAAACCTATCATCTTCTTCCAGAGCTCCGCTTTTTCTCTCTAGCAGATCCCGTCTCCCAGTTTGACTTGCGCCACCTCCCTCGATCCACCGTCATCGTCATCCCCTCCCAGGCATCGAGCTCGAACCAGGTCAGTCCCTGCAAACCCTAACTCTCTCCCAATTTCGTGAATGAAAGCGGGTCCATCGTGTGTCGCCAACTGCTACGTCAAGTAGCGGATTCTAAATTGTGGGTCTTTCGAACCATTTTATTGCCGGTCCATCGTTCTTGTTGTGTTTCGGAGATTTCTTGTCTGGTTTTTGTGTTTTTTCCTTGCGCGGTCGTGGATCACATTAACCCACTTGAATCTTTTTGAGTTTGATCGTGGATAGGCTTCGAAATCTCTACTGGGTAGATACGCTTGATTTGATTTCGGCTCCTTCTCTGTTCTTGTTTCTGTCTGCTTGTTTCTGTGGCGATGACTCTGCTGAAAGAATTCACCCACGATGCTTTCGGCAAATCCAGTCCGACTGTTATCTCGTTGAAAAATGGGAACTTGGGCTGGAATTCCGAATTGACTTGGTTAAATTTCATTCGAGCAAATTGCATCGCCACCCATGGTGAAAATTAGATTTTTTATTTTTATTTTTTACTGTCACGCCCCGTACCCCACGAAGCGCGAGCATCCCACCTTCGGTCGTTTGACTGCGACGTCTCAGGATGCGTCGCCGATCCAACACCCATACAGAGATCAAACACAAGCGGAAGCATAAAACAAACAAACCCAGACAACTACAATATGAGCCAAGGATAGCCATACAACAACCATCATTGAAGAAAATAATTACACATTTATACTATTATAAAACTTTTTTGTACAATAATTACAAGAACCAACAAAAGATACGAACAGTCAGCAGCCACCTGGTCAAAAAGGGATAAGTGGCTAGGAAGGTCAGGCTAAACTAGGGAAGAGGGCTACAGTCCTAAAGTAGCTACCCTCACTGCTAGCTGGGGACCCTGGACGGCTCTATGGCTCCCAATCGGGATCGGACGACTCGGTGAAATCATCTGACAACTTCTCAGAGGTGTTCTCACTAGGCCCTGACTCCTCCGAATCCATGGCCTGTGCTCGCTCATCCTCAGAGTCCATCTCTAACTCCGGGTCCAGGTACATCTTGAACTCCTTCTCATTTGATCCCAGCTCTGCCACCTCTCCGTCCTCCTCTATGTCTTGCTCCATGGCCTCAGGTTCATCTTCTTTCTCATCCATCGGCTCGGGGTCCTCTGCTAGTACTTCAGGCTCGTCCTCCATCTCCTCCTCCTGCCTCATCCATTCAGGTGTGGCCTCGGGATTTATCACTTCACCAGCCGCTATGATTGATTGCAACATTCTCACACTGTTAACGGGGATGTCAAAGGTCCTGAGAGGCTCTCCCTCGTTTCCATTGGCATCCTGGTGGCACCATGCCACATACTCCTGGTGCTGGTAATAATACTCGTCTATATTCACAACTACATCGGATTGATATCGCACGAAAGCCTCCCCATTTCCTGAGGGGTAGGTAGTAACATACTGCCGAATTTACCGAGGGATCCCAAAAAGTGGCGGTAGTCTCTCCATCCTTACGGCCGGGGGTCTGAGAAGTATCGGTTTACACAACCGTGAGACGAATCTCAGTAAGTTCAACCCCTAAACCTAGGCTAGGCTAACATGCAATCTCCTGACAGGATTCAATTATTCAAATCACAATATAACAAAAATCAAACAATTCTCTAACCTTGCAGGTTAGGCAGTTCAATATATAATCATCACGGTACATACGTGGCACACATATCACACGTACGTCAATCACATGCTTATGCATCGATTCTCACACCCTCGCATGGTAATTCAATGCATGTTCATGCATGCAAATGTCATCGGCATGTCACGCGCATTTCTTTGGCCCACTAGCCCACACTGGCACACTTGCTTAATTCATTATTATTACGACTCGAGTCAACAAAATTCACGGCCCGGTGCGTCTAGCCTGCTTCAAAGTGCATGAGACGCAGCAACCGATCTGGCCCAGTGTCTCTAGCCTGCTTCAAAGTGCATGAGGCGCAACACTGATCTACTTACGAACCAGAGCCTACTTCAAAGTGCATGAGGATGGTCGTCTTCCGGATGTACCGGGCATCGTCCTGCTTCAAAGTGCATGAGAACGGTATCGACCCGAAGGTCACGACCCGAAGGTCACGACCCGAAGGTCACGACCCAAAGGTCCATAGGTGATCACACAACTCATTATTATCTGAACCCAGCGTATAACGCTTCAGGGTATTTTAGGTGATCACATGCTCATGGCAGGCACACATTCTCGCACAATTTCACCACATGCCTCGCTCTCGGCATACATAATGCGTGTCCATGTTATGCAATGCAATGCATCATAAGTACCAATGAAATTCAATCACTCAATATCACAACACGTGCTCAATTGGCCTAATTAATACCGTGTGGCCTAATGCGCGATTCACAAGTTAACAATTAATTTCAACCCCATCATTGACCAATCGCACTCCACATAATTCAACCACACGACATGCGACATGGTAGTACACAATCAATCACAATTGAGCACAATTACATACAATCAGTCAATCCGGACATACCCGATAATTTCCAATGGGGTCCTAAATTGGTCATTTAATCCACTTACTCTCCCCAAATAATTCTCAATATACCACTAAATTTTTCCAATAACAATTTCTATCAATCCATCCTCAACCCAGTCTCAATTACCCACCGACACTACCTAAGCCAGTCCAAATTGTACCGATAAATACCTAAATCAGGCCAGAAAAATGCAATATCAATCCTAATCCGGGTTTAGGAATTTTACTCACCTAATCCAAGATTACAACGACGGGGAAATGGCGGCCGATCACTGATGAACAGTGAAACCGGCGACAAAAATCCCGACGACGGCGTACGAACGTGAACAGTGACCGTACGAATGGCGGTGAACAGTACCACCCGCACGGACACTGTACGGACAGGCGGGGATAAGTGGCCGGCGACGTGCCAGTGACGGCTGAGGCGGTCCGTATGGTCGGGATGAACAGTGACCGTACGGACGGTGAACAGTAACCGTACGAGGTCACTGTACGGACGGGGCTGAACGGCGACGTATGGAGGTGCTGGACGGCCGGGTGTCGACGGAACGGCGATCGGAGCTCCGGCGAAGCTCCGGCGCTACTGTTTACAAAACAGAAAAATGAGAAAAAGAGGGAAAAAGAGAGAGAAAGAGAGGGAAAGGGAGAGAGGAATGGACGGAACCGAGGCTGAGCTGAGGCGGGGGACCAAGGGGGTCGACGGCGAGACACGGTGGTCGGCGGCGTGCTCCGGCGAAGCTCCGGCGAGAGAGAAAATGAGGGAAAATGAGAGAAAATAGAGAGAAAGAGAGGGAAAATGAGAGAAAATTTCTGAAGAGGAGGCTGGTCTGGCGTGAGAGTGAGTGAGGAGACAGAGAGAGAGTTTATCTTGGTCAAAGATTGTAGACTAGGGGTGCCAAGTGTCAAAAATCAAGCCACTTTGACCTTTTTGCCCCTCATCCAAGAGCTCACATTAAATCTTATCCAAAAATCTAATGGCACTTTGGTCCTTTGCTGTCATAATTAAGATAAGTCCAAATTTAATTAATTTCCTTAAAAATTCCCCAAAATTCGGAGCCAGAAATAGCCTAGGGGCAAAACCGTCATTTTTCCGATCCCGGGGCGAAATTCCAATTTTCACACATACGCATTCCATATGTGCGTGGCCAACCTAATATGGCATCGGAATCGCGAAATTCATTTTTTAAGCCCTCGAAAATCCACGTTAAAGTTTCGAGAATAAAATAATATTATTTTCCAATTTTTGTCGAAATTCCAGTTTTTGTCCAAAACGATTCCTGGTATGCGTGGCCATCCAAAATGGCGTCGGCCTCAAAAATAACCTCATTTGACCTCAAAAAGCAACGCTGGCGTCTCGAGGGGCATAATCGTAATTTTTCATCCCCGGACCGAAATTCCAATTTTCACTTGTACTAACTCCAAACATGTGTGGCCAGCGTAATATGACGTCAGATTCTCAAAAATAGTCTCTTAACCCTTCAAAAATCGACATCGAAATCCAAGCTTAATTCTGTGAACAATACTCACTAAACTTTCAATTTCAAGGTCTCTCACTAACGGGTGACTGTTTAGAGGTTACGCGTATCGACCTAGGGTTATCCGTATCGTGATGGTCTCGATCATTGAGAGAATGAGAAAATTATCATTAGTTCCAGAGGTCTCAATCATTATGTTCAAGTTCAGGACTGGTTGACCACGTGCACTTTTGGTCTTGCAGAATCACCTGCGTCCCAATTGTACATCGTAGGCCTTGGCCAAACCCAATCCATTACTCTTTCCTAAGATCGGCCCACGTTGGCCCAAAATATTTTTCTCAGCGTCTCTCGTGATCGATATCCCTTTCGCGATAGAGTCCCTGGTCCACATACTATTTTCTAGTTAGCCATACCCTAGTGGTTAGTATCCCGAAAATGATCAACTATGGGTGAGACTTACTAAAATGAAACGCGAAATAATATCAGTTTCATTGATCCCGGATATTACATCGAAATTCGGGCTGTTACATTTACTTCCCCAGTGGTTCTCCGGATGATTTCGTAGTAAAAGACATGTTTATCTTGGTACGAAGTATTGAAGTGTCATTTTCAGTTCGAATTTTCTATTGCTGGGTAATTTGAGTGGAATACTTTCTGCTTAGTGTCCGATTCCTGTCGGTTTGCTTGGATCACAGCGAAAGAACACAATTATTGACTTTCCCTCGGCTTCCTTAGGCCACGAAGGCGAGATTGTCATGCCCCGAACCCCCATCGAGCTTGCGACATCCCCTGCTCCCGTCGAATAGTTGCAACGTCCCAGGAACGTCGCCGACCCAACCCAAACATCAGAGCCACATGCGAAAGCGTATAACAAAACCCCGGACAAATAATGACGACAATGGGGTAGAACAACAGAACAATCCAACAACCACAAATTCATACAACACCAAATATACAAACATTATATTACAGACATAATTGACAAACTAGCATCCGAAATCACCGTCAACAAAATATCAGGGTCTGGTTAACTTAACTTCCCTATGGGTCAACCCGATTTACACAACCCCTAAAATACCCTAGGGAAAACCTACTGATCACCATCTTCCATTCCGCTCCTATTTCTTCTGACTCGATCCTCCGGAAATCTCTTGGGCATCGCCTGCGAATCCACCGACACCAAAAGCGGTTCTTCGAACTTCCAAAAAGAGGAGGCAGACTTCCCGGGTCTAAGGCTGGGGGTCTGAAAGTGGCGGTTATACAACCGTGAGACGAATCTCAATAAGTGTACAACCCCAAACCCCACGTAGGCACTCACGTACCGCCAGACGAAAACATGCATAACACACGACAATCAACCAAGCTAACAACCACACACGACCCTACCTGGAATCCATCATGCACGTTCCTGCACGTTAGACAATAACACAACCAGTATACCACAGCAATGAATCACAGACGCGCGCGTGTCTCAATTATAAGATAAAACCCACTTGGGCACGTCCCATACCATGCCTAGCAGTTTTTACCCCATAATTAAGCATCACACCACGCGATACAAACACACTCGCACACCAACTCACACCACGTGTCACCTTCTTAATTTCACTCGTCCCGCTAATTCTTGCTCATTCTCAACCTTTCCACCACTACCGCGCCCACGTAAAACGCATCAGGGCAACAGTCTTCTGACCTCGTCAGGCATCGTCACCCCATCGGGCCGGGCATCGTCACCTCGTCAGGGACGGCATTGTCCCGCGTAAACGTACACGCCTCAGGACGGAATCCTACACATGCTTTCCTTCTACCGCGCCCGCGTAAAACGCATCAGGCCAACGGTCTTCTGACCACGTCAGGCATCAACACCTCGTCAGGCCGGGCATCGTCACCTCGTCAGGGACGGCATCGTCCCACGTAAACGTACACGCCTCAGGACGGACCTTTCCAACCAATCCACATTTCCATATCCTCGTTCCACTCAAACCACACTTACACACGGTCGACGACCACACGACCCAACACAATTCCACATTGCACGCACAATTCACAAGTCACATATACTTCGCAAATATACATTCTCACTACGCAAGCACACCACACAATTATACACATTCTCAGCATGCGAACATATTGCACAATCGCACTGCCACACCATCACACCTCACAACCACACACGTGACATATACAACCACACGTACACAACCCGAAGCACAATCCCAAATCAGCCAACTACCACCAATCGCACAATCACGCACAAATTTCCATTCAAGGCACAATCCCAATAATTAATCGCACAAATTAATTCCGATCAAACCCTAACATCACAGCCCTAATACAAGTTCTCTAAACCTCAAAATTCTTCGCCTAATCAGTCCGCAACCACTAAATAATCAGCTCTACTCTCAGCCACAAAACAGCCCCAAAACAGTCACGAATCAGTCACAAAATTACCTAACCCGGGTCCTAAACGAGCCTAGAAATACCCGAGGTCCTAAATGACATTTGGGGAAAACACTTACCCTAAAAGGCGAGACAAACCGGGCTGGACAGAGGCTGGAACGGACCCGAACAGAAGAAGCAGCGGCAGTGACGTCACCGGTGACGTACGGACGGCGGTGAACAGTACTTTCCGTACGGACGTGAACAGTACTTTCAGTAGGACACGTACGGACAGGCTGGAAAACGGTGGCCGGCGTGGCGCCGGTCACGGCGGCGACGTGCCGTACGATCGAATGAACAGTGACCGTACGGACGGTGAACAGTACCGTACGGTCACTGTACGAACGGGGCTGAACGGCGACGTATGGAGGTGCTAGATGGCCGGGTGTCGACGGAACGGCGATCGGAGCTCCAGCGAAGCTCCGGCGTTACTGTTTGCAGACTGGGAAAGAGAAAAAGAGAGAAATAAGGCTGTTTTGGACAAAAACCGGGGCTGTGATGGCTACACAGAGGTGGAAATGGTTGATGGTGGTGCTGGCTTGGTGGGGGCAGCTCCGGCTGGTACTGTTCCGGCGTGAACAGTACCAAAAACGGCAGAAACGGGACTGCAGAACCAGAAACGTGAAGAAGAAGAGGAAATTTCTGGGGAAAAAAATGGCTGAATGCTTCTGCACGTGAGAGAGAGAGAGAGAGATATCTGGTCAAACATTGAAGACTAGAGTGCCAAGTGTCAAAAATCCAAAGCCTTAGACACTTTTGCCCATAATCCAAAGGCCCATATTTGTTCTAATCCATAAAAGCAAGGGTAGAATGGTCATTTGCTCTTAACCATGGTTGACCAGACCTGAGTTAAGCCTAACTCACCTTGGTTAATCCCAAAATTAAATCCAAATTTCGGAATTAATTAAAAATGGCCTAGGGGCAAAATGGTAATTTTCCGATCCCGGGGCGAAATTCCAATTTTCGCACATGCGCATTCCATATGTGCGTGGCCAACATAATATGGCGTCGGATTCGCAAAATTCACTTTCTAAGCCCTCGAAAATTGACTGCGAAGTTCCGGGAATAAAATAATATTATTTTTCCAATTTTTGTCGAAATTCCAATTTTTGGCCAAAACCACTCTAAATGTCCATGGCCACCCCAAAATGACCTTGGCCGCGAAAAATAATCTCAAACGGCCTCCGAATCCAATCTCGGTGCCCACAGGGGCAAAACTGTAATTTTCTGGGTCCCGAACTGAAATTCATTTTTTTGCAGAAATGGATGGCCCCAAGGTTGGCCAAGCCAAAAACGTCATCGGCCACTTAAAATTGTCACTTTCAAAATTCTCGATTCCCGAGCCCGAATTCTAAGAAATGACTAAAATTGAACAAAACGACTTCAGTTTATCTCTTGCTAACGGGTGGCTCATTAGGATTATGCGCTTTCGACCCATGACCGACACCAAGTCAAGTCACGTTTAAGTTTACTCTACCCGGGACGACCTCGGTTGTCATATAATTGCGAGGGTCTGTTACTAGTGCCCTTCGGACACGATCAATCAAATAGACCGGTCTCGGTTGGCTCAAAACATTCCCTCATCAATCCATATGGTCGAAGATCGAACCCAGATCGAGTTCTTTGGTCGTGCGAACTCAATCCCGTAATAGCCTTAGCCCTAAGGTTAGCATCCCGAGAATGCGCGGGTCCCGGGTGAAATCTCACTATAGTGCATTGACCAAAATATTCATTTCATGAATCCCGGGAAAAGGATCGAAAATTCAAACTGTTACAGAGATGGCCCGAGATCTTCGACAGCGTCGATCCCTCCACCGAGGATTGGATTGTCGACCAGATGCACATCATAAATCTTGCTCCCCATTAACTGAATCCCATAGCTCATCGTTTTGTTTTCGCTTCGTGTTAAGTTTGGTGAGATTGAATCGGTGATAGCTTGAATTAAGTGGTTAATCAGTTCCTTTGAACTCTAATTATGGAATTTCCGGATGGGTTTAAGTGCACATGTCATGGGGAGTTCAAACCTGCTCTTCTGTATCAGCTTCTGGCACTTGGAGTGCATCATAATATTTTCTGCTTCAAGGTATCTGCACGAGCACTAACGAAGCTATGGGACAGCATGAAGATTTTGAGCAAAACAAGGTGCTGATAAAGTTATTGAGAAAATAAATCGACCGCAGAAATGAATAGTAAACCTCTAAACACGAACCCAACCCGAACCGATCCGACCCGAACACGACCCGATTGTGCAGCTATATCATGTTCGGGTCTTGTTTCGGGTCGGGCCAAGCACATATATTCATTGTTTCGGGTCGGGTTTGGTATCATGAAAACCCGACCTAACCCGACCCATTGACACCCCTAGTATTAACCCAAAAAAAGAAGAAGAAGTTCCAGTGGCATGACAGGCGCGCACATAAATTAGGACGAGGCAACATATGCAAATCATGTTGCACCATGTGTAGTGAGTTTAGCCACAGAGGATAGTGTCCTGATTTAACATAAACTCGAGAGATACGTAAATTAAGTAGAGAGATACATGAATCCAAGAGATACATGAATTGAAGAGACGTCTCGTTTTTGCTCATTCGTTGATCCATTAACCTGCCATAATTGCAACAGAGGCGACATTTGCGAACCATGTCACACCATGTGTAGTGAGTTAGCCATAGAGGACATTGTCGTGGCAGACATGTGCTAATTAATCTCTTGAATGATCTTAGCATAAATTAATTTGGCAAATCAATAGTAGATTTTAACAATTCTTGCTAATTTGACAAGTTACTATTAGTTAATTAGTCCTTTAAGACATGGTAACGTTTTGACCGAAGCCTCAGCTTCCCGCTATATCAAAAAATGCTCATAAAGGTTTCCATGTTAGTGTATAAACATTCCATATATGTCATTACAAATTCAGAACGCCCTTTGTTCTCCAGCTTATTACCAATTCAGAACGCCCTTTGTTCTCCAGCTTATTACCAGTTCAGAACGCCCTTTGTTCTCCAGCTTATTACCAATTCAGAACGTCCCTCGTTTTGTTACCAATTCAGAACGTCCCTCGTTTTGTATATAAATTCATGCAAAATCCCTTCTCCATGTCATTACAATCCTCTCGGTTCATAGTCTTGTCAAAACACCAATGTCTAGCAAGAACTTGTTGTCATGGCTCTGCCGGATCTCTCTGGTACTGCTGCTTTGGACCTCCGAGGTTGTTGCTATCGCTCCCGGCAAAACGACGTATCCGGCGCTGTTCGCGTTCGGGGACTCAATCCTCGACACGGGCAATAACAATAACCTCAGGACGCTGAGCAAGTGCAATTACCCTCCTTACGGCAGGGATTTTCCCGGAGCGATACCCACCGGCCGATTTGGCGATGGGAAAGTCCTCTCGGACGTGATAAGTAAAGTTCCTTTTTTCTTTTTCGCTATAATGGAATTAGATGCAAACCAATTCGACATTGTACTTCCTTTTAATAATGAGCACATTGAACTATAGTTCAATGCATGAGACATAATGCTGATTGAAACTCGAACCTGCACAAAATTCTTAAACAGCGGAAGGGCTAGGAATCAAAGAGCTATTACCAGCATATTTGGATCCTAATCTACAGGACAAGGATCTTCCGACAGGCGTTTGCTTTGCTTCGGGCGGCTCAGGCTTAGATCCGCTAACCGCTGGGTCACAGGTTCATTCCTCGTCCTTCAATTCTTTGAAATATACGCTCATCTGCACTCCAAACACTCACTCGAAAATAGTTGATTATGTGTCTTTCAATGCACAGGGCGTATTGACCATGGGAGATCAATTGAAGCGCTTCAACGAGTACATAGGGAAGCTGAATGCGGTCGCCGGAGCCCAAAATGCCGCCGCCATACTCAACAGCAGCCTTTATCTGATGTCTGCAGGCAACAACGACATTGCCTACACCTATTTATCCGCCCGCCTCAGTCCTATGCCCTTCCCTGCGTACGCCGATTTCCTGGTTAACTCCGCTTCAACTTTCATCAGGGTAAATCCTTTTTGCCATGGATGTGCTTTATTTGAGTTGGCATGCGTCCTTGTATGTTTATCATGCCATTCATGGCAACAGATCCATAGCATCCTCCCATCTTTTGTTCTTCTTCTTTCTTTCTGTACATTGTTTGCAGGACTTATATGCACTTGGTGGGCGTAAATTTGCGCTCCTGGGCGCTTTACCATTGGGATGCTTGCCATCAGGTAGAGCTTCGGCAGGGGGCATTCTGTGCTCGGTGTTGGCCAACGAATATGCACAATTGTTCAACACTAAACTCTCCTCCATGTCGAGTTCGCTCAGCAGTGAACTTGCGGATTCCCGGATAGTCTACATCGACGTCTATGAGCCTCTCCTCAATCTGATACAAAACCCTAATCAATTTGGTAATCAATTAAGCTCAAGTTCCATTCCCATTCAGCACCATGCACTCCCTCAATGCATGATGAGCATGCATTTCCTTTTCGTTGCAGCCTTAAAAGTTCGCATTGCAAACTTACACTGCATAAGTGGGCATGTAAAATTTTCAGGTTTTCGAGTTGCTAACATAGGATGCTGTGGCGTGCAAACGTTGCTATGCAATCCGCTGAATCCAATCACTTGTCTGGACATACCAGATTATGTTTTCTGGGACGCCGCTCATCCTTCCGAGAAAGTCTACCGCACTCTCGCTCCCGCTATCGTCCAGGCGTGTTCAAAAATGTAGCGCGGCAACTCCACAAGCTGATTAGTGCGATATTGTGTGAAGTCGCACCCTTCATGTCTACCATACAAAGAATCATTTGTCTCTTGGTTTAGTGCTGGTGATAGTACTTGATGGATGTTTTGCGAGTCATAGCCATCTGAATCATATACGTGCGTTAGGAGTATAACATTGCGCGTGAAGTTATTTTCAAAAATGCTGTCTCAGTTTGTTATGCATTATACAATAAAACTGGCCATTATCTCTCATTTCCGACCCGACCTGTTTACGGTCACGACAGGACATGTTTAATTAAATAGGTTTGTATGTTGCTTGCGTCCACACAATTCTAGGCAACGTATTTCTATTCATCTGTTCACGGATTTGGACCACTCATCAGCGATGACATTGGCAGCCGGCGCCGATGAGCGGCGAGTGAGAGGCTAAGGCGGCTGAAGGAGAAAAGAAAGAGTCCAAGCTGTTTGTTTTCATATTGGGCGAAAGATGAATAGACAAGGCAAATCAAACGGCTTGAAAAACAGGGACTAGTATACATACTTTGAAAGTCTGCACTTGTGTGCTTTCTTTAAGAACCAAAGCCGTGTTCGGTCGTTTGGATTTCTAGCTAGAAAATTTAATTAGAATATGACTAGATAGAATAGGATACCGGGAATTTTACTGCAGTTGATCCGATGTTTGGTGAATCACGGTGATGAAGTCGGACATTTTTATATCCTAACAACTACAAACCAGTATAGAATAAATCCAAAAATGCACAAAAGGAAATGGTAAGAATCTCTCATGTTTCACAGCTAAAGGAACTGCACATTCACCAACATAAACAGCATCCGGCAATCAATCCAATTTGATTGATTTAAACCTTAAAACTTCTAGAGCCACTCGTTTGACCATGACAAGAAATGTAAAACGTCGATGGATCAACCAACAAATATCAAATTTCGTAAGAGAGAGAAATTATCATCATTCACCTTTACAGTTCAGAAAAGTATAGTCCTTTAACTCTTTTGGAGTTACAAAGAAGAATGAGCTTCTACTCTCTTGCCGTTTTGTGCAGCTTTGACGTGAACAGAAGAGTTTCAGAGGAGTCGTGAAGCTTTAACGTGAACCAGAGCCAAGAGGAAGAAGGAAGGGACGGGGTTTGTTTTAGAAATCTCCTCGCTTTTATTAAATCTAGGTTCTTCTACTTCATTTTTATTTACTTATTTGTTTATTACTTTCCCTCCCTTTTTTTATTTCTTTTTTCACTCCCTTCCATCGTTTCTTAATTAACATTTTATAAAATAATAAGTTGTACCAACACACCTAAAATATTTAATAAACATAAATACTAAATATATATAGAATAGAAAGAAAATCAAATATATAAATAAAAATATTAATAAATAAGAAATCTTATTTACCTTTATCTCATCTCTCACCTGGGATTTTTTATCCAATTTATATTATTTTGTATTCAGCATTATCCTACATTTTATACCGGTTACCAAATACAGTCTAAGAGGTTCACGGTGTGCTTTCCAAAGTTCGGCACCGACATTTGCTGTAGTGGCTAGGGAGCTCTTAGTCGGCATCTTTTTCATTAGAAAGCGAACCAATTGGAACTCCGTTTGGCAAATCCGTATTATTCGCTTATATTGAAACAATGCAAATTGTCGCCTCCATCATAGATTTGATAGATCTAATGTCCGCGAAAACTGCCTGATTCGAGGTCCACGACCTCGGATTTAGAATGGAGAGAGAGAGAGAGAGAGAGAGAGAGAGAGAGAGAGAGAGAGAGAGAGAGAGAGAGAGAGAGAGAGAGAGATGTACATTATTATTTATTCATATGGGCGCTGTTAATAACAAACTCTATAAACGGGTCAAATTTTGGATCTGGTGACTGATGGGGTTTTGATGTTCTTACTCTGGCCCTTTTGCCCTTTAGATGTCATTTGTTCAACCCTTGGGCATGACGTGGCGTCCAACTCATCAGGATGCGGTATCCAAGTCAGCAAGTCAAGGCTGCAAACTTGCTTAGCAAGTTATAGTATCCCCAATTTTTGTAAAGTCACTAAGAGCTTTGCTAGTAAAATATTTTCAGTATCTTTATGGCATTGCTTCACTTTGAAGAAATGTTACCCCAAACGTCGCCTTTTAATTCTCCTTTTCTTTCTCCTTTTCTTTGGGTTAGGATCAGCTGTGGAAGAGTGAAAGAGTCACCACTACCGAGGATTCCACTATTGCTCTTAAAAAAACACCAATCTCTACCTTACATAAAGTTGCCATAGCACGATCATCTATTCATAAGAGTATTCCGCAGTCTTCGTAAGAGGAGGAAGGGCTAAGGATTTACCAAACGTGGGCTACCACATTGTTCGAGGAACCCTAGATACCGAGTAATTTTTAGATAGCAAGTACCTAGTTCCGGTGCGACTTCATAAAAAGCAATCAAAGATAAGATCGAAGAAAATGAAACACACATAATCGTCATTATAGCGCTTCCTTATGGTCCAAGAAAATGTCCGGAAAACCTACTATGAAACTACCGGGGATGGGCAAAAAGCTACACCCGTGCCCCATTTATCCAAATTAATTTCCGTATCACAAAAAACCTCCCTCAATTGGTACACTCATGCCACATTTTTCTCAAATCAATTTTCATGCCATAGAAAATCTTAAATCGGCACTTCACGCCACATTTACCCTAAACTGGTTTTCGTGTTACAAAAAATCTCAAAGTTTGGGGTAAATATGGCACAGATATACCGATTTAAAGTTTTTTTGTAATAGGAAAATTATTTTGGAATAAATGTGACACGAGTGTGCCAATTTATGATTAGCCTTTTTCTTTTTCTAAAAGCACGAGAGCGAACCTAGTTACCACTCTTCACGTAGTCCCAAATTATACAGAAAGGCAAGGTTGCTGCTAATTCCACAGCCCGTTTATCCCAAGGTGCAACATTTTTGGTCATCCTAACTCCAGAGGTGCTACTGCAGCTTCAAATCATGTAAGTTCAAGGTAAAGCACAATTGCAAAAAGAGAAAGAAAGAAACAGTAACATGTAGAAATTCATATACAAATGTATGAAATTTGTATCGAGTTTTTCAACCAATTATTATATAGCATCTCCAAATTTCATAAACCTTCTTATTAAGTTAATGCAGGGTTCATTAGACAGTTATGTACTTTTTGGGGCACATCAAAATACAGTTATACCGTACAAGACAGTTGTAGCACAACCTCGGAAACGCCAAATGAACTTTACTTACATAGTTATGTAGTGGTCATCTGACATGGACTCCATTTTTCAGGACTTAGTCGAGAGATGATTTCAAAGTATAAGTACTTCGATCCATTCGCTTCTCATCACCGCTCAACACCGGCGGCTCAGGTGAGGGAGATCCTCGCCGGACATGGCTTCTTCTTCTTCTTCATCACTCGACCGCCTCCCACAAGACATTGTCGCAGACATACTCTTGAGGCTCCCCGCCAAAACACTCCTTGACCTCCGCCGCGTTTGTAAGTCGTGGAGCTCTCTCATCCTTCCCTATCCTCCGTCGCCAAGCACCTCCGTCTCCACCGCCTCCTCCGCTCCAAACCTCACCAGAACCTTCAGCTCCTCCACTTGCCTTGTGCCCAGAACGACTGGCCCGTCCCTGCCCACGACACAGACTTCTGCTCTGTCCTATGCTCCAACCATGTCTCGGGCTCCTACACCCTCCACACAAAGCTCGCCATCCCCTTCGATGAGCACGCACTCTCCTTCGAGGTCATAGGGTCGGTCGATGGGCTCGTCTGCGAGTCGATGCTCCACAAGAGGTCCAAGCTCTGGACCATCCAGAGCATGTATTTGTGGAACCCGGCCATGAGGAGGCTGAGGGACCTGGGGAACAGGACCGAGCGCGTTGCCGGCATGAGCAGGTACCAGATTCACGGGTTCGGGCGCGACCACGGGGGCCACATTTATCAGGTCGTGAGGATCACTTACGGCTGCATGAGAAAGGGGGAGAAGGAGAGTTCGACAGAGGCCGTCCAAGTCGAGATTTGCACGGTGGGGAGGGATTCGTGGAGAATGTTAGAACCACACGGCGTGTCTTGCTTCGCAGGTAGCATATGAATCGGTTTCTTTCAATTTAGTTCGGTTCGAATTATTAGTTTTCTTTCGGAATATAAGTAGAATTCCGTTGTTTCATGCTCAAAAATACATATCTGTTTTTTTTTCTATATTAGTATATTTCAATAAGTGTTGATAAATGTCAAGTACCCGTGCTTCTTACTAGGTAACTTGTATATGAAATGATCAATTTGTCTTGCAAATTACTATATTTTGTTTTTATTTTACTAGTTTGAGGTTTTTTGTGGTTAAAAAATTCGTTTGGAGTAAATTTGTCACATATATATCGATTTGGAGTTTTGGTGGTATTAACCCATATATTTTTTTTAATATTTACCGACTTTTATTGAGTTTCTAACATATATTTATCTTGATTAACAACCCCTCGCATTATTAACTTTTCTTAGAGAATACCAACCGAATTTATCGTAACTAACCAACATTCTTCCTATTAAATTTTCGCCATATTATTAGGTTATCAGCTTTTATTTGAGTTACTCGACGATATTTATTTGTCTATTTTTTTTAAATTGTCAACCTTTCTTATTGTTTACAAACTTTTATTTTCATTTCTTAGCAAGCCTTGAATTTAACAATATAAATTACCAATCTTAATTAGACCGACTAACCCAATTTTCTACGATTAAGTTGCTAACTAATTTCTTAAAATTACCAACTCTTAAATGAGATTGCTAATTTAAATTTAAGAAACTCATCAATTCTCTTTGATTATGTTATCAACTAGTTATGAGTTACCGAGTTAGTTGCTAATGTCTATTTCATCTTTTAAATGTACTAACTTTCTATTAAGTTACTAATTAGGAATAAAGTTGATGAGTCACCAAATAAAGTTCATTAATTTCATGTGAGTTGATAAATTTGAGGTGTTAGTAAGAGAACCAATAAACATTGGTAAGCAATAACAAGAGTTGATAAATTTAAAAGAAAACCAAATAAACTTTAATAATTATTAGGGAAAATTCCAATTAAGGACCCCAACTGGGATCAAATTCTCAAAAAAGTGTCCAAAGTGAATATTGTGTCAAATAAGAGCCTAAAATGCCCAATCAGTTTCAAATAAGGACCCGAAGTGCTCAAAAAGTCTCAAATAAGGACCTGGGTCCCTGATCGGCCAAAATACCTGCCGGCCGGCGAGAAAGCTACTGTTTCGGTTGCCAGAACAGTAACTTTTTAAATTTCTTATTATTTTCTTTCTATTTTTCCTTTTCTATTTTTTTTCTTTTCCTTTTGTATTTTTTTCTTCTCTTCCTCCACCGGCCATAGCCTCCGCCGGCCTCAGGCGAGGCCGCCCTTGCCGACGTCGGGCGAGGGCCGCCCTCGCCTGGGCTGGGCGAGGTCGCCCTCGTGGGCCTCAGGCGAGGTCGCCCTCGTTGGCGTCGGGCAAGGGCCGCCCTCGCCTAGGCTGGGCGAGGGCTAGACCTCGCCGGCGTCGGGGGAGGCCGGCCTCGCCAGTTGCCGGCGAGGTTGAGCCTCGCCAGATCTGGCGAGGGCTCGGCCCCGCTGGCGTTGGGCAAGGCCAGCCTCGCCGGCAACTGGCAAGGGCGACCTCGCCCGAGGCTGGCGAGGGCGACCTCGCCCAGCCCAGGCGAGGGCGGCCCTCGCCCGACGCCGACGAGGGAGGCCTCGCCCAGCCCAGGAGAGGGCGGCCCTCGCCCAACGCCGGCGAGGGCGGCCTCACCCGACACAGGCGAGGGCAACCTCCGCCGGCCTCGGCAGAGGAAGAGAAGAAAACAAAAAAAAGAAAAGGAAAAGGCAAAGGAAAATAAAAAAACAGAAAGAAAAAAATTAAAAAGTTACTGTTCCGGTGTCGAAACAGTAACTTTCTCGCCGGCCGGCAGGTATTTTAGCCGGACGGGGACCTAGGTCTTTATTTGAGATTTTTTTGGCACTTCGGGTCCTTATTTGAAACTGATTGGGCACTTCAGGCCCTTATTTGACACAATATTCACTTTGAACCCTTTTTTGAGAATTTAACCCCACTTGGGGTCCTTAATTGGAATTTTCCCTAATTATTAACTCTAATGAGAGTTTTTTTTGTTGGAAAAATGAGAGTTAAGAATCCAAAACTATTCGGTAGTTTAACTGGAAAAAAGTTGGTAACTTAATGGAAAATTTGGTAAATTAATAAAAACAAATAAACATGGCTAAGCAACTTAAATAAGACTTAGTAAACCAAAGCTAGTCGGCAAAAAACTTATAGATCACTCACACAGAGGGTGACCAATTTATATAATAATTTAAGGTGCGCTTGTAAAAGAGATAAATAAACGTTGGTACACGATAACGAAAACCGGTAATTAAGAAAAAACAATAAATATTAGTAGGTAACTGACATAAGAGTTGATAATCTAAAATTAGTCGGTAATTTAATCGGGAAAAAGTTGATAAGTCACTAAATAAAGATTCGTTTACTCTTATGGCAGAGGGCAAATTTAAGGCGTCCGAAAAAGATAAAAATAAAAGTTAGTAAAAGGTAAGAAAATTGCTAATCTGTAAACGGTTAAAAGGAGTTAATGATTTCATAGAAGCGTCAGTAATTTATTACCAAGTTACCAGGAAGTCAATTGATTGGTGCCTTTTTTATCAATATTTTTTTGAGCTACAAAATGTTTGTTCTTTCTTTAACGAAATGGTCAAATCATCCTCCTATTAATGCCAGGGAAATTTATTTTTTTCCAAGTTTTGTAAACAAAATGACGTGCCATCACGCATGACATGTTTTGATTAGTTACTTAAAGAGTGAGGCAATGTGAATTCATTTCAATCACTATTCATTTCTTGCCACATTTACAAAATTCAAAGGCTTATTCTTGTACATATTGTATTTCTCTTACAATTAATTAAGGCCTAACCTCCATAAGATTTGCAGGCGATGACTCTCGAGCTTGCATCAAAGGAGTTGTTCATTGGCCCGCATCCGTGACAAAAGACGCTCCGTACAGTTCCATATTGTCGTTCGAAGTCGCCTCCCAAATGTTTGACAAGCTCCCGATGCCAGAAAACTACCTTAACAACTTCAAACTTCACAAAGAGACGCAGGTTTCCATCGCAGCTTTGAAAGAATCCCTTACCACCTTGGTCTACTGCCCTGGAGCAGGAAACTTAGGGAGCGAAATACACGTTTGGGTGATGAAACGGTATGGTGTCGCGGATTCTTGGACAAAACAGTACACGGCAGTAATGCAGCAGAGGATTGAGACGGTCTTAGGATCGACCGGGAACGCAGAGATCTTGATTCACAAGAGTGACCATAAGGTGATGTGCTATGATCCAGAGAATGATATGCTGTTCAAAGACATCGGCGTGACTGGATTTCCTGACCAGTTCGATGTGGTTGATTATTCAGAGAGCTTGGTTTGGCCTGACGAAGGAAATGTAGATAGCTGACATGAAGATACTTATTTCTCTTCATACATAAGAACTGGGCATTTCAGGTTCTTGTGGATCTCTTGTATAAGGACTAACATGGATTGTTTTTATCTCAGGATTGGTTTTCATCAGTTGTCCAGGTGAGGTGACAAGAGATATCATATGCATAAATTCCTCATGAATTGAAGTAGAATCTGACTCGCCTTGCCTTGCATTTGATGGTCAAATGGAGTGACTGCTGCATCTTCTTAGCCGGGAAACAGTGAGATGTATAAGAATTGAAAGCTATGAAATTGTAGTACTTAGGCAGATCAAATCTCACCGATGTGCGGTACAAAAAGACGACAGAAGAAGAATCTAACCTAGTCAATTGGAAGTCAATACAAGTCCACTTTTCAAAAGACAGAAAGTTCACGAGTGAAAGCCAAGCAAAAACAGAGAAAAACAGCAAAAGGAAGAAAAGAAGAATGTGCGCCCGTGGGGCAAATCACCCACTGTTCTCTCTTTCGAGAAGATTGTCTTTTGGGTTGCCCATAAATCTCTTGCGACCAACTCATTCGTTGGATCTCCATAAATTTTATTTTTTGCTTAATTCAAATCTTGCGACTTGTGCACTTCGCGTGACTTTTAAAATCCAAAATACTTGATTTTTTTTAGCATACGTAATTTTTCATAATTTTTTGGAAATTTCAATATATTTTTTAATTGTTTCAAAAAATATTTGCTTTTATTTAAGCCGAAACAAATAAGCCCTTGATCAATGGGTGAATGGTCGAATGGGCTCGAAGGGCGAGATGGTCCAACCCTAGGCAAGTGGTTTCTTTTCTAGGCCCGAACTAGACCTATTAAACGGGGTGGGTCGGGTCGGATTTGGGTCGTATCATAAATGGTCCGACTCAAATTGACCCATTAACCCGTTTATGATCAATTTATTCATAGTGTAAATATCACGATTCATACCCGACTCGACTCATATTACTAAAACACTTTTATATTTAACCTAATCTAGGAATACTTATTTCTTATGATTTTTTTAAAATTGTACTGCTAAAACATTTTATGCAATACAAAGCTAGTGAAAATTTTTTATAATTTTTTTAAAATTGAGATTCTGTTTGTTTTACGAAAAATGCGACATTTCTAGAAAATATTTTTCATAAAGTCATTATCCAAGAATATAAAAAAATTTCTGAAGTTTGGCCAAAACTTGAAAATATTTTTCGATATTTGGTATATAAAATCTGATTTGATTTTACTTTGTGCATTCATTTTAATAATATTAATATTTTTTTATTTTTTAAATCGAATTTTTAATTTTTTTATTTTTCCTTTATTTTTGGTCGATCGCTAGCCGCTGTGGCCGGCGATCGACCACAGGCGAGGACGAGCTCGCCGGAGGCCGGCGAAGCTCGTTCTTGCCAATCTGGCAAGGCTCCAGCCTCGTCGATCTGGCGAGACTCGAGCTCGCCGGCCTCGAGCGAGCTCGACCTCGCCGGATCTGGCGAGGTGGAGCCTCGCCCGAGGCCAGCGAGCTCGAGCTTCGCCGGCCTCAAGCGAGGCTCCACCTCGCCAGATCCAACGAGGTCGAGCTTGCTTGAGACCGGCGAGGCTAGAGCCTCGCCACAGGTTGGCTAGGCCGAGGCCTCGTCGGGATCGGGCGAGCCTCGAGGTCGCCGAAATTGGGCGAGCGCGAGGCTCGCCAGATTGGCGAGGCTCAAGCCTTCCCCGAGGCCGGCTAGCTCGAGCTTCGCCGGCCTCCGGCGAGGTCGTCCCGCCCCGGTGGCTGGTCACCGTGGCCGACCACTGGCCAAAATAAAAATAAAAATAAAGAAGAGAAAAAATAAAAATAATTAAATTTCGATTTTTTTAAACATTTTTGTAAAGATGGAGAGAGTGTGTAGATGGGTCTAGTAGGTGGGTTGGACATGGGTTCCAAACTCAACCCATTTAGATCTATTTATCTTTAAACTTTAAAATTTAAAACCCATTTAAGGTTGACTCTTTAAAATTAAAGTGATTCATTTATTTTTAAATGGGTCATATATGGGTTTAAGACCCATTTTGACACCTCTAGCCCGAACCTCTCCAAAACAGTCAAATTTATATAAAAGTTACCTCTCCAAAACAGTCAAATTTATATAAAAGTTTGATACTTATTGTGAGGGGTTTTGGACAGAGACTCTTAGGTCTGGTAACAAATATGCCCAATAATAGAGGCTAATGCAGAATTCAGCTACCGAAAGAGAAGTGAATAGTTTAGTACATAATATTTCTACATAAAATTTCTTACTTCCAAATATCGTTGTAAAAGTGATGTGCGATAATGGACTCGGTAAACAACTTTGGTAATCTAAAACTAGCTTGTAATTTAGGCGGGGAAATGTTAACAAATCACTTTTACTAAGGTTGACAATTTCCAAAAAGAGTTGATAAAATTTAGGTATTGCTAAGAAATGGAAATAAAACTTTGTGAACACATGGAAAATTTATAAAAAAAAAGATAAATAGTTTGTAAGTAACTTAGATGAGAATTAAAAATGGTAATTCAATGGGGGAAAAGTTTCTGACCAAAAAAATGGGAGAAAAGTTGGCAAGTCATACTAATTTTGGTTGGTAATCTCCAAGTGTTAGTAAATATAAGACATTAACCGAGACAAATGAATGTTGAAAACTCAATAAAGAAGTTGGAAATGTAAACAAAAAAAAATAGAAGCAATTAAAAGTTGGTAAGCAACTTAAACGAGAGTTTATGAAATTAGTGGCAATTTAATCTAACAGAAGTTGGTGAGTTACTTTAATTTAAGTTGGTAATTAAGTACATATAAGAATCAGTAAATTTAAAGCATTAGGAAGTCATGCAAATAAAGTCGGTAAGTCGGGATAAAAATTGCCGAAGAGTAAATTATAAGGTAAGTTCATAAAATTGTTGATAAGTTACCGACAAATTTACACCGACTAAATTTTTTACAAACACTTTCGGCGCTGACCCGCATGGGAAAAAAAATCCGTGTTTTTGGATACGAAACGATAGGATTCTACTGATATGAGATTTTCCTTGTCAATTTTGTTTAAACAAAATGACTGAGCTTCCCCTAAATATTTTTTTTTCCCGAAATATTATAGTGTCTCGAAATTTGCCATATTTTTTAAATACGTGGAAACCAGCGAAAAAATATCGTCGCATGCTTTGCTTAGGAACGTTTCGATTCGCAAGCATCTGTCGGTTCGCACGTGTCGCCGCCAACCGGGCCGGGCTTGACTGATCGCGAACATATTACCCGACCCGACCCGATGGGCTTTAGGCGATTCACCGAAGCTGTCTGATCGATCCGGGTGGCCCACGTGACGTGGAATATTCTTTTCAATTGAAATATTAAAATGGAGAGAAATCAACACCCGAATCGACGTGACCCGAGAAGGAAACATTAGAAAGCTCGATCCTCCTTGATCCGAGGTCAAGAAAATTTAAAGAAACCGTCAGATCGATCCGAAAGCGACCGATGCGGCGCGGGTTCGTTCGTATCGCGGCGACGATCACTTGGACCGATTTGATCCGGGGCATTCCATAAGTGCCTCGAGAGCATGGCGTCGCCCCAATCAAGAGCGAGTAGATTGATTGCCCGGTCTATGCTTGCAATGATAACGGAAGCGGCTAACCCTCCTTGACAGGTGATAGATATGATACTTTATCCGTAATTAGATTTGTTGCTTTTTTTTCAAAATGAGATGGGCCGTCATAAAATTCATTACTTATATTTTTTATTAAGCTCCGTTTGTTTTGCGAGAAATGAATAATTTAAAAAATATTTTCTTAAAATTGATTGCTTGTGTCGCTGATAAAAATGAATGAACAAAAAATATTCATCATAATTCACGAAAATATTTATGCGTAAATTATTGTCGGCAATGAAAATATTTATCATTGACTAATTATTCCAAGCGGTTCAAGGGATCATTTTAAAAAAATATTTGGTAAATTATTCATTTTCTACTGAACAAATAAAGTTTTAAACAATCGTTTATTTCTAAATGAGCCTGTTCACAAAAAGTATGCAATTAAATACAATTTCAAGGGGGTAGAATTCCTTTTTACAAATTGTTTTACGTAGGATTATGTCCTTTTCTCTGTGTCGGCAAGCCCCATCGTCTCCGGAACACTCTTCCTTCTTTTGAAACTTTTTTGGTAGGGTTCTCAAGCTGAGAGCCACTTATTATTAGTCTTTGGTTTTCCTTTTTCTTTGCTTTTGATTGTCCTTTCTATTCTCTCCTTATCTATTTTGGAAGTTTGTGTACATGAATAAGTTTCCTGCAACTGATCTTAAGTGAACCTGGAGACAAGTTCGGCCATTAGGCAACCGTGGATGTCTGTGACATGACTCCGCAACTTCTCCGAGGATAGACTGCTCTCTTCTCCCAATTTAGATTTAGGTCTAGATTCGAGGGTTTTACGTGCTCGAACCAGATTTAGATATAGACGTAGGAGTTCATTAGAGATATACGATGTGTTCTATTAACATATTAATGTTGATATTCCTTGCGTGGCGACTGTGACAAAGACATCGGACCTAGACGTGCGCTGCAAGTCGTTACAAATGCAGCAGGAGGTCTCGGGGTCTGGTGATTGGCTGCCGGACGTTTACGGTGGCAGATCCATTCTCGAGGGATGAGGGCGTGCCTCTCGTCGTCATTTGCATTCCGGCATCTTGCTTCGCTTCGCAGTTATTTTGAATTCGCAAGGCTCGAAACCCTTCTACGCACCTCTCGAGGATCGACCAAGAAAAGAAAAAATCGTACCATCTCGAGAAACTAATCGAAATTTTCCTTGGAAGAAGAAAAAAAAAGAGGGGAATGGTATCCAACCAAAAAAAAAAGGAAAAAGGTGGAGGAGATAAAAAGCACATGGGAAAATGACACAAACAAACGGTCCATGAAATCTTGCAAATTGTGCAATTTGGTTCGTGAAATTTTAATTTGTTTAATGTAGTCCCTAAACTTTTAGCCTAATGTTCAATGCGGTCCCTGAATTTTTAATTTGTTCAATGTGATCCCTGAACTTTTGATACATATTCAATTTAGTCCCCGAACTATATGAACAAATTAAAAATTTAGGAATTGCATCGAACATTAGGCTAAAATTTAAATATTATATTAAACAAATTAAAAGTTCATGAATTAAATTATATATTAAGCTAAAATTTAAAGATTATTTACGTCGTTATCCCAAACGACAGTATATAAAAAATGCTTACGTGTGGCCCTGCCCTCGCTTTCTGTCCGCCACTCTCATCCCTTCCCCCTCGCTCGATTTTTCCGAGGTCTTCACCCAGCTCTCCCACCTCTCATCAATGGCTGCTACTCAGGGCCAGGTCATCACTTGCAAAGGTACGCCGTACACTTCCCTCTCTGTATCTCTCTATCTCTCTCTCTCTCTCTCGGATATGAACCCCTAACTTGTTGGAGCCCCTCTCGCGGCAGCCGCCGTCGCGTGGGAGGCGAACCGGCCGCTGTCGGTGGAGGAAGTACAGGTGGCTCCTCCGCAGGCCGGGGAGGTCAGGGTCCAGATCCTCTTCGCCGCCCTCTGCCACACCGATGCTTACACTTGGAGCGGCAAGGTTACTCCCTGGTTTCCCTTTTTTTCTTTTTTGTGCGCTCTGCGGTTCTGGTTTTTTTGGTCGATAGGTGTATGTGTGGGCGAAGTCGAGAATCGCTCTGTCGTGTTGATCTCCGGTGCTCTGCTCGCCGAAATGTATCGAATTCATGTGCTCGGACGGATGACGCTTGTGGGATTTCATGTTGTCGATCTGAACTTGAGAGCGTGGGTTGAAATCCGTAATGGGACTGGGTGGTTCTCCTCGCGCTTAGAGTACGTGAAGGGCTTGTTCAAATTCGTAAATTATGATCCTGCGAAGATGTCTTCGGACACAACACAATTCGGATGCTTGCAAGTCGTGATGTTGATCGCTCGCCGGGGCCGTTTCGAAAGCTCGGCGTACCAGAAAATTGGAGCGGTCCAGCACGACGTGCTTGTTTTGGGAGTCGCCTTGTTGCCAGTCTACTCGGGACTTATCGATGGCTGGTGCCGACTTCGAAAGTCAGAGATAGTAATCGGATCCTTTTTGTTCGCAACGTTCCTACGGATGCTTTGGTTGTTTGATGATTTGGCATAGCTTGCAACCCGGCTAGCTGTCGTTAATGAGGTGTTTGTTGTTGTGTTGATACTCGATACCCAATCTCTACTTGCAGGATCCAGAGGGTCTGTTCCCTTGCATTCTTGGCCATGAAGCTGCAGGGTACGTAGCATCCCATGTTTTCCTTTCATCGTATATTTCTGGGTCGCAAATCTTGGATTGAAGTAATATCGTTCCAAAATTTACCTGTAGGATTGTGGAGAGTGTCGGTGAAGGGGTTACTGAAGTCCAACCAGGAGATCATGTTATCCCCTGCTATCAGGCAGAATGCCGAGAATGTAAGTTCTGCAAGTCAGGGAAAACTAACCTCTGTGGCAAAGTTAGGGCAGCAACTGGCGTTGGAGTGATGATGAATGACCGCAAGAGCCGATTCTCTGTGAACGGAAAGCCTATCTACCATTTCATGGGAACTTCTACATTCAGCCAGTACACGGTCGTTCATGATGTCAGTGTTGCCAAGATCGATCCCAAAGCTCCCTTGGAGAAAGTTTGCCTTCTTGGCTGTGGTGTTCCCACAGGTAAGGAGCTCTTTATGATGTCCTTAAGATTCAATTAGGACATGCTGGATTGTAGTTGATTTCTTCTGGAGAAGATGAAGCATGTTGTGAAACTCTTGTGGCAACTCCTGGTTTCTACTATAGCAACAGATCTTGCTAGACTTTGAGTATCATGGAAGCTGTTGAACTTTCTAGGTCTTTCTTATGTACTTTAAAGAATTTTTAAGTCATTGACCTGTATGTGCTGATCCTTCAGCTATCTTGTGTTGCAACTTTCGATAATCCTCTGCCAACAAATTAAAAAAAAAGGTTGATGCGGAAAATTTTGATTGTGCAGCACTCCCTTGTTTACTTCTTTTATGGTGGGATATGGCTTGGTTAAAAATTGTGGGTAGAAGATAAAAAATCAACATATACAAGAAGTACTAAAAGCAGAGCAGAAAGTTTTAAAGCATCCTCGCATTGCAATTCTTAAATACTACAGTTGCTCCTGGACAAGATTTTGGAACATTTAAAGAGTTCATCTTTCTCTAAGTTGCTGGTTCATTGATGCACAGTTAAGGGAACATAATATTGTCGATGTTTTCATTGTAGTACTAGAATCATCCCACATCTAGATGGTCCTTTGAGGTCCAGAGGATCTTAAAGGTTTGAGGCACTCATAAATTCTGAATACTTGAATTCAATTAATTACTCTGCTTTTCCATCTTCCGGTAGTTCTCTTCTCATGTCTGGTGTTGAGTCTGCAGTAGATTTTATCTTGCTACGCACTCTATTCTACACACCATCTGTCAATGGAATTTTGATTTGATCTTTTGGTTCTTCTCTTTGATTTTAGACTTAGTTGCTGTGTGGTTTCCATGGACATGAAAATTGGCCTAGCTCCTGCGCTTGTGCTAGAAAATCATAGAAGTTCTATCATATCGTCATCACGAAGAAATTCTCTCATGATAATTGAACAACCTATCAAATTTGTTTATGATGGTTGATTATTTCTTCATATTCTAATTTCGTGATTGACCTTTTAATAAATTTCCTCACCATTTAGGACTTGGAGCAGTATGGAACACAGCAAAAGTGGAATCAGGGTCTATTGTTGCTGTCTTCGGCCTGGGAACAGTTGGCCTTGCTGTAAGTCGAACATAGTTTCTTTTTTTTTTTAATTTCCTTTTTGCTTGCCAGGTGACACCATATTACTTTATCGACGAATACTGCTGGCAATATATTAGGTTGCTGAGGGTGCAAAAGCAGCTGGTGCTTCTCGAATAATTGGTATAGACATTGACAGCAAAAAGTTTGATAGAGGTAAGTCTTATTCTTCCGACATCTACCATCGTTGTCCTACATGTATGCTTTTAGGCAGTTCTTTTGTATTTTAGTGTCCATGTCAAAGCATACCATCCAGGGAAACCACCTCCCGTGAGGGAGCATCCTATAACCTTTTACATTGTGGCCAAAAGTATGACTTTCTTGTCATGTCTCGATTATCGCCTGGCTACTCAACTTGCAGGCAAGTAGATATGAGCCTACAAGTATTGCTCTAGGAAGTTACGCAATTTTTTTTCTCAAATATGGGATGGTTATGTTGTGATGCTCTCGTTGCTAAACCATAGATTGTCAAAGTGCATTTTATGGATTACAAAACATTCTTATTCTATTTCACTGGTTTCTTACTCCAAAAAATTGATTGGCTGGTTTGTCAAAAAGCTCACGGTTTATATGCACTTTGACAAATCCGAAAGTTGGGAATAATCTGAACTTAGCCGTTGCAAGAAATAGGAACAGGAGGAAAGTAAAATTTCCAAATTATTGATACAGCATTGGCGACACGTACTATGCTATAAAAAGCTAAATACTTCCAAAGGTGAACCTCACTGAGTTGGCCTAAAATTTAGCAACCGTCAATTTGAACTATCTAGACTGACATACAGGTAAATGAGATAGTTCATTGTGTGCATTGGTTATTCAGTTCCGAGTCGGTACTTTCATCAATGTAGAAAGCTGTAGGCATGATGCTCATACATTTGAAAATGTCTGCTTGCTTTGGGGCTTTGTACTAGGTCAATAAGCGTGTTTAGTTCAGTTTGTGGAAATTGATATTCATGTATATGACAACGTTCTGCAGCGAAGGATTTTGGGGTGACTGAGTTTGTGAATCCGAAGGAACATGACAAGCCAATCCAACAGGTTATTGTCGATCTCACTGATGGTGGTGTTGACTACAGTTTCGAATGCATCGGGAATGTCTCGGTAATGAGGGCTGCTTTGGAATGCTGTCATAAGGTGAGTTTTTGCTTTTCATTGTTGACTCTATTTGAGAGACGGAATATGCACCTAATTTGCTCGAATTACTTCCAGGGCTGGGGAACATCAGTAATTGTTGGTGTGGCAGCTTCAGGGCAGGAGATCTCCACACGTCCTTTCCAATTGGTAACTGGTCGTGTTTGGAAAGGAACAGCTTTTGGTGGTTTCAAGAGCCGTTCGCAAGTGCCGTGGCTGGTTGACAAATATATGAAAAAGGTGTGCCGTCTGTTGCTTCTGCGAAATTTGAATTGTGTCAGAGCTGATGATTTTATGTCCTGATTTATTTGCCCGCAGGAAATCAAGGTTGATGAATATATTACTCACAATTTGACTCTTGGGGATATCAACGAGGCTTTCCATCTACTGCATGGAGGTGATTGCCTCCGTTGTGTGCTTACAATGGGATAAAGAGGCTCTGGTTCACAGGCCAGTTTGTTGTGCAATGCCCGAAGTGTTTGCTGCATATGTAAGAATCCCATCCGTGTTGTTCACCGCTTAGAGTGCCACCCGAATAAGATGCATAATAGTCTGTTGCCTCTTTGCTGTTGTTATTGGTGGAGATTTTCTCTAAATATGAGAGATTTCATCTCTAATTTTGGCACGTCTTGTGGCTTTTTTGGTTTTTTCGCTCTTGGGACGTTGTATTCTGGCTGAAAATGTGGGGAATTTATCAAAGTAAGTTTTAAACTTATTGCACTTGTGCTAATTCATTGCTAAACTTTTTAATTGTGCCGATTCCGTCCTAAACCTCTTGACGATTTGCCAATTTAGTTATAAATTTTGACAGTTTGCCAATTTAGTCCATACGATCAATTTTGGCCAAAAAACACTGACATGGCAGTCTGTAGGGGTGTGCAATCGGACTGGGTTTACCCGGAAATCGGACCAACCCACCAGAAAAATAGGTTCGGGAATCGGTTCTAACAAAAACCGGTCTGGGTACCGGTTCCATTTTTTGGGAACCGGTTAGAATCGGTCTGGTTTCCGGTTCCAAGTAAAAACCAACCCAAACCTGTTTTAGAACCGGTTTTGAGATAATGTACAAAAAAGTAAAAAGCCTATATCACGTTACCCTACTTCATCGGTTTTAGAATCGATTTCCGGTTTAATATTGGAATATGTTTCACAACTATGAGTGAAATAGTACGGCCTTTAAAGTCATCTAAATATTATGTGATTCAGATGAGATATATAGACATTTTTCTAGTGAGAGCATATGCCTTACTGCTAAATCTCTTGATTTTTCTTTTAAGATATTTCATTCGGAAACAGAAGTAAGGAGTTATCTCATCATGGCGCAAAATATAAAGCTAAACATGTTGAACTAATTCCCTGAAAATGTGACTCTTAAAGATTTATGCGATTGGACTATGTCTTATCACATAGTGCTTTTGGATTGTTGATTTTGATGGATTGTAATTTCAATTGCTCATTTTGGAGATTGTTACTTTTGGCAAATAGTGATTTTTGTTATTCATCTTTTATTTTAATTGTTTCATTGCTATCTATATTATTTTGCTAGAAAAAAATGAAACCGAAAAAAGGAACAAAAAAAAAATAGGTTCTCGGGTAGACCTTGAAATCGGATTGGAAAAATAGGGTTGGTTCCAAAACAGGGTCTAGGAAAAATAGGGTTGGTTTCAGGTTCCAAATATTGGGAACCGGTTATAACAGGGTTGGTTTCAGGTTCTAGGTCCTGACCCAACCCACCCTGGAACCGATTACCCCTAGCAGTCTGGTCAGCAAAGACCGTCCTAGGTGGCATGGCTGGCATTGAAGTGAATATTTTTTTGTTGCATTTTTTTAAGTTTTTTCCAACTCTTGGTAGACGAGGTCGATGGGCACAGGCAAGGGCATCAAGCCTTGGCCTGGAACTGGGTGGGCCAATGCCCTTGCTGGTGAGAGCATAGAGACCCTTGCTTGTGGCCGTCAACCTCCGCGCCCTTGCCGGCCAAGAGTGTAGTTTACTATTTAATAAATTTTTATCAGAGAATGATGGAAGGGAAAATAATAAATAAAAAAGAAAAGAAATAAAAAAAAGGAGAGGGATAATTAATAAAAAATAAGCAAATAAAAATAAAGTAGCCAAGAGTATCGTGAGAGATTCTTACCATCTATGTTTGTGCAGTTTTTTGGTTAACTTAGATTATGTGCCATTCATTCCAAATAATTGACATGATAAGATATGAAAACATCCGGCTTTATTACTATGATTCACCAAATAGTGGATTGGATATAGTAAAATCTCTTAATTTCATATCCTATTCTATTCAGTTTTATTATGTCTATAAATCCAAACGACCAAACGCAGTTTAAGGGTGTGTTTGCTACGGCATTAGAGATAAGCCTTTAGCCAAATGCAAAGGCTTTTAGCCTAAAGGGATTTGGGCAAATGTAAGACTACATAGTAAACTGTAAATGGAATTGAAAAGTGTTTTGGGGAAATGCAAGATTGTTCAGTAAAATTTGGAAAGCCCTTTGATATGACCAAATTAAGTTTTTTAATTCTAATTTGTTTAAAATGAAAAATAAAACAGTAACAGTAACTTTTATATTTTCGCGTTGAAAGTAATGTAAAAGAAACATATTAACAAAATTATAAAAAAAGAATCACATCAATGAATAATCCATAATTACTTAAAGTAACAAAATATACAGGAGTAAGAGAAACATTGAATAATGTTGATGATCCATCAAGGGAAACAATATATCAACCATGGTGTATATGCAAAACTCAAATTGGAGTAGCGTGTGCTTAGTCCAGTATTGTGCTTTTCTTGCTGTGCCGATCATGTATGGGCCTGTTCTCATGGCTCATGCGCGGCCTCGTTGTTGTATTTCTGGTTTTCTGCAATTGTTCCTCTGCTGCTTTCCATGCCGATTATTGAGCTGAGAAGTTGGTACTTTGAATAAAACCTTTGTTTGGATTGTGAAATTGTTACACATAAGATCCACAATTTGGTTTTCAAGATCTGTCTAAAGGCACATAGTTTCTCTATTTCGTGGCCTTTGGACAACAGCCACACACTGCTTACTGGTTCGTTTGTGCCTCACTAGTGATCGATTATCGATTGGAATATAAAGATTAAATTTAGTTATTTGTGTGATGAGAAATGCATGTGTTCATTCGAATCGGTTTATGGTTAGTTTCGTTTGTTTGTGCCTCTTAAATTTGTTCGTGTCACTTTACTAGTAAATGGCAAGTTCATCAAAGGAAAATGCATTTTGGAGCTCGGAAGATGTAGAAACCTTTTATAAATTGTGCGTTGAACAAATTGAAAAGAGCAATCGTCTTGCAAACAACAAAATAAATGGATAGATAGTCATAATTAGAAAGTTTGAGTTTGCATATATATGATGGTTGATATATAGTTTTCTTGATAAATGATCAAGATTATTTGTTGTTTCTCTTACTCCTCTATATTCTGTTACTTTAAGCAATCAAGGATTATTCATTGATGTGATTTTTTTTTATAAATTTGTTAATGTCTGTTTTACATTACTCTCAATGTGAAAATATAAAAATTATAATCATTGTTTATTTTTCATATTAAACAAATTAAATCACACCAAAGGTCTTTCTAAATATATATATTTACCGAATACTCTTGCATTTCGCCAAAGTAATTTCATTTATAGTTTACCAAATAGTCTTGGATTTTTTCAAAACCCTTTAGGCCAAAGGCCTTTGCATATTACCCAAATGCCGAGCCAAAGCACCCTTTCACTGATTATGAACTGTTGGGAACCTTTGGACACCACGGAGCATACAAGCAAAGTCTGTATTACATCTTAAGATGCGTATCCACATCCAACATTAACAAATACTCTGCGCGAACCACAACTAGCAAGGACCCTTTAGAAGACTCTTTGTAGTTGCAGCTTTAGAAGGAAGATTAATACTTTCATCGACTATGACACAACTATTTGACCACGCAGGATGCTCTGGCTTGTGAGCTACATGTTTGTTTGGTGCTGCGCTTTTCCCTCCTTCGCTGGAGTTTCTTTCTCTGTCTCTTGAAATGGATGCGTCAAATGAATACATTTGTATGACCGTGCGGGAAATCTCATGGTTTGAAACAGAGAGAAGGCTATGATGTAACAGATAAATTCTAATGACGAAGGGGACGGGGAAAAAGAATGATTGTTGGTGCAACTATGGTTATGATGTCATGTAATAACGGAGTACAAGAATTACCCAGTTGACTATCATGAGTATCATCCTTCTCAGATTGCTTAGTCGAATGGATCACGCCAAATCCTTCGTCTCGCATCTTGTTGCGTACACATGTCTGAATGAGTGGTTCATCACATCCCTTCAATCATACCAAACACCCACTGTTTGAATCACGAAAAGACGGTCGAAATGGTCGGCACAGCACAACAATTAGATTTACCCCACGACCCCGGTAATCTCATCTATTTAGGCACTCGATGCGTGTTACTTAGTAATCAAGTTCTAACGAAATGTTGCGCTACATGTATCATTGTTCATGCTACTTACCCAGTCTGCAGGTTCTCTGCCTTGTCCATGATGTGTGCACTCCCCTGCTGGCTGGACAGAGAAGCGAACCCCTTGAATCTGAAGCTGCGAGCTCTCTTGCTGATGACAGGAGCAGCGATAGGGGATGACGAGAACGTGCGCGGAATTGGATGGTTTCTTACCGATCTGATCGCGTGGATCATCTTCATGGGACTTCATGGTGAAGCCCCGGAGCTGTATTTATACATGACAACATGATGTGATTGAAGATCCATCGGATAAAAACTGGTACATCCTGACGATAAGAGATGAGGTTAGCAATCTGACTTTTACCTGCCGGAAAGTTGCGTTTGGAAGAATCAAGAACACGCGCACGTCAGAGACTGGAGAGTGAAAGAATGCGTTGGGAGCTTCTGGTGCTTTGCCTGGTGTGAAGTCAAAATAACTGAGACCCACGAAGCGAAAGCTCCAGAAAAGCATCCTGGAGTTCATCAAATGAAGAAATTCTTGGTGCCGATCATAACGATTGGTTTCTTCTGTGTAATACTAATCGATAGGGCCTTGTTTCGTACGCTTCGCTCAATGAGAAAATGGGCACTGAGAAAACGGGTCGGACTATAACTTGGTGTGATCTTGTTATGAGAGTGCTTTAACGCTATGGAAATCACCTGCTCATAAATAGAAAAGTTTAACATGTAGAGCACTTGAGGAGCTTTAGCAAGTGTCTTGAGATCACTGTTATTACGAACGTGATCTGTTATGCCACGGAATTGCTGTCGGCCAGTGTCCTTAGAGTACTATTATTTCTCTTTAATTTTTTCTTTTCTTTTTATAGATTAAATGGAGGAAAGCCCTTTCTCTTTTTGTGAAAAATTCGGCCTATTTCAAATACAATATAGATTTATACATAAAAATTATTTTAAACATTTATTACCAATATATGTCTGATCATGACATATAACTGTTTTCATCTAATTATATACAGATATTGCAAAGCGAAAGAGAATCTGTATATACATAAATGATATGAGCAGAAGAACTATGCTTTTAATGGTCACTTACCAAATCTGTGATTCTTTTGCATATATTATTTATTGATATATGTGTATGTACTTTTTTGATAAATTAAATATTATTTCACTAGCATATAAATAATCAATAACCTTACCAAATTTACTAAGGTAAATTATTTCTATTATATAACACTGAATCTATGTTATCCCAATTACGTTTTTATTGCCGGAAATAAAAAAAGGGAAAGATTAATATATATTGTAAATACTCTTGTGTGTCGCTTTATGATAATATATAGAAAATCACGCGTGAAATGATGCTAGGAACTTGTTCGTATTTTAAGACGCTTACACTTCATACTGAATAGGAATAACATTTTAATTAGATGACATCGCGACATTATCACAAACTAGTTGTAAGTATTAAGAATGAAAATTTGTCTAGGGTAAATTTCTCTTCAATAACTGAAAATAAATAATAAGTAGGGATACATAAGATCGCATTTTCGTTATGGAAGACGAAAACTACACTAAGGCTTCATTTGTTTCGCAGACAGCGAGTGATTTGAAAAATATTTTCCTAAAAATGATCGTTTATATCGTTTTAAGGAAAATATAAGTAATTATTTTTTCGTTTATTCACTTTTGCAAGCGATATCAGCAATCGTTTTTAGAAAAATATTTTTTAAATTATTTATTTTTCGCTAAACAAGCTAGCGGGCCCAAGCGAAACATGTTTTGACTTCGACAACTTAAGTAAGAGGAGGTACCCCTTGACTGTTCTTTTTTTTTTGTTCCTTGTGTGTTGGATTTGACTTATTATCATCTCCATATATTTGTTTCTTGGGACATTTAAGTTGCTGTTTTGCTTAGGCTACTATTCATGCATGAACTAAGTTAAGGCCCCCTCAAAGAAAAACTTTCATTACATCTGTAAAGGAAAGTGCAAAGAGATCTTTCTTGATCTTTAATGTGAAAAGTCCAACCTATAGCTGAAAATCATAATAGACTGGATCATGATCATCACTTCACAGTGACGTTGGCAGTCATCACTTAGGGTGAGCATGGTCCTAATAGGCGGTTCTCAATCTAAAATCGGGAATCGCCCACTAAGAACCGATTTCGAAAAATTAGAACCGAGAATCGCTTATTGGTTCCATGGATTAACTTAAGAATTGGATCACCGGTCCGGTCCGATTCTTGGGTGGGTCCATGGAGCTGGTCCCACTAGCTAAGGACAGAGACAAAAAGACCAAGACGAAGACAGAGAGTCGGAGACGGTGAGGTGAGCATCGACCAAGAAGAGTGAGCGTGAGATGAAAGCAAAAAAAGGTATTTCTTGGCTCAATATGAGACTGTGAGCGTCAAGCGAGTTAGATTTAATTTAGGGATTTAAAATTTTTTTCTTAAAAAACAAAAATTAAATAAATATATTATATTTATTATTATATTACCGGTCTGGTCCAAGTGGATTAGCAGGTGATTTCACACCTAGAACCAAGAACTGGACCGGTATCCACCGGTTCCCAAAAATTGGAATCGGGAACCGGACCGGTTCCCTTAGGAACCACCGATTCCGGGTGATCTTGGGCAGTCCGGCCGGTTTCCGATTCTTTTGCACACCCTTTGCTCGTCAGCTAATGAAAAATCCGTGAAGACTTGCCACGAAGGTCGGTATTATTGATCACTAGCCTCGAGAACGATCACAACACAATCATAAGGAAGCAACGTCACTTGCAGAATGTGAAGACCCAAGTCCCCTATCTCTCCCTAAGAGTGATTCAAGAATGCGAAAGCCAAGGCGGAGAGGGCGAAGGACAGGGTGTGGACGGCGAGCGACGAGGCGGACCCGATGCTGAGGGTGACCTTCTGGCCGAGGCTGCAGTGGTTACCGATGGTGCAGATGAAGTAGCGAGAGCTGTTCGTGTTCAGCACGACGTTGTATGGGCTCACCGTCTGGATCGTCCCGATGGGGCTCGTGCTCGTGCAGTTGTCGTAGTCCGTCTTCGACACTTCGGCGACGTCATGATTCCATCCAGTTGAACACTGCAACAGTAAAAGGGGAAGAAACAAGAATGAACGAATGCCCACAAAGCCTGAATTAACCGAGGTTGTGTAGCAAGGACAATTCAATGGACAAGGAAAGACGCAGAGTAATTTACGAGGGGGTCCCCCTCTTTGACTTGACTATTTGTTGTTGTTAGAGGGAAATGTAGTCATTTCATAAAGAGCTGTATATGCAGCAAGATTAGTATTTAACGCAGCAATTAACCCAGTCGTTTAGAATACTTTTGCAGTATTTGCATACAAAGCCAAAACATGAAACCTGATAAAATCTTTTCTTGATCATATCAATGCGATCTATCTATCGAATCGAATGTTTATCGAAAACTTGCTAACATTTCAGATTCTCCAATCAAATCCGGTCGTAACCCTTTTACTAGCGATGCACTATTTTGGGTAGGAGCATCATGTTTTTCGAGCTCACCGACGGTGTCGCCGAAGTTGAAGCTCTTCTTGGCGGCCCAGGTCTTGTAGGCAATGTCACCGAGCGGAGGGACTTTCCACATCAGTTCATCTCCGACGTTGTACGTGCTCGCATTCGCACCCGCCGCCGCGCGAGCAGCACGAGCCCGACCAAACCCCCGACTCGACTTGCCATGATCGTGTACAAGCTCTCTCCATGTTCCTCAGGTCGTCCCCTTAAACGATCTCTCTCTCTCTCTCTCTCTCTCTCTCTCTCTCTCTGTGGCGGTGCTGCTGTGTTCACCCTTGGTTCAGTGATGGCTCATTTCCAAGCTCGGGGGGCTTGAGAAACTTATATGGACACTTCTGGTAGTGGAGGAGGGTGTGAATTTGGCTGAGATGCAGGTCAGTTCCTTGCACATGAAGCCCGGTCTTTCCGGCCTTTTCTCCGCCAACGCATAGCTCTTTCGATCGATTCTCAGTTTGGCATTGAGTGCTAAGTTTCCAAACAGTACCCCAACTTCGAATATCTAGAAACACTGACCTCGACTTGGTCTTCTGGTACGGCAGCTTCCGAGATGCATCTCCTCTGCTGAGATCCGGTGGAATTCCATTCCATGCAGGGCCTGCTGGAACTCACAAGCGAACGTCGAGGAGACGTTTTCTGTTCATGACTTTTGAGGGAAACTTTGGCGTGGTTTTTACTCACGCCCCACACCGGCATCATAGCGAGGACTTTCTGACTTTTGAGGGAAGCTTTGAAGCTTCCACGGACGCCTCATTTCGCGGAGCAAGTCAAGGAGGTGAGGAATGAAAAGATGATGGAAAATTGAACTTGGGAATTTCTTTGTGATAAAGAGTTAAGAAATGTTTGCACTTGTGATACTTTCGGCAGGACCCCCGCCCCCCCCAAAAAAACCCCCCAAAAAAAGCATGTATATGCATGCACACACAACAAAAGTATCCTTACATTTCAATTATGTTTTTTCGAGTCGAACAAAATTAAGAAAGCATGTTTATATATACTTTCGGCGAGGTCGACCTCGTCGGCCCTCGCCTCAGGCCTGTCGCCGAGGTGGAAGAAGGGAAGAGAAAACAAGAAAGAGAAAGAAAAGGAAAATAGGAAAAAAAAATAATTCAAAATATTATTAAAATATTATTTAAAATATTTAAACGTCAGCGTTACCCTCGCCACGCATCAGATCGACTGAATTTGGACAAATACAAAAGGTTTAGAACTCTATTGGCAAAAATAATAAAAAAAATTGAAGACTGAATCGGTACAATAGCAATAGATTTAGGTTTTTTTTTCTATAATAATATCCTCACTCTTCAAACAAACTTTTAGCTAAGGGTTAAGTTTCCATCCTTGCAAACGGATAAAGCTGCTCGAAATCAATGATTTGAAGCACACTAATTTTTGGTTCGGGGCAAAAAGAACTCGATTCACTGAACTTAGCCTCTCAATTTAGGGCTGCTCATTTTTGTTTATCGTTCTCGCTGAAGCAGACAACTTCTTAATTGAAAAGAAAATCAACTTCGTTTTTTTATACGTGATAAATGACACCGTCTTGCTTAGGGGGGATGCGTCTATCGTATCCATCAATCACGTTTTGGTATCAGCTTGCATGAATGAAAATCTTAACGGCGAGCGTTTCTGTTTCCTCAAGTAAATTTTTCGTGCATTTTTTGAGATCCTTCGAAAAATCAGGAAATTTATATAAATCCCAAAAGATACATAAAATATTATCATATCCACATTTTTATTACTTACTTCATCTTCTTCTTCTTTTTGTCTTGTTATTCTGTACTTTAATTATTTTGGCCAAACTGTTTGTCTTTTTTTTTTAATTTAAATTTAAACTTTGCCATCGAATGGGAACTTTTAGCGACAATATTAGAGCGTTAAATTTAAACTATGTTTTACCTGCGAAATTGGACACACCGATTAGCTGATTTCGGGGGGAAGAAAACGAAAGGTGGAGAGTGGTCCGTCGGATTCGCGAGATTGACGGAGCCAGTGTCTTCTCATTTTTCATATATTTTTAGTAAATATAACTCTATGTACTTAAGATCTATAGATTTGCTTAAATGACCATTAAAAACAAATTATTGGGTAAAGCTCGCACGTGAACGTGCCCCGTGAACCTGGTCATGCGCATTGGGCATTACAAGGGATCTATTCGAGACACAAGTCCTAGATTATGCTAAACTGGCAAGGAAAAGTTGTTCAAGAAATCCTAAATCTAATACACTCTTGCTAATTCAGCTCTAAATATTTCGATTTTGCCAATTGAGTCCTAAATATTTTCACGTTTTGCCAATTGAATACATCCGGTCAATTTTAACCCGAAATCTCTGATGTGGATGCCGGATGTCCTACAGTGACAGGGACGATGCTAACGCGGACAATTTTTAACGGTATTTTAATTTTTTTTTAAATTATTATTATTTTCTTTTCTTTCTTTTCTTTTTCTTTCTTCGAGGCCCCAGCAAGGGCCACTGGCCAACCCTCACCAGTACAAGCGAGGGCCGGTCGAGCCTCGCCGGTCACAGGCAAGGGCTTAATGGCTCTCGCTCATGACCGGTCGCGGCCCTCGCAAGGTTGGGGCGAGGGTCTCAACCCTCGCTTGTGATCGGCAAGGGCTCCCGAGCCTCATCGAACTTGATAAAAAAAAAAAGAGAGAAAGAAAGAAAGAAAGAATAAAAAAATTATAAAAATATTCAAATACTTTTAAAAATTAATAAAAGATATCTATGTCAGTGTCGACCATTCTCCATGACACTAATAGCGTTCACGTCAGTAATTTCAAGTTAAAACTGACCGGATGAACTTAATTGACAAAACGTAAAAATATTTAGGACTTAATTAGCAAAGTTGAAAAGTCTAAAACTGAATTAGTAAAAGTGTAATAAATTTATGACTTTTTATACTATCTTTCCCTAAATTGGCCAATCAAGAGAGAGAAAAATACGGTAGTTGACAAGTCAATCGAGAAATCGACTCTGATCCTATTTTCCTGAATCAGTATCTTTTCAAACACATGGTCCTTACTATTAGCCTGCAGTCAGGTTTTGTTAGGGGACATTCGAAAAATCTAAAAAGCAGTTATTCGCGTGAAATTAATTAAATCACAATTAATTAGAAACTTAAGGCCTATATTAATTCAATCTGAAAATTGAACAGGTAAAATCATGGGATCCGATTTTACCATTTTCTGTTAGGATTTCAACTCTTCCAAAGAATCAAACAAAAAAAGATAAAGATTCTACTCAAAATTCGGATCGCTCTTTAAATTTTTGAATTATAGATACGTGAGATTAACTTGAACAGACGTAGGGCTTAATTTTCCACTCTTTTTTTTTCATATAACTAATTTCCCAATTGGACTCGAGGCATCATCTTAGGTCGTTTCACCTAGGATGTAAAAAAACTCAAAGAGCAATATCGAGAACAGGGCAGGAAAAGTATACTTATCAATTGATCGGTGCGAGGTGTGCGGGCACCGGAATGTTGAGATAAGAAACGGATCTGGTAGCCCGCTTCCAAATAAAAATCTTCGGAAAGAATAAATATATTCTTCCAAATTTTTTTTGACAGGGTGGTGTTCTGCTTCCTCCTTTTTTTCCCTTGACCACTTCCAAGATTTGATGCAAGAAGCACGTGTTTCTTGCCATGCATGCATGCGCGACGATGGTGATACAGCTCACGAGCTCAAACTCTTTTCGTAATTTAAGGATGATTTCCGTTGCAACAACTTCCCCGAATAAACATTAATTCCAATATGGAATCTCCACGAAACATTCGATCTCCCCTTTGATAGCGATTCTGTTCTTTGCTGGATTCCTTACATAATACCGGTCTCCCCCGGCTGCCGCAGATTCATCGCAGTCTCAGACGTGTGTAGCTCCCATCTCTACACTTCCTCCCGATTATCTCCGGCGATGGCGGCCCTGGCCTGCTCCCCCGCGGACCTCCACCCCCTCCTCGGCGGCAACGCCACCTCCGCCGCCGCCGAGTACATCTGCGGGCGCTTCGATGCTGTCTCGAGCAAGTTCGTGGACACGGGGTACGCGGTCGACAACACCTACCTCCTCTTCTCGACCTACCTCGTCTTCTCCATGCAGATCGGGTTCGCCATGCTGTGCGCGGGCTCGGTCCGCGCCAAGAACACCATGAACATCATGCTCACCAATGTCCTCGACGCGGCGACGGGGAGCTTCTTCTACTACCTCTTCGGGTTCGCCCTGGCCTTCGGGACCCCATCGAACGGCTTCATCGGTCAGCACTTCTTCGGCCTCGCCAAGTTCCCGTCTCAGTCTTTTGACTACGGGTTCTTCCTGTTCCAGTGGGCCTTCGCCATCGCCGCCGCCGGGATCACGAGCGGATCCATCGCGGAGCGCACGCAGTTCGGCGCGTATTTGATCTATTCCTCGTTCTTGACTGGCTTGGTGTATCCCATTGCCTCTCATTGGTTTTGGTCCGCCGACGGTTGGGCAAGCCCGGCGCGAGCGGATAATCTTTTGTTCGGATCTGGAGTCATCGACTTCGCCGGGTCAGGGGTGGTCCACATGGTCGGCGGTATCGCCGGCCTCTGGGGAGCCCTCATCGAAGGCCCGCGTATCGGCCGCTTCGATCATTCCGGTAAGGCGGTGACCCTCCGTGGCCACAGTGCCACATTGGTGGTCCTCGGCACGTTCCTCCTGTGGTTCGGGTGGTACGGGTTCAACCCCGGTTCCTTCCTTAACATCCTGAAGGCGTACGGAGAGAGCGGCTCCTACTACGGCCAGTGGAGCGCCGTCGGGAGGACCGCAGTCACCACCACCCTCGCAGGAAGCACCGCCGCCCTCACCACCCTTTTCGGCAAGAGGCTGCTTGTCGGCCACTGGAACGTCACCGACGTGTGCAACGGCCTCCTCGGCGGATTTGCTGCCATCACCGCCGGGTGCTCCGTGGTCGACCCCTGGGCCGCCATACTCTGCGGGTTCGTCGCCGCGTGGGTCCTCATCGGGTTCAACAAGCTGGCCGAGAAACTGAAGTACGACGACCCGCTGGAGGCGGCGCAGCTTCACGGCGGCTGTGGCGCGTGGGGGCTGCTGTTCACTGGGTTGTTCGCGAAGAAGGCCTACGTGAACGAAGTGTACCCGGGGGTGGAGAACAGGCCGTACGGGCTCCTGATGGGCGGTGGGGGAGGCCTATTGGCTGCGCAGGTGGTGCAGATCTTGGTGGTGGCGGCATGGACGAGCGTGACCATGGGGACCCTCTTCTTCATCCTGCACAAGATGAAGCTCCTGAGGATCTCGCACGAGGAGGAGGTCGCCGGCATGGATCTCACCAGCCACGGAGGGCTTGCTTATGAGTACGATGCCGAAGAGAAGGAGGAGATTTCATTCTGAGCGAAGGTGAAGATTTCAAGTGTGGGAGCGTTTCGATGCCAAGAGAATCTGTTCTTCGCTGCTGCAGATGATTGACGGACGTTATTCTTGTGGTAAAAAACTGCGATGTACATTCATATGTATAGAGCCTAGGGTGTTCTACTGCTATTCATTGTATGTATTGTCTTGTTCGGAGTTTTAGTGGAAAATCTGTCATGCTTTACGGATATTTTCTCAGTTCTTCACCAAGCCAAGGGCAGAGACCTTTGCATTACATGCTCACTGACCTCAGCTCAGGTGAACACCTGACCGATTGACATAAGTGAATCGAAAATTCCGAGTAACAACAAGGAAGAAGAGTTAAATATACACTCCATTTCTCTGCTAGAACCGAACAAAGGTGGGATTCTCAGCAAACAAAATTCATTCATTAATTTGTACTCACAAGCAATTAGCTGTCCATATCTAACAAACATTAGACTATACAAGATTATGCACGCAATTAACTCTGGCTCACAGATATTTCTTCAAGGAAACCGATGCCACGGATGAATTCCTCATTCATTGTGAAGCGTAAAATTCAAGTCAATTTGGCAATACTTTAGATTCACCTCCAGGTGTATGTATGTATTCATTCATTATACATAAACCTGAATCTCCAACAAAGATCATCACAATCGGAAATCAAATCACCCCACTATCTGATAGACAACCAATTCTGCCATAGTTGATAGATCTACAGACTACAGTTTACCACTCTTCAAGAGCTAGGCAATTAAAAAAGGCAATAAAGAGTAATATTCCACAGTTGATACCCATCTCACATGGTAAAATTACTTTACCAGCCTTCCGATCTTGATCGAGACAGAATGTTACAAGCAACAAGCCAGCACTCCAGTTGATATTTATGAGTCACAGGAGGAGCTGAACTGCTCATGGACCTTCTGGTCCTGTCCCGGTAATAGCATAGACAAATCACTGATTTCCAATTGGGAACACCAATGATAAGGTGACTCTCGATTTTGTGTGCCAATTGAGCAGGAAGAGATACGAGAAAAGAACAAATCAATCACAAGCACCTCGCCTACAAGCTATAAAATCAGAGGAGTGTGTGGGGGAATCTAGCGAAAGAGCCTGGGTACTGTTCTCTTGGGCACTTTGCCTTCGAGCTTCAGTCTTCTATATGCTTCTCTGATGTGGCACGGCCTGATTGGGCCAGATTCCTTCCTCTCACTCATGACAATCCTGGCTGCTACCACATTGTATATCAATCAAGAATCATACGAGGCTAAGGTAATTCATATGTACCAAAACATGCTTCCAAAGACAGGAATGAAACAAAGCAAACAATTGTAATACCTGTTTCCACAATTTCTCCAACAAACATCTTTGCAATGCCCGACATCACAATTGTCATAGGCATTGAAATTTTCTGACTTCCCGTAATGCTGCACAGCAGCTGCATGCCAAAAAAAGAGCAAAATGCCGATGATTCATCTCTTTGGGTTCTATTTCTAATTTACGAGCAAAAGAGTGCACATTAAACAAGCTGCATGAATTACTATAATACTCCCCCCAAGAAAAATTCTTTTAAGCAAAACTCCCTTCAACAAGATCAAGTGGTGTCAAGAGACCAAATATTGTACAGCACTGCCAGATTTGGATTTATTTTTCCAGCAAGATTATGCTTTTGAGTATCATGGTATCAAAAAAGGTACAAGACAAATGTCCTAAAGAGTAGTAGAAGCTCTTCATTTAACGTACAATTTTACACTATCTGAGCCAATCTGCAGTGACAAAGAGAGGGCAAAAATAAATTGTTTGTAAAAACAGTTGAAGTGAAAGAAGCGAAAAAACAAAGGCAAAAATCACATAAAGCGCGCGTAGAAACTATACTCTTTTCATTGTAGCCTTCTGGAATCCTGATCTCCGAAAAGACTCGTATCTGTTCATCTGTTCCTCCGTGAATCGTGACAAAATAGCCCTGAGAAAGAGAGAAGCGATAGTCAATGAGCTACGGAGGTAACAGTAACTTAATAAGCTACTGGAGTATCAAGTCAGGAGACAACAAACATTCAAGTTACATTCTGCCAAAACTGCATGGAGAATAATTCCTATTAATCCTATTTAGGAGCTCTCAAAGAATGAATTTCTTCTTCTTAGTCTGGTGATAGAATTAAGATTAATACAATTAAGTATATACACTAATGTTTGAGATTGGTATGAGAAAAACATATTTTCTATACTTCGTCAATAGTGAGGCAAAACACTACATGCAAGAGTCACTCACATAGGATTCCATTGCAAACTTAAATTTGAGTTATCGTCAATTCATAAGGACAAAAATACAGTTAATGCACAAAAATTATCCTCATCAATGGTGATGATCCTTGAGCCAGCAAGTGTTACATGAATATTAGCATCACAGTGCAAACCAGTTGGACCAACTTCTGATGACTTGGAATTCTATGTTCTGCATATCTGTATCAGTAACTTCAGCAACAGATATCTAACTTGGCTCGTTCCTATCTCTTCACAGCAATTATAATCTAAAGCCAAAAACGCAAACCCTTTTGGCTAGTTGTCAAATAAAATGTTCAACAACATGCTTGTCACAAAGAGTGCCCCTCTCTCTCTCTCTGATGGACATCAAACAACTTCAGCCGAAACAAAAACTTCTGGCTTCAGTTGCTGCTCCTAATAAATTGGCTTCTGTTCAGGCCATCCAATGGTCAGACCTAAACATGTTTGCTCTATGGAAAGCAAATGCTCTTGCCGAATGATTTAGAAGAAAGATAATCTGCAGGCCACAGTCTACCACTTGAGGCTTGGGGGTAACAAATGCCTTCAACATATGGCAGGACGAAAGAAACTCATGCTCCAGCCATAGTGCCCACAATTCCAGAAGCTGATACAATAATTGTTCCACGCCATATGCACAATTATTCAAGCATGTCCAAGATATGAATTCCAAATAACACCGTCCCCTGTCAGTTTAACCAGTTTGCACTCGATGTAAAAAAACATTCATAAGCTAGAAATTCGTCCGACAAGATTCAAAACAATCTCTCCCACGAAGATTTTCTTTATGTCCTTCGAGACTAATACCCAATATCACCTCACCCACAAAAATCCAACAGTAAGGTCAGAGATGAATTCAGGAAAGTGGGCACGTTTTTTCTACTCAAGCAGGCAGAGAATGACTTTGCAACGCAAAAACGAGCTCACATTTTCTTCCCCAGAGGAGAAATTTATAGCATCCGGAGAAACAATCTAACTCTACGTCCATAGGCAGCAGGCACCAGGAAAACCCAAAAGCAGGACCCGGAAGAACGAAGCCGGGAGAGAAACTCACTGCATCTTGCCCATCTTGTCGGGATCGCCGCCGGGAGCGAGCTTCCCGAGCTCGACCTCCATGTTCTCATCCTCCTCCTCCTCCTCCTCCTCCCGGTTGTTCTTGGCGGCGCCACTCGCCGGTGCCGGCCCGGCGGCGCCGCCAGAGGAGCTCGGGGGGGCCGCGGACGTGGAGGGCGCGTCGAGGAGGAGGTCGTCGTCGTCGTCGCCGTCGTCGCCGTCGCCGTGGCCGGCGGCGGCGGCAGCGGCGGCGGCGGCGGCGGCGGAGGGGTCGGGATCGTCGGGCGGGGCGGCGGGGGACTGGGCCGGCGACTCTTCCTGCTCCTCGAAGGCTGCTTCGAACGGGTCCTTGAACTGCTTCATCGCCTCGTGCTCGCTCGCGCTCGCTCGCGCGTCCGATCGGGGAAAGCAGCGATTCGCCTCGCGAACCCGTGGAGATGTTAATAACGATAGTTTCCCTCTTTTTTTTTTCCTCCAAATAAGGATAATTACGCAAATAATCTTTAAATTTTTATCTTCTCGTATAATATCGATCCTGAATTTTTAATTTATTCAACACATGTTATTTTCTGAATTTGAATTAACGGAACAATAACATTGATCATCTTTATATATTTCATGGACTAGATTAGATATATATTAAAACTTTGTGGATCATATTAAATAAATTAAATGTTTAAAAATGATATTATACATTAGAAAGAACAAAAGGTGATTTAATTCTGACTTAATTTAGATAGTATGAGGCTGGGGGGAATATGAAATTTCGAAAAGGAAAGAAAAAACATTAAAAGGATGATTTAAGTGAGTGATGCATGTCCCCGTCAAAACCCTTCTTTGGTAAATCTTTGTGGATAGTTAATTATCGATTGATTGGACACGATCGTTCCACCCAATCGAAAGCTACGCCAATTAAACACGAGTCAAGTACGTAAAATTGGATATGATATATCTCTGTTAACTATGTCCAACGAACCAATACGATTTTATATAGAAATGACCAAAGACGAGCTTCCGACGAAATAATTCAAACCAATGTCACGGTTTGATTTGCATCTGGTAAATCCGAGTAATTTCGACTTTAACATAAATTAGAATAGATTCGGAACACAACAAATTCAACGTCGGGTCAGAGTCATGTTTTTTACACATCATAGTACGCTATACGGGATATTTATACGTGATCCCGGATATATATGCTAATTGAAGGTAGGCTTTGGCCAGGACCGATGTACGTCGCTTAATCAGGCTTTGCTTCTCATTTTAATTGGATTGATAGCACCTCATCTTGCCAAAACCAGAACAGCTTGGATGGGTGAAGATTTGAGGGACAGATTTGCTTTCAGTGATACGGCAAACGGTTTGAGTTCGGACCTGTAGAAATGGAAACTTGCAATCACACGAAACAGAGGAACAACTTGACGTGCTCCAGGAGTTACCATTTGCAAACAGAGCCCCTGTGGATGTTCCGCCTTGTATCTTGTAACAAATGCCCCTTAGGATCATAACCTTGTGCAACCCCGACGACAAAAATCACGGTCGCCATCCTAACAGAAGAGGCGGGATCCAATTAAAACATCAAATTTCAACCCAAAATGTCAAATGCAGCCATGGCATGCCTCAAACAAACCCGAGCTCCCATGATTCCACCCCAAACAACGAGGCCACCAGGTCTAATGCCTTCAAACGCGTCTGCACTATCTTCTTCGGAAAGAGACTCACAACAGCAAACACGGGTGGGCACAACATTCAAGCACTAAAAGCAGAACTATATTGCATGTAAGTTGCGTGCGAAAGCAGCAAGCGGCAGAGCATCCTCCATGGATTTTGTTATCAGGAACCCCTATGTACAGGGGAGAACTGCAGGCTTATTTACAAAATACACAGACCTCAGAGCATTCTATACAATTGCAACTCCTTGAAAAACCAACCTTCCTAAAATCACTAGAAGCGCATGTCAACCGGAAGAGGGAAGGAAAAAAAAACAGAGCTGATGTTCCTACTGTAAATAGCAACTAGTGTAGCCAGCTTTGCTTCCCTTCCCAAAAAAATTGAGGGGTGACCAGTTATGATTGGGTGACACTATTCCAGGAGGTCTCGAAATCAAATAAGAGCATACCAGCATCTACGGCTGCAGGCACGGGGGGAAAATTATTCTCCGGGGGCGGGTTCTCCAACCACCAATTCTCAGAGTCGACACCTGTTGCGCTCATGTCAAAACTTCCAGCGACCACGGTATTAAAATCTCTTCCAGGCTGCGCCTCATGTGTGGGCTCTGTAGATGGAACGTGAATGCTCTCAACTGCAGGTGGAGCAGAAGGCTTGTCATCTGCTTGAAGGAACTCGTTAATCCAACTGAGGCTATCTGAGAAACTTGCAAATGCGCTAGGTTGGCTGTGATGCTGATGGATGTTTTGCCCACTGAGTGATTGATTACTACCCTGACCATCACTGCTGACTTGAGAAGGTGTCATACTTGAAGAAACACCAATTAAGTTGGGCGAACAGCTGCCCAAATTAGTAGGAGATACTACATTCAAACTGGGAGGAATATTCTGCCTTCTGATATGATTTCGATTAACTATGGTGTTGTGTATTGAATTTGTTGAAGTCGGTATGTAAGGCGTGCAATTGATGTTGTTCGGACCACATGCAGCTCTGCTTACTGCCGGAGGACTACCAACAGGCCCTGTCCTTTTATGTTGCGTAATGGGTGGAACATGACGAGGCCCCAAGTAATTATCTCTTTGACCTCTATCCTTCTGAATGACATGATGTACCTGATGCAACTGTTCTGACAATGAGAGTGGCTGGAATCTGCTTCTCGAGACATGCCTCGGATAGTGCCTCCCGCCACTTTGTATATTACTTGAAAAACTTGATCTGGTTGGGGCAGAACATGGCTGAAACCTCATTGGACTTGATAGTAAATTTTGTGGTATAGAGTTGGTTGGCAGTTGGCTGTTTATGGGAGGCAGGGCTTGAGTAGGTTGTGGAAGCACCGTCGAGACAGGGTGAGGTAGAAAACTCGAAACAGGCACAGGAGTACTTTTACCCAGCATAAAGTGCTTTCTACAGACTTTCCATTTCTCCTGTTTGTCATTGGCATGACAATGGTCAACATCCGTCAAACCTTTTCCCCAGTAAGCGCATGGTGCAGGTGAATCGCATACGTAACAATGGCACTGCATTATGGAATGCAATACTGTCAGTCACAACAAAATGAATTAGCAAATGATATATGATAACTTGAGAGGGGCTGTGAAAATGGTATCTGACCAAGTTACAGTGCTTCTCATGCAAGGTTGAGCCGAAAGGAAATATAACGCAATCATGCCTTGGATGAGGATAGTCTCTACATGCAACCTGCAACGAAAATACATTTACAGAGTTAATTCAGTAAAAAGGCATGCAAATCTGCCCACTTGAAGCAGTATGAGCTGGCATAGTCGCCCGAGTAAAAGGAACGATATCTAATGCATTACAATGTAAAAGGATTAAATATATAATGCGAATCAAACCCAAATACTAACCCACAAACCTATAAATGGTACCCTAGACTACTCAATAGAGCTTTTCCTCAGTATCAGTCACGATAGAAGCCCATCGATACCCAGTCATATTCCATCCGCAAGCAAAGCACTTCATAACTTGCTCGGTGAAGCTCGACAACAACACAATAAAGGCCAGTCATGGAATACAGGCTTGGTGAGGAAACTCCAACCACCGACCTGCTCTCAGCTGTTTCTAATATGATTCTCCACCCAATCAATGGAAGAGGAGAAACATAAATAAATAGCCAAATAATCATCAAAACCGCTTATTCTACTTCTCATTATGAGCCGGCAGTCATGGTCTCTGCTCCCTCATAGGGGAATAACTACATGCACAAGAATATATTGAACTGCACAGTCACAAACTTAATGCCATCTCTACTTCTGCATTGAGCAAACAATCCTTCCCTAGAGATACTTGATTTTTAGGAAGATCATCATTGTTGCTTCGGCTCTCATCTATTAATACAATCATATAGATATTTTGTAGTAATACGTTCAGCATTTTGCAATCCCCATTCCGCCACCATCAGGCATCGGAGAAAAAACTCCCGACTTGTGATCCACATCCAGTACCAGAAGAACAGTTAAATGCTTGCCAATCTACCCAAACTGACGCTACAGTAATTCACAAACTAATGTTGCGTGTCCCCAACAATCATACTTGATTGTGTAGCAGTGAATGAAGAGGTATATGCAGCCATACATAGAGGCAGCGCAAGACAATATTAACGTATGTGCACAGCCAAGCCACCTATAATACTTCTTTAAGTAGCTCCACTAAAACAGAGAAAAGCTAGGAAGCAGAATCTTCGAAGGCCTCCTTCGATAGTACTCACACAAAAACTCAATCTCCACGTATTTGACACAATCACGTCATCCGAATTCAGAAGTAGCATTGCGCTATCTAGCCAACCCCTGATCATGCCCAACTTAATTCATGCATGTTAGCATGAAACCCATGAGATCAAGTAGAATTTCTGTAAACAGAACTTCTAAACCTCAATCCTGGTAAAAAAGCCAGTCCACTCCGATGACTCATGGTAAAACTACACAAGAAGACAAAGGGTCCATTTGGTCCACAGGCATTTTCAGAAATGTTGATCTCCATTATCAATTCGTATTTTGAGGCTATAGCCTTCCGTTAGTCATTGCTCCAAATCTGATCAAGACTATACCCTTGAACAAAGCCAACATTTGAATTTTTTGCAGTCCTTTTGCACTTCTACGTCATAAAGATTCTCCAAAAGTGTTCTGGAATTCACCAATCCTACTAATCAAACCAAATCTCCTTTTTTTTTCCTTTACTGTAAGTCACTTCTATACTTAATCTTACCCAAGCCGATGTCCTTCGCATCATCTGTCAAAAAGATGAACAATTCCAGAAACTTGGGTTGCGGCTTGCACAATCATGTTTTAGTAGCATGCACTTACAAGGTTGTTTTCTCAATTCTAGCTGATTTTAATCGCGCTAAACATTGCCCCGCAAAACATAAGCAAAATAAACAAATCATGCCGCTTCTCAGTCACGCCCTCGTCATATTACCATAATCTGTGCATCTAACCATTGCTTAGCCATAAACCGTTATCAAATTCATCATTTCGATAATCATTTGAATAAACAAACGAAAACACCAAATGACTGCATACCTGCCCCTTCTCTCCAACAATGAGCAGATCATCCGAACCTCCGTCCACCGCATCATCGGAAGCAGAAACCGCCTTCTCGGGATCTCCATCCAGCACCACGCAATCATCGTCGTCATCCGCCACCAGCTTGTTCGGCTTTGACTTTGCATTGACCTCCTTCACCACGACCACTTCATCCAAATCGCCGGTTATCAGTTCATCTACTCCAAGGAGCTCGGAGACCCAATCGTAGCTCTCACTGCCACTGCCCATCGGCGCGTCCAGGACCAGCCCCTCCTCGTCGGAGCTGATATCAAGCACGACGTGACCCCCGCTCGAGTCCATTCCGAAGGGGGCAGAACACAAATCAGCAGGCACCGTACCAACCTACCTGCATGGGTTTCGAATTCCCCCCCCCCCCCCCCAACCGACGAGAAAAGGGCACGCGAAAAACCCGCTACCGAGGGAGGGGAAAAACCTAGGGTTTGGAGGAATCAGAGACGTGGGTCTTCATCCAAACAAGCGAAGGAGCGAACCCAGAACCGCGAGCTCATCACGGGTCCGCCAAGGACAGAGCGCCAGAGATTTCCAAGAAGAGGGGTGCCCGCGAGCGGCGAATTGCCCGGAGGGGGCCTTTCGAGGAGGGAGCGACCCACCGGGGCAGAGGCCGTCGAGGGACGACGCGGTCGCGATTCCGAACGGACGAAGGGGAGGAGGAGGAGGAGGGAGAGAGAGAGAGAGATCGGGTCGCGTCGTCCGGCGGCGAATTTGCAGCGGCGGAGGAGACAGAAAGGAGCGAACTTGGAAGAGAGGCAAAGGGACATGCGGAGACACAGAGAGATAAAGAGAGAGAGGGACTGAGGTTTTGGGCGAGTGTGGAGAGAAGATGGGGGGGGTGGGGACAAACGAAAGAGACGGGAAAAGTATGCGAAATGTAAAAACCTCGTCGGGCCAGTACCGTCGAGGCCGACACATTCCTGGTACCCCGAACAGGTTTTCGTCCGGTACGAGAAAGTATGCTCGTGAGATGGGCTCGTCGCGTGCGGTGTGCCGACGGACAAAACGATACGGTGTGACGTGACCGATCGATGGCTATCGCCCGGGGTGCCGTGGATCGCATTCCATTTTTGAGCATTTCCGATATCTTTCGATCGCTCGATTGCGGCACGTGTCGCTCTTTTTATTGGCGCCTTACCTTTTATGCGTATGTCGAGCTTTTAATTGACCGGGTACATCACGTTTGTATGGTACAAGAGCATAAAGTACATTACGGTACTGCATCGAGAAAGTTGAACCAATTCGTCGGCCTTCCCCTCTTTGGATCACAGGGAAAATGATACAAATGATTCATGAAATTTGATCCAACGTGTACAGGGAAGGCCCGTGTGACGTAGATCGCATTTTATTTTCGAGCTTGTACGTTATCTTCGATCGCTCGATTGCAGCACGTGTCGCTTTTTATTGGGACCTTACCTTTATGCATATGTCTCGCTTTTAATTGATCGGGTACATCACTTGTACGGTGCAAGAGCATGAAATAACTTGTGGTACTACGTTGGGAATGTTGAACCAATCCGCCCTCATTTCCCTCTTTGGAAGACACAAATGGTCTTTGAATTTTGACCCAACATAGTACGTTATCTTCAATAGCTCGATTGCAGTACGTGTCGCTTTTTATTGGGACCTTACCTTTATGCATATGTCTCGCTTTTAATTGATCGGGTACATCACTTGTACGGTGCAAGAGCATGAAATAACTTGTGGTACTACGTTGGGAATGTTGAACCGATCCGCAATCATTTCCCTCTTTGAAAGACACAAATGGTCTTTGAATTTTGATCCAACATGTAATGTGGTTCATGAATTTTTAATTTATTCAATATGATCCCGGAACTTTAACCAAATGCGCAATATCGTCCTTCATGTTTTAATTTATTCAATATGATCCTCGAATTTTTGGTAAATGTTCAAACTAGTCGATGGACTATATGACAATGTTTAATGATGTCCTTGAACTTAAGTTAACGGAAGGATAATAGAAAAAAAAATTTTAGACCAATGACTAGTTTGAACATTAACCAAAAGTTTAAGGATAACATTACATACTGAGCTAAAGTTCTGAAATTATATTAAATAAATAAAAAGTTCAGATATCACAATTCATATCGAACTAAAGTTCATTATCCCCTTGAACATACTCAAGAGCTTCACGGGGAATCGCTCTATTCTCGTCCATCATACCATGTTGTGTTTTAGCTCGGATATCTGGTCGTTCGAGCGATGTACGAATGTTTTTCGTGACACCACAGCTGATTTCGGCCTCTTGTGGCCACTGTCGAGCAAAGCACGTTTAATTAATGATTGATTGGTGCCTAGGGGACCAAATCCCGTCTTTAAGATCTCCAAAAGAAGGTGAGCAGTGGCGAAATTTTGAACTTTTAGCGCAGAAAGCTCGCTAGTTACTCCCACGACCTAACTCGAAAGGGACCCCCTCCCCACTCTTTTCCTCACATGGCCCCGGGCATTCAAATCGACTTCTTTGCGTACGACCACTATCGAAAGGCACTGTGTAAAATGGCAAATGCTTTTGCTCAAACAAAACTAGATATCCTCACTCGATTGGTTGGTTACCCCCGTCCAACAAATTCCAACCACATCTACCTCTCGACCAAGTGTGACATCAAAAACCACTGCACCCCGTCGAGTAATATAGAGATGGAATTCCCAATTCAAATCTCAAGAAACTCATCCTTTCGACTCCTCAACTCATATTCATTATATGGTATCAGAGCTTCCAAAATACTCGAGCCACCACTCAAGTTGCTGTCTTGTCTGCCAAAAAGCCCGGCCCTAATCGCCATCCGCGCATTCGCACAACTCCTCGTCAAGCTCTTGCTGTCCAACTACACTTCGTGGCGTGCCTACTTCATGTCCTTGCCCTTGGGGATGATGTTTTGGGTTTACATCGACGGCTCCTTTCCACGACCAACCAAAATCGCCACGACACTGATGGGAAAGTTATCGATCCCGACCTGACGTATGTTCTTTGGAACCACCAAGACTTGCTTCTCTGCCACGCTGTACTCACGTCAGTCTCTGGCACCAAAATCCTGCTTTATCTCCGATGCGGCAACCTCATAGGAAGCCCGACACATTCTCAGGAATCTGCGCGCCAATTGTTTCCATGCTCGGGCAATGACTCTCGAGGAACAACTATAACTATTCACTTGCGGCTTGAAATCTGCTTCCGAATTTCTTCACGGCCTCATATCGATTGCTAACGAGCTCTCGCCCTTATTGACAGCCCGGCATCTATTGAGGATCTCACATTGCAAGTCCTCACTGGTTCCGAATACATCCATTAGCACCTGCAATACGTCTCTGACCAGCTCCATTATAAATCAGTTGCTTACAAAGAATTTTTCAAGCATGGGAACGGCACCACCGATCTCCACGTTGCGACCCCCCAATTTTAAGCGAAGGTCCTCCCATTCTATTAAGTGGTCAAACTCCACCGAGCAGTCACCTCGCAGCTAGCGACCGCAACAGCAAATTCCTCGCTCAAATCAACGATCCATCACCATGACGGTGTCTCGAATAAAAACCGCACCCACAATCGCTTCCCACGTACTTTTCTTGTCTGTGTCAACTCTATTGACCAGCGAGGTCACATGACTAAAATGTGCGAGCGCTTTTTGCCAACCCCATGGAGATATGCAGCGCCCAATGCCCCCATCAACAAGAATTGGTCCCTGATTTCGGGGCCTCTCATCATGTTGTTGCTGACCTAAGCAACCTCTTGTTGCATTTTGAATGCGATGGTCTGGAAGAAGTCGTCATTGGTGATGGTAAAGATTTGCGAATCACAAAAGTGGGATCCACGCACCTCCACACCCCCCTCATCGTTTTTTACACTATGCAATGTTCTTTGTGTTCCTACCTTCACAAAAAATCTCATCTCTTGTTTCTAAATTTTGTGATTTTAACAGTGTGCTAATTGAATTTCCTCGTTTTCACTTTGTTATTAAGTATCGACGCATGAGGACGAATTCCGTTGCAGGGGCCAAGCCACAATGATGGTTATCAACTTCCCTCGACCAAACTACGATCGCCTCCTACCCCTGACGCCTTCATCGTTGAACGAGCTCCTATGGTGAATTGGTATTCTCGATTAGGCCACTCATCTCGTCAAATTTTATAACATATTTTGCCTTCTTTCATCGAGTCGAGTTTTTTTACGTGTGTCTCGTGTCAATGTAATAGAAGTCGCTGTCTTCCCTTCAATGTTTCAAGTCTAGTCAGTTGCGGACCCTTAGACATGATGTACACTGATGTTGAAGGCCCTACTCTTGTCCCATCCATTGAAGGTTATCGATTTGTTCGCACCAAAAAATGACTGAATTGTTGATATGGATAGACACGTGACAAAAACGTAAATATTATCAAGTATATGACCCATTATTGACAATCATGGGGTTGATATCAATATTGATACAAATCGGTGATTACTACTCATCTGTTGTCGAGATAGGACAACGTACGTTTGGCGATGATCGACAAAGGAATCGATTAATGAGATTCGTAAGCTATCAAGACGTCAAGAGTAAGTTGAACACGCAAAGGGCATCAAGCTGCAATTACAAGTTTGAAATCGCCAGAGAATCAAGTAACGGAGGTCAAGAGCAATTGGTATTCGATTTTAATGGAATAACCGTCTAAAGACAAGAAGATAGCATAGTGAGAACATGAGCACTAAACCGTTGGAAATGGAGGAACATGGATATTGTGAGATTTGATGGGACCACTGTCAACTGTTCTAAAAGTTTAAGCGTGGTTTAATATTTAATTATTCTAACATTCTCCCTCACGTTTAGTTTGGTCTTTTTACCTAGTACTAAGCGTGGATATATTTAATTGGGGAGGTAAATAGGGACCTCTTACTCTGATATCACGTGAGATTTGATGGGACTACTGCCAATTGTTCTAAAAATTTAACTGTTAGATGAAGGTGTGGTTTAATATTTAATTATCCTAACATACTATGTGAGATTTGGTGGGACCACTGTCAACTGTTCTAAAAGTTTAAGCTGTTAGATGAAGGCGTGATTTAATATTTAATTGTTCTAACAAATACAAACGATAAAAAACCACTCAACAACGGTTATGGCACTATCACTATAAATACCACCAATTGTTTACTAGAGATTCTCTACACAAATCAAACAAAAATGCAATCTTTCAATTATTTTTACCTTTCTACACTTTATTTTTAGTTTTCAGACTCGCATCGTTAATTAAATTCTATTGTGTTTCTTAGCTGTGGTTTTCTAGATCTATGTCATCAATTAAATTTCGACGTGTATCTCTATCCTGAGTCTTGCGTCGTCGATTAAACTATAGCATAGCATCTTCGCGTTCTTGAGCTTTGTCGTCGATTAAATTTCCGGTAGAGTTTGTTTACATGCGGTTTCGTTGTAATAGCTATACTTCCCTAGCCTTGTTGTCGATTAAAATTTGGCACGATTTATGCTTGTATAGTTCTATTTGAAGTAAAGTTGTTGATTTCTTCATTTACTTATTATATTTCTTGTCTGGAGTCACCACATAATTCGTCTCCTTTAATTAAAAATCGAAGAACAATTTTCGGTGAAAAATATTTTGTCGTGGGAGAGATTTCGGCAAAACACAATTTTTGTGTTATTTCCATCGATAATTTCATGAAAAATATACTTGGGTGTATCCACTTTAACGAAAACCGTTGTCCATATCGTGTTTGTCAAATTCAAATTGCTCGTTGAAAATCTCTTTAGCTGTAAAATTATTGCGGTTTATTCCAACGATGGAGGCGAATTCGCCAAAATTGATCCGTTTTTTCTCCTATCATGGCCCATCTCATTACACCTCCTTATACTCCTCGACATGGTGCATTCACTAAACACCGTCATCTACACATCGTCGAAACCAACCTCATCCATCTCTCTCACGATTCCGTCCTATTGAGGTTTTGGTCGCATGCCTTTCTCATTGCCACATATTTCATAAGTCGACTCTCCACGCCAATTTTAGAAGCTTGCCCTAAAGTCTCGTTCTTGCATGTGTTTTTTGGGTATTCAACTCGGTATAATGCTTATAAGTGTTTTGACCCGGCTTTAAAAATAATATTTTTTTCCTAAAGGATGTCGTTTTCAATTCCATAAAGAGTCACAAAAGAGAAGGACGTCAAGTAGATAGTCGTCACCTAATTTTAATGTTTTTTCTGCCATGGATACGTTGTCCAAAATGCCCAATTCACTCAAGTTGCAAGATCTTATTCCGTACAAAACATAGTATAAAGACATCGAACTTGTACATCTCTACATAATCAGTCTAATCAAATTAGTCCCCATGTAATTTAATCCTAAGAATTTGGTAATAAATAATATTGTTTTTTCCCTCGTGAATTGATGCCTTTAGCCGCATTTTCGGGCGTTGAAAAGAGACTCCCGAATCTTTCAACGAAAGTCGCTGAGGTGGAGCCTCGCTTCACACCATCTCCACGTGCGACCCGCAAAAGATTTGCCGTAAGCCATGCTGATTTGGGGCTTAATTAATCTTTAATTTCTTGGATTCTATTTGAATGGAGAAAACAAAATTTAATCTTAAATGCGACGGTCTGATCCAGTCCGGTCCACATCTATAATCATGGGACAAGTGCATTAAAAGTACTAAAACTTATCGTGAAAGTATAATTGAGTCCTAAAATTTTCAAAATGAATTAAGTTCTAAAACTTGTCTCGAAAGTACAGTTGAGTCCTTAAACTTTCAAAAAGTGTAATCAAATCTTAAAACTTTTCACAAAAGTGTAATCAAGTATTGAAACTCTCAAGAAGTTGATCAACGAAATGGCTTAATTTGACCTACAAATTTTAGGATTCGATTACACTTTTTGAACATCTTAGGACTCAATTGCACTTTCATGACAAGTTATGACTTAATTGCACTTTTTTAAAGTTTTATGACTTAATTACATTTTTATTATAATTTTAAGATTTCTAATACACTTATCTCCATATTCATTATAGGGGTGTGCAAAATAGATCGCTCGAATCAGGAACTGTCCGGACCGAACTGAACTGGCCGATTAAGTCTGGTTCTCAGGAGTATCGATCCTGTTCCCGATTCCTATAATTGAAACTAGTGTCTGGGCAATCCAGTTCATGATTTCAAGAGGGAACTGCATCGATCGGATCAAACCGACTATATATACGTTTTTTATTTATTCAAAAAAATAGTAAAATTTGACTTAAACCCATGTATAACCCTTTTTCCCTTATCGTTGCACCATAATAAGTCTTCACTCATCGTCGCTTTCGTCAATATATTCAGATTTATCATTTTTTCTTATTGTGATAGGAAAAAACAGTTCCATTGGACCGGATCGGATTCGATCACCCTAGTATAACCGGAACTGATGGAGCACGTGGCGCGCGATTAAGCACACAAAAAGTTCCGCGCTGTGTTTACACGAAAAGTGATCGGATCATGTTGACTACCGATCGTGATCGGATGGTGCCCTTCCCGTTTTCAAAGTCAAACTTGCACTTTCTCATCATCCGCAGGCACGCAAAAAAGAAGAAAGAGAGGAAACTATCACTACAATTAATTCCTTTTCAATAATTAAAAAGGGAAAATTTTAATTAAGCCCCAAGTGAGGTCTTTTTCTCAAAAAAAGATCTAAAGTGAATATAATGTCAAATAAGGATCTGAAGTGTCTAATCAGTCTCAAATAGGGGCCCGAAGTGCTCAATTCGTCTCAGGTAATGGCCTGGATTCGCCGGCCAGTCAAATTTCGCCGGTCAACGAGCACAATTACTGTTCCGGCAACCGGAACAGTAAATTTCATCTTTGTTTTTTTTTTTTTCCTTTTTTTCTTCCCTCCGCCGGCCATAGCCGGGCCCTGCGGAGGTTGCCGGCCTCAGGCGGAGGCCGCCCTCGCCCGACGCCGGCGAGGGTCGCCCTCGCCCGCCCAGTCGAGGGCCGCCCACGCCGGCGTCGGGCGGGCGAGGGCGGACCTCACCAGATCCGGCGAGGGCAACCCTTGCCCTCGCCTGACGCCGGCTAGGGCGGCCCTTGTCTGACGCTAGCGAGGGCGGCCTCCGCTCGAGGCCGGCGGAGGGAAGAGAAAGAAAAAAAAACAGAGACAAAATGTACTGCTCCGGTTGCCGGAACAGTAACTGTGCTCGCCGGCCGGCGAGATTTGATCGGCCGGCGAACCCAAGCCCTAACCTGAGACGAATTGAATACTTCGGGCCCCTATTTGAAATTGATTGGACACTTCATACCCTTATTTAACATCATATTCACTTTGGGTCCTTTTTTAAGAAAAAGACCCCACTTGGGGTCCTTAATTGAAAAGGGACAAAAAAAACCAATAAAAGCTGCAGCGAGGGTTAAAGATCAAATTAAATTGTATACAATAAATAAACAATATTTTAATTTCCAATTGATAATATGAAGGGAAAATTTCAAATTAGTATCCAAAGTGGGGCATTTTCTCAAAAAGGGTCCAAAGTGGACATAGTGCTAAATAAGGGCTTGAAGTGCCAAATCAGTCTCAAATAGGGGCTCGAAGTACCTAATTAGTTTCAAGTAAGGGCCTGAGTTCACCGACCGGTCAAATGCTCACCAGTCGGTAAGCACGTCATTGTTTCGGCATTGCCCGATGCCGACGAGGGCAGCCCCTATTTCGATCATCAGAACAGTGACGTACTTGCCGATTGGTAAGCACTTGATCGTTCGGCGAACTTAAGCTCTTACTTGAGATTAATTGGGCACTTCGGACCTTTATTTGATACTGATTGGATATTTTAAGCCATTATTTGATATTATATCTACTTTGAACCCCATTTTGGGAAAATAACCCTACTTTATGTACTAATTTAAAAATTTCCCTAATATTAATGTCGTTTTCCTGCGATGACGAAGCAAAGTCAAACTCGCACTTTCTCGTTATCTGCATGCACGAAAGAAGAAGAAGGAAACTGTTGCTCTAATTAATCCTTTTTCAATAATTAAAAATAATTAGTGAAAAGGGACAAAAGAAAAACTACTAAAAAAACTGCAGCCACCACGGGATTAGGATCAAATCAATTGTATATAATAAATAGATAATATTAACGTCCTTTTTCACGACGCCCAAAGATCATGAAAATTTCCGTAATCGGTTTCGGCTTATACGCAAAGCGAAAATTCACGTTGCACATTCTCATCGAAATTTAAAGCATTATTTAAATTAGCGAGGATTATCGAAAAGGAGAATTTATGAATTATTATCACCTCCCCAAGCTCCAAACCCGTGTCATTATGTTTGTGATTTGTCATGGAAACTGCAAAAGACAACCTCCTCCTTTTAGCGAACGAGAAGCTCTCTTTCTATCGACGTTACTGAAGCGAAGCGGGGTTGGCGTCCGCAGGTATCGAATCGTTCGTTACGCGCGGTTTCGATCGTTGTTCCTCTTGCCATTTCCGTCGCTGGTAATCGCGGCGAGATTGCGTCGCATCGGCATCGTTATCGTATCGTCCAAACTTCATTTTGCGTTTCCTCTCGCTCGCTCGCTCGCTCGCTTGCCGATTTTCCTCCCCGTACCCGGCGTCGGTTTCCCCATCCGTTGACGTTCCCGTCGGGCTTCCGGGATCCCGGGAGATCCTTCGCGTTCCGGTGCGGTCGTTCGGAATTGAATGTCGTGATTTTCTCGCCCGCCCGTTTGCGATCTCCCGACCGCATTGATTCCCGTCATCATTTGCTCGAATTTCGCGCTTTCTGAATCGGGGAAAATGGTGGTCGTGAGCAGGCGGCGGCTGTGCACGATTCGGACGCAACGCGGCGGCGGCGGCGGCTGAACGCGACGGATGGTCCGAGCTTGCTGTGCGATTCCTGTCGTTTCTGGTGTCGTGTTTGCGGCGCGAGAGGGAAAAAGGAATATGTTTTTTTTTTTTTTGAAGGAGTGACGGTGTTCGCTCGGGGCGGTTTGATGCGCTTTTAAGGGGGATTGGTCGGCGAGATGATAGTTTCCGGGGGTTGATCTCGTTCCTCTCGTTAAATTTGCAAAATGCAAGCGAAGGAAGATGGCGAAGCGCAGGAGGAGCGGCCTTCGTCGCCGTATTACGTGCTGCAGCACTTCTCCGAGGAGGCGATTAGAGTGGCCAACGAGGCGATTCACAGCGTTTACACGGGCGGCGGTTCGGGTGTCCAGCCGGGGCACAGGCGCAGCCGGAGCGATGTGATGCACAGGAGGAGCAATAATCTGCAGAAATGGAAGGCTCAGATGCAGAAGGCCTGGCGATGGGGGAGTGGCTCGGACGAGCAACGCCTTCGGTCCAGCTTTAACCCCGAGGTGCTGGCGAACCAGAAGCGGCAGTGGTATCAGCTCCACGCGAGACCTCTGGTACCTTATCTTTTCCTTCTGCCTTTCTCCTTCCTTCTTTTGAACCTTTTCGCTTTGACCGCCTTGCTCAGACTTCTGTGAGTTATGAATGTGAAAGAAACAGACTGACATTCGGCAGTTCTCGTTTTCTAATCGGTTAGATAATGGTGCGGAATTCGCTCTGTTGCCAACGAATGAGATGTTCTTGCTAATTTATTGACCTGCTTGCTCAAATGGTACACAAGCAGTTTTCATCAATTAAACAGTAACCTATCTGGATAGTATTTGGTCAATGTTGTACAAGAGTTAGCGTCTTCACCAGTTTGCTGTTCAGGAAGGCTGTACTTTTAGGTTATGTTTGGGAAAAGAAATGAAAGGGAGCTGATGAAAATTTGGGTGCAAAATGGGAAGAAGTCTGTTGTGAGAGAATTGTGGAGGGAAAATTTAAAGTTTCTGATGCTTTCTCTCCAAATTTTATCTTCTTGGTGCTCCCCAACATAATGTTAGTTAGCTAATTAATGGATGACTGATGACGTTTGGTCATATGTTACCCTTGTATTGCTGAATAAACAAATCAAAACAAAAGGAAATTCACAAAGTGTTGGTTTTGATTCTTTTTCCTCCCGTCATTAGAATTTATGCATTGGGAGAAGATTGTGCGGGGCGAATTTTAATACATTCAGCATTTCTGATTCTGGAATGGATATACAGATTCACTTCGTACTTCTAAAAGGACTTTTCTTCCTTTGAATATTAACAATCTTGTCTTGACTTTTAAGGGATCACATTGTCAAGAGTTCTGCAGTAAACCCTTCTATGACAAGAAACTTGATTGAGATCAAGTACGGTCATGAAACATTATTGTTCATAGAGAAAAAAACACAATCTTAAATTGGTAATCAATCTATTTTTTACGCTGTTACTAAGAATCCATCATTCCTGTATATTACATGAGTCATGTCTGCTTGAAGCTCGCCTTTTTTCTGTGGTCCTTGAAAGAGTCTCTTTGTGAAGAGAGAGCATCTTTGTCTGTAATAGAGGTAATATCCATACATTCCTAAGACGAATGAAGTTCTTTTACCTCATGTGGTTTTAGACAATATCATTATGTAGTGTCTCTCTCATCATCTACATCATTTCATTAGTGTTTAGTTGGATCTGTTCTGTCCTTATTTCACATATTATGCATTCCCGCCTCATTTGAGTTGGCTCTCTTCCATCAGTGCCCCAGAATTCGTGAAGGTCAATGGCTATGCACTGTCTAAGTTTTCTTTTCATTTCAGTAATTCGAAGTTGTTCTTGTAGGACAACGATACTTATGTGCCGCCAACCTCCCTCTTTGAACATTTCATCATTGCTGGTCTTCATTCAGATGCTAACTTGGAAGTTGTGGAGGATGCATTTGTTAGGAGGAAAAAATGGGAGTCAGAGATGGCAAAATCTGAATTAATAGACTCAAAATTGTTGCAGAATCGAGGGCCTTCTTTCCCAATGTTGGAGCCTCAGGTGAAGTGTAATGCTTAATAGCAAAATCACTGATCTCTCTCTCCCTCCCCCAAAAAGAGTTTGGTGGTCGTGGCAGATATCTCTTAAATCTGCCATTGTGAATGCTCTAACCTTTTAGTATGCTATATGGCTGATGATATGGTTTTTAGTTTGCCATCGTGGGTCTGGATATGTGGCTCTTGTTTGAAGCTTGCGGGGCATATATGTTTTTTTTCTGGTCGGGTGGGCATATTTGTTTTAGCTGGCCCACTAATAGATCGTTTTGCCTGTTACTTGAGCATTTTCTTTTTCAGGAGTCATTTCCTTTGAAGGCAACCTAATGGCAGTCTCTTGTTTTTCCTAAACACAGATACTATTTAAATATCCTCCTGGCAAGAGGTTAGCAATGCGACAGAGGGACTTAGCAGCATTTTGTTTTCCTGGAGGTGTTAAGGTGTGAGACTAAACATCCAAGGGCATTTAATACGTGGATAAATTTTGAAGCTACTCTGCTAGTCATGGCTAAATTCATACATATTGGAGTTTTTTGATATTGTTTAATATTACATACGGAAACTCCCTTTGTATCGTTTGCCATCATTTGTTGAGCTATCTTCTCTTTTGGCAGTTACTACGAACAATTTTGTTACTTCAATTTTAGCAGGTATCCTGAGATTGCTCTGTGTAGCTACCTCTTGATATGTTTCAAGCAATTCGTTTGACCTACGGAATGAGGTTGTTTTATGACAACAATAAGCTTTTTGCCAAAGGGGTGTCCAACACGGTATTAAAACTCAGTCAAGGGTTCTAATCCTAGCACTAACTCATCTAATGTTTCTGATTTTCACTGCTATTATTCTGCTCCTTCTCTGCCCTTATCCACATTCTATGTGCAAATGAAAGTCATGCTTACGTGCGAAAATAAGTTTCAAGTGTATTTAAACATACATTATGGGCTCAGATTAAGATTTCGGTTGAATGGTTCATGAACTATATGGATATGATACTGGCTGCATTAAATCAGTTGGCACACTATAGCAGGACAGACTAATAGTAAGCCGAAGTGACTAGAACTTGGAAATTGCAAAGGTAAATATCATTCAGAGGTTGGTTTTGATGAATTAATTCATTCTACCATCAATATTAAGTGTTTGAATGACATGGAGAGAAGTATTTGATCAAAAGAATTAGCCAAAGGAAGTAGTTTCTTATGGGAGCTGAGTTGTTGCCAAATTGGTCCTGAAAAGAGATCATAGGCTCCTCCGATCACAGATCTTCTAACCATACGGAGGCAAAAGCAATAGTACATTATGTGTTCATACGGAGATACATGGGAGTGAGAAATGTTTAGCTGGTTGGCTAACTCTTTATGGCTACCGACACTGAAAGCGCCACTCGCCCTTCAGATTAATTATGAAATATTTAATCTCTCAGAAGTAACGGTTCGTCCTGCGTATGTAACTTCAGACATCCCTTGCGTGCTTTGAAGCTGGTTGATAATGAACTTACATATGCGAATCAACCTTGACATATCTAATCTTTGCTTTATGTAATGGGTGCAGGCACAAATGCTGGAGAGAACTCCATCTCTAAGTGACCTGAACGAACTTGTTTATGGACAGGTATGTAAGTTTGTTGTATATCCTATTCTCGTAGAAACATAAGTTCGCCTTTCTTGTGAGCCCTAGCCCTATTGAATGAGTCCATAAAGTGCGTTTCTTCTCAGTGGCGTATTGAATATTGTCATTGATGTTATCTAAGACCATTGAATGTAGAGTATGCTTGAAAAATGTATTATTAGGACTTTGAAATGAAAAACCTGCTCAAAATGGTGTCCTATATCTGCTCATAATCGGTATTTCTTTCTCATTTGCTTTATTCTTCTTGCTTTCATTCATGTATCCTTTTACAGAATAAAGTTGGTGGCAGCTCTTTTTCAGTGACTCTTTCAAATAAAAAAGTTAGAATGGTGTCAGGCAGGGATGAAGTTGGTGGAAACAACATCGACATAATATGCAAACCCACTGAAGAAGTAGTTTTCTTAAAGCTCTAAATCATATTAATTTTATCAATGAGGTACGAGGAGCTCGTTTATTGTAGCCTCTGTTGATGCTTATGTGAAATCCTTTTAAGGTTGAGGTCATAAATGATACAATCGTGACTAAAAGGTAGCGATATGGATTATTGTTAAGGCTAGATCTGAGGAATGGATGGCCTCAGTTTGGGCCTAAGCCAAAATATAGGCCGAACTGTCAAATCTGGAATTGGGCCTAAGAGTTCGCCCAAGCCACTTGAAAAAAAAATTGACACTATTAGAAAATTAGCCAGGCTCATTTGGCTGATAAAGGGAACCATTTTCATCAGCCTAAGGCTTGCTTATCCTTTCCATGAAAGGTAGGCTACAGTGGATATATATGTTCTATACAAATTATATTGGTACATGCAACTAACTAGGTATGGATACTTACTGTGTAAAAAAGTTGACACTCTGAGATCTGTCACGTAAAATTAAGTAAGCGTCTTCCTTAGGTTACTGCCAGGAAAGCTTGATGTCTCCTAGTATCGGTTATATACATGCTTAATGACATAAATTCTCCTTCTGGGCCTTCTTTCCTATACACTTTCATTTTCTATCTTCTTCTTATAATTTGCATTTGCATAATCAGCATAATTTTTCTCCGAAGAGCTGTTTTATTCTTTATATCTCATCTATGGGATGGTCAAGTCTCTTTTTGTTTCATCATTAACTAGTGAATTTGATTTCCGAAGTTCGTCTCTGATAGAGGTATAAAAAGGGTAAAGTGGTCTGTTAGAGGTATAAAAGGTTTAAGTGGTCTTTAGGGCTTATTTTGTTGGGCTTATTTTGTTGCTGATTACTTAATGTATATATGGACTTTTATTGATTAATACAACACAATTTTCTCTTTTCATCTTGAGGGCTTTTTTTGTTGGGCTTATTTTGTTGCTGATTACTTAATGTATATATAGACTTTTATTGAATAATGCAATACGATTTTCCCTTTACAGTCTCCATGTATAATGTGATATTTTATAATTTCTTGAACTAACAGGAGCATTTGGGCCGGGATGACTTATCATTTCTTTTCTCATTTAAGGTGAGTCTCTTGCTGTTTTCTTTACCCTGTATACTGGTTGGGATTCTCAATTTTCTTGAAACTTTGACTAAGCTTTGTATGAAGTGCAGGGGACTAATGATCCTTGATGTTAGTGACATTTATTGCAGTGGTCTGTTCGTATCATGTTGGTCATGTGTTTGGTCATTTCATTGTCATCATATGGGAAGAGATCCTAGTAGATTTTTGTATCCTGGCAGATGGTGTCGGTCCATGTTTTCTATTATCAATTTTTTTTATTAACCTGTGTTGTGTTATCTGAATTCCTTGAACTATGCATGAGCTTAGATCTAGATGTCAATTATGATGGCAATATTTAGCAAAGACTTTTTTCAAAATTGGAGTAAATTCATTCTCTATATGCCAATGTAGCCAAATCGAAAACCTTTCCTATATAATCTATACAACCAACATCCTTAGATCCTTGTTAGAAACATCTGAATAGAACTGCTAGCTGTCAACTACTTGCTGCATCCTCTACTCTTTTGTTGGGAGATGAGATTGGCTTAGGCAGAGTTCTGATCAGTTCCTACTTTTTTGGGTATACATTCCATCGACAAGTTGGCGTAAAACAGCTATTGGCTGTTGTTTTATGTCACTGAACATTTGTGCTGTAATTTTGAGCATCATGTTAAGAAAGTGAGATCTCATGGTGGACAGACATGTGATCACGTTTCATCTAACCTGAGGTGCACTTGTTTTCTTCCATTTTCTCGAAACAAAGAGTCTTCTGCCATGTTCTATGTTCTTGTTGTCAATAGTAACATGTTCATACAATTAATCAGTTTTGTTGACAAATCTGTCGGAAGCGCAAGGTTAGTCTGAACTTGCAGGGAGTTTATCTTTTCTTCATTACTTGTGTTCTCCCATATTCTTGAAGACAAAGAGTTCTGCCATGTTCTATGTTCTTGTTGTCAATTATGACATATTTATACAATTAATTGGTTTTGTTGACGAATCTATCGGAAGCGCAAGGTTAGTCTGAACTTGCAGGAAGTTTATCTTTTCTTCGTTATTGGGTTGGCCATATCCAAGTGACAAAATAATTTTGACAAGGAAAAGAAAGAAAGAGAAGTCGTAAACCAATGTAGATATCAATCACCTCAGGTGATCAGATGAAGCATTTTACCATTTTCTGTTTCTAGTGATTGGGGAGAGAAGAAAGGCAATTTTTCCTAATCTCTCGGTCACCTGGTTACATACATTCTAGTTGCAAAAGAAAAAAAAGGGCGATGTGAATTCCTTGGAGAAAGGACTAGTATAGTTGCAACATAATATGACTTCCTTGGATGTGTGAACTTTCATTTCTCTCCTTTCTTTTGTTTCTGGGATTTCATTTGTTTCACAGGATTGCTCCACCCTTCTAACAGAATGTCATGTACTTAAGCAGATGGCAGACAATGCAACTCTTTATGGAGTTTGTTTGCACGTACCAGAAATTGTTCAGAGACCACCTGGCATCGTTGGATATTCGTCACCTCTTCCTCAGTCATCCGGAGGATGTCGTTTTCTTGTCTCCGCTCCTCGTTGTTACTGTTTGTTAACTAGAACTCCTTTCTTTGAGTTACACTACGAGATGTTGAACAGGTTTGTGTTGCTACAGTTGCCTAAACTTCCACACTGATTGACAGAACAGGGAATAATGGTTAACTTTTGGCTTCTGTGTTACCACATAATTCAATGCAGTATCATTGCACAGGAGCGTCTTGACCGGATCACTCGATTTGTTAATGAAATGACTCTCACCAGTTACATTCCTTCAGAAACCAATGCACACGATGTAATGAGTAAGAATGATGAGCATCCTGACAATGACTGTCGTACGGATTGGATGGCATCTGCAATTCCTCTTCGCAGTGCTTTTGCCCTTACTGCTGCTGCCGCTGGTCTGGCACAAGATAGTGGTGTCTCATCTTCTTCAATTAAGATCCAGGAAACGCAATCGCCTGAAGGTGCTACCGCGAGTGATGTTTCTGAGTTGAGTCCAGCAAGGCAAATAGATAACGATGTTGGGAGGCCTATGCCGCATGTTGATGACAATACTTCTGAGATCTCAGAAACTCGTTCTGAGTGTCTGGAACAGATGTCCGAATACTATGAAAATGGACTTAACTCTCCAGAAGTTGGGGCATTCTTATGCCATAGGAACCCCATAATGGAGCGACTGGGGAGTTCTGACTCCCTTTACAGGTAGTTAACGTATAACACTAGCTGCATCCTAACTTCTAATACTGATGGATCCATCTTGATTTCTCTATACTAACTAGCAGATACCTTTTTGCATCTCCAATTTTTGGGACATCTTCTGCATTTTTACCAGTGCAATGACAGTAATGCCCTGTTGTTCTTTGGCAGTCCAGTGAGAAGTGTGGTATCAGAGGATGAGGACGATGATCTCTTTCCAAATTCGCAAAGGGAACTAAATGATGATATAATAATGGAGTGGGCAAGAGTGAGTTTGCTATTGTGTTTAGGTAAATTGGGATTTATTAATGTATTGTTATTAGTCTGCTCATCTCGTCGCTATGGTCTTTGGTATAGGAAACTAAGAATGATTTGCTCCAGATAGTCTGCAGTTATCATGCCTTGCCTCTTCCACCAAGGGGAGGTGAAATGGTTTTTAAGCCTCTTGAACATCTTCAGGCTATCTCATACAGGCGACCTTCCGTATCTGCTCTTGGGCTTAGTAAACAGTTGTTAGATTTATTGGAAAATGCTGAGGTAACTTCTTTGTTTACTGATTTTTGTACTTTTATGTTTGATGACTTACCATTTAAGGTGTTATTACTGATTAGTGCAACTAACATGGCTTAACTTGATGAAAGGTCCATGCGAAGATAGGTTTTGCAGAGACAGCTCTTGCGCTCTCTGTATGGACAACTGCAACTATTTGTCGAGTTCTCTCACTTGAAAGTGTAAAGCCCTCAATTCACAAATTCTTGAGTTATGTTCATCACATATTTAACCTTTCGCTAGATGCTTATGATGGTTCCACAAGAAAGTATATATTATCCTCCAGAAAAAGAGTTCTGTCATCTTTATTGCTTCTGACCATGCATGCAAGTTAAGCTTTGCTAATTAGCAGCAGCAAATCCTATAGGGAGAGAAGAAGCTACTTTTACACTTATCCCATGATAATCCAACATTTAGAAATCATTATTTCTTTTTCATTCAAGATCCGTTAAGATTATTCAGTGTTTTTAATTAAGAAGTTGGATTCAATTCAAATCATGTATTCTCGTGCTTGGTAGAGAACATAACTCCACCTCTTATTCTCTACTCAAACAATCTTTAATTCCCAGTCTTAGACAAATGTGGTTTAGCGTTTTAATGGTGTCGGAGCAGTCCATCAAATCCTATAAATAAGAATTAAATCTTTTCCTCGAGGAAACCTTGAGTTTCCTTTGTTGGGCTCAAAAGTACTTATGATTATTTAGGATACAAGAGACGATAGTCACCAGAAAGTAGTGAACATAAGGTGACTTTAAACTGGTTTTGGAGTAGTTTCCAAGAATCTTCTGGACTGTAAAAAGTCTTCCATACAGTTTATGAGCAATTTATGCTTGAGATTGTGATTCCTTTCACTTTGGCATTGCCTCTGCTTTTTAACTTTTTGTTATTTTCAGGCTTACATATACTGATCTTGGAAGTGAGTTTGAATTTGACACGTTCACACTTTTCTTAACAGGTTTTATGGTTGGTTGCTGGTGTTCTATTAGAAAAACAGATTGTAGTAGTGTGCCCCAATCTTGTAAGTCCAATGATGTTGTTGGACCTTGATAAATATGTGCTTGTATGCTTATCCGTTTCTATCAGCCATGATGGATTGTGACATGATGGATTGTGATGAGAAGTCCAATTCATGCAGGGTATTCTATCAGCTTCTGTGTTGTCTCTTATTCCCTTGATTCGACCATTTGAATGGCAGAGTTTATTGCTACCCGTAAGTTTGAACTCCAGCTTGTCTTGTATCTCCGAAGCTCTACGGTTGCATGCTGTACTTCTAGATTTTGGCCTCTAAATGTTGTTATTGATACGTTGTGAAGAATTGGATTTTTAAGTTTACTCTTAGTTGTTTGGTTTTTTCCCTGAGATGAACTCATTGAGAGTTCTGCTTGCAGTTTATTGCCTTAAATTTATTCCCTATCACTTTAAGCTTTGTAGAGGGAGAGTCTTGGCATATCAGTAAGTTACCCACTCGCGACTAGAAGTTCATGGATTCAAGTCATTGATACACCCTATTTGTTGAAACAGGAAAAAAAAAAGTTAAGGGAAAGTAACAAGTGGGAAAAAAAGCAAAGGGAAAGTGATAGAGATCACAAATGTAACCTTTTTTTCATAGAAGGCATCAGAATGTTCTTTCTTTTTCTTTCATATTTGCAAATACTTGTATTTTATTTTAATCTATTTGATTAGTTTAAATTGTTATATATATAAATGAAAATGTTTGTGGTATTATTTCCTTGTTTTGTGCTCAATAGGCAGAAAACTTTCTTTCCCTTCTTATCGCCTATTGTGACAGCAGAAAATGGAGTGAATGGTCATTGGATAGGAAAACAACACATTCGAATTATTGACAGATTATAGCTGTGGATAGACATTGGCAATGAGGTTGACAGTGGATTCAGATTTCTTCTCTCTCTCTCTCTCTCAGTAGATGTGAAAAGAGGATTCTTATATTTATTCCAGGACAAGTGTTACTCTATATCTATTTGTTCAATACTCCCCCATATGGGCAAATCCAATGCTCATTCGGGTCCATCTGCTTAGATTCCACTGGATGTAACATCTTCAAATACTGGATGCAGTTACTATTATCTCTGGCCTCCTATTCTGACCACAAAACCCAGCCAAAAGAGATTGAGGGATGCCTCTCGTAGAATGCTGCATGGCTAGACAGTCACCTAAGTTCCAATAATTAACAAGCATATGTCTGTACAAGACAAATGGGCTATCAGTTAGGTACATAACCTTGCTATCTTGGAGGGTTTATTGACTTAAGAGTGTGGCATATTCCAGTTTTGTCTGATAGAGTCTCACATTAGCATGGAGTAAATATGGATCTCGTATACATATGTGCTCTTCTCAACTAACAGCTTAAATGTTTGGGTTGGAAATCCTCTGACATGATAATGAAACGCCCATTGAGCCCTGTTTAATTGCCTAAATCCTTGTGGATTTTCAAGCCTAGAGTACCAGTCCACAACACATGCAAGGCATTATTGTACGGCTATTATTTGGTGGTGTGCCTTGAGAGGGGTTGTTAAAGTCCAACATTACTTTGGTTGGGGTTAAGATTAGCCTAATTGACTTGAGTACTTTTGCCTCCTAATAGCTTAAGCTTTTGAATAAGAGATCCTTTAACCAGGACATTAAGTTAAGACTAAACTGGGGTTCCCTCTTCTTGGGATTTATTTGAGATTGATATTATTTATGACTTGTGATCTGTTGCATAAATGCACAACATGCCTGCATCAGTTTGACAGTCTTTGTTTTATCAGTTTTTACCATTTTTGAGATACATTGATTGTCTTCATTACTTGTTTCTATGCGGAAAACCTTTTCCATAATGTACTTGCATTAGCTGTCAATTTTTTGTCGGTGGTAATTTTTCTTGCGAATATCTATTGTTTGCTTTCAGGTTCTGCCTGAGAGAATGTTTGATTTTCTTGATGCTCCAGTTCCCTTTATTGTAAGTTTTTTTTTCCAACTCATCCTATTTTAAGTCAGTCTTGTAAGTTGGAAGCATCATGGTCTTAATGTTGTTATGATCTGATGGCTTTACAGGTGGGCATACACCACAAATTTGCTGATTTGAAGATGAAAACATCTAATCTTGTTCAGGTTAATGTGCTTAAGGACCAGGTTCGTCATCTTTTCCCCCTTTTATCAAGACGAGTGTACAAATGTTTTTCCTCAGGGAACAATGTTCTGATAAAATCCATGTAGCCCTGCATAACCAAAAAAATGGCACATGGCGATAAACACTTGATTAATTGTTCTCAAATTTGTTGTTGTCATAGAAGTTAAATAATAGTTTTTTGCTGCCAATTCTTTTCATTTGGTAGGATGGAGGATGTTTAAAAGAGATTTAACTTAGTCCGTGGCTGATGAAGCAGGCATATAAAATTTCAACTTTTCATACTTATAGCTTGTAGTGTTCACCAAATTGTTACCCAAATTACTATTGATCATATGCCATGACAAGAATGTTCTCTAGAAGATAACAGACTAATCGACTTGAGCATTATCTTTCGTGGGCCAGCATGATCGAAATAGGCTCCATGTTAAAGTTCTTCACTGACCTGCCGCTGATCGTCCCTTCTATGTACTAATCTATTATTTGTAGAACAGATGAAGTTTGAGAGATTTGAGGGTCTAGGTAATACAAGCGTTATATGGTTAATTAGAAAAGACTTGTATTTCTTTCTCTTTTGGTGATTTACACTGGTTTACCTAGAAGAATGTATATTAGTACTAACGGAATCAGAAAAGAACTGTAGTGTATGTGGACCAGCAGGGTAGATTCAGATGGGTGAATAGGAAAATTTTGCAGCGATGTTCTCTCAATTTTCTCCTCTGTTTGATCAGATAATTACTTGGAGATGATTGTAATGATCCATTAGAAGGAAATGGCTTGTATGTTCAAGCTCGTGCATGAGAACTTTTTAGACAATAAGCTGGGTTAATGGCTGGCTGGAATGGTATAATCTGACAAATTGAACTCACTTTTGTAGGTGAAAATGTGTCATTTGCCAGCACTACCTAGGTACAAAGAGCTTGTTTCTGAACTAAAGCCAATCCATGCTAGACTATCTCGTGAAAACTCAATTGCTAAAAGGCATCCTGTTTATAAGTGCAGTGAAGTGCAGGTACACATGATCCTCACAAAGTTTCTAATCAGTATTTTAGCGTGTATATTTCTTACATTAATAGATGTGTTGTTATTTTTGCATCATATGCCTCTGATTCTTTTTACTTTCGATAGTTACTAACCTGGTGTTGGTGTGCAGGCAGAAGCTGCTAGCAGATTCTTGACTGTAATGAGGAGCTACCTTGATTCTCTTTGCTCAGATTTGAAGTCTTATACAATTACTAGTGTACAGTCAAATAATGACAGGGTTAGACTGCGTTTATAATGTTCTTTTCCTTGCTGATTACATGATAACTAACTACTCTGGTTCCTGGAACCTATATTCTTTTTGAGATGTGATTGCTCTGTACCCTTTCAGGTTTCTTTACTGCTTAAAGATAGTTTTATTGATTCCTTTCCTAGTAGAGACCGACCATTTATTAGGGTAAGATCTGCTTTCCTTGAAATCACTATACATGATGCCATACTTATTTGTTGCATTATATCCTCTAGCTTCAGCATCTCATCTTTTATGCCTTAGATTTTTATCTAGGAGTTCATCAAGTAATTAAAAAAATGAAGCATCTCCCTTACCAAAAAAAAAAAAAAATGAAGCATCTAACCGGGGCATTCTTGAGTATTAAAATAAGACTACATGATTTTGACTGTTGCATTATTCACTTTGCTTTAATTGCTTGTGTTTATCTTAATTTAACTGATACTCTAGTATATGGGTATGGATAGCTAAAATGTAACCTCCTTCATTCTTTAGCAACTTGAGTTTTTAGAACAAAAGGGTGTGCAATGAACATGGTAATAAAGTTATTGGATTCTTATACTCCCCTTTTTACACATTTCCTTCTTTATTCTTGGTCAGTTTCAACAATTTATTTATCCAAATTTATTGGATTCGTACACTTAAGTCGATGTCAAGGTTTCTATCATCCTATGGCCTTCTCTCAAACTTTTGAGTAGGTTTTAAGATATAAAGTATAATTCCTGCCATTATTCAACAGTTTAAGCCTTTGCTCATTCTAATATGATGAGTACCAAGGATTCAAGTCATGAGTACAGGGGCTAGGTGATCTACAGTCCTCCGAGATTTTATTGTGGGTGTTGAATGACTGTAGATAACCTTTGCGAAAAGTCGAGGGATTATCATTGGACTGTCGGTATATATACACCTCATCTAGCTAACTGTGACACATTATTTATCTAGGCGCAATTTAATTACATGGGGTTTCTGTTTTCTACTTTGTCGCTCAACCTTTACTTTAAAGATATTTAATTTGTCTATGTCAGGGCATCTGGATTCTTTCATGATTCTAAGTGAGGCTTACAGTTATAGAGTTTGACTTGGTATTGCTTTAGAATACTTGCTCATGATTCTCTTTCTCTTGGTCTATGCAGATGTTTGTTGACACACAGATGTTTAGCGTTCTATCAGATGCTGCTATATCAACCTGTGAGAGTAGGCGTTTCTAACTTAAATCTTGACACCATTGTGATGCATCAAGTGGAACTTTCAAGGTTCGTTAGAGAATCCTGCAGTAGATGGGAGAGAGACTACTATAGCCAAAGGCTTTAAGAAAAATTTAATTTGTAGACTACTGTGCTCGTTTGTACGTCAGGGGCCTGCAGATATGTGCCGTGCCAATTGCTCATCAGTAAATCGTCTTGCCTAAATCAAGCAATCATCATCCCTGTCTTTTATTTGGGATATGATGTTGGGCTTTTTAGGCGTCTCTAACTTGAAATTCTTGTGGCCACTTTCACAGAAGAAGCATGGTTATGTACACCTCTTCCCTCCTATTTCAAGGTGATCAATGTCAATGGTATGAGAGTTGAGTATTCCTTAAACAGGAGTGCATTACTCAAATTAGCTCCAAGATAAGGAATTCATTTGTTAGAATCTCCTGTGCTATGCATGGTTCTGCTTATAGATAGTGTAGTGCTAATGCTAATTGCAATTTTTAACAAGCCTTTTTCCTCGTGTTATCCTATTCTACTTGTGTTGAATCCTTTTACTTCCTTATTGAAGAGTTAACAGTTTCAGTGAGGATCTATGAAATGATTGTTTCCTATATTGACATTTTTTTTTCTGTTGTTTTTTCTTTGGGATGTTTCCCTCTTTTAAACTATATTAATTTGCGTAAAAAGTCGTGGTTGATCTTCAGAGTGGCCTGTTGCATTCATCCATTTGATACTGTAAATAGGCTGGTCTAATTATCTTTGTGGAAACAAATTGCTAACTTTGGTTTCACATTGTTCCTAGTCCTAGACAGTTGATGTTAGGGGACGGGATAGAAGTCATTTCAAGTCGTATTATTGATGAAAAACAATGAAGAAAATGTATAAATGCGCAAAGAATGGTTTTGCAGCAGTCATCACCAATCCATATAAATGATGCTTAAAATCCTATATAAATGATGCCTACTGAGGAGTCTTAAAGCCGGACTTCTTCATGCTTTTTCTAAGGTTTGGTCTGATCCGTACGGTTCTCATTGACATCATTGAAGCTTTAGGGATAATTAATTCCAAGTACAAGCGTGTGTATTCGATGGAACTCATGTAGAATGTCCGAATGAGCTATAGATGGGATGATCAGATGGATTTGCTTTTCAACGACATTTTTCTGGATCCCATCAAGGAATGCGTGCCCTTGAGACCTGAGGGAGATATTCGATTTTTAAAGTGCGCGATTGTGGATATCAGGACGGACTTGTAAGTGTCTAGAGCCTTTCTTTACAAAGTCATCTTTCTTAACAAAGGACGAGCATACTAACTACATCTCTGTCATCTTGTTCTTTCTCTGTCTTGCTTATCCCCGTCCTCTCCCATCTCTCCCTCTCACTCGTCTTAATTTGAACCTTACTCTTACGATTTTCGCCCATGGCGAACCCCGAGACCAGCGCGGTTAGGGCGATTTCCCCAAGCGAAGCTTCAAGATCAAACCAAGAGCTCATCCCTCCGCTCCCAAATCCTTATGATCCTAACC